>CM060243.1:34417827-34438780 GCA_030555515.1 Acutogordius australiensis | reverse complement strand
AAGCTCGATTCTAGCTTTTTCATTTTAGGGAGCAAAAATTGGCCGTGACCTTCGGTCATGGCAAAAAATATATATGTACAACAATAGAATCCATGTTCAAAATTTTTTAACAAATTAATAATAATTTATTATATTCTTAAATTAAAAAAATTGAGTTTATAAATTGAATATGTGAATTAAAATTAATTGTTTTCACTAAAATTTGCTTAAAAAATATGAGATTTGAGTTAATTGTAAGTATAATTTTATCATTTGGTATCATTGCGCAAGAAAATTAAAAATATGTATATGAATGATAAAAACGAATTATATAAAACTTTGGATTTTAGAAAATGAAACGTGAAATAAGATTGATTTTTATGAAAACAAAATGTATAAGTATGCTAATTTGGAAGAATATGTATGAAAAAACACTGGTTATATTTAACTAGTTATTAATATTAGGGTAAAAAATTAAATAAAACATGAACATAAACGTTAAATGCGCATAAAAAAAGTTTGCAATCATGTTAAAATAGTAAGCAATAGCTGATTATGAGCAGTGTATTGTATTGATCAAACTATTTTATCTTACAGGATTTTAATTAAATTACAATATTTATCAAAATTCAACGCCCCTAGTTAATGATTTTTCGTGTTCTAAAAGAACCAAATCTCCTTTAAGCAGGTCATTACTTGTCAGCCGTTATTATCCTTCTTAAATAAGAAAATGTGGCCTCACAACTCGACGTTGAAAAGCCAATTAACAAACTTTTAGGAAAAATGTTAAATAGATTAGAAAACGCATCTTTGTAATCATATAAAAATTTAACAAAATCATTAGTAACACATTTTATGTAATTATTAAGTTTCTTATTAAGAAATTTTACGTCAAATTTTTTAGATAATGAATTTTTATCAATATTACTTATTTCTAAAAGAGGTTTTAATTTATTTATATTTAAAATAAAGGTTAATCAAATTTATAAAGAGAATCTAAAGATTTTAAACAACTATTATCGGTAAAAAATCTATTATCAAAATATAAATAAATCAATAATATTAAAATAAATACTTTTTACTTCATCATTTATATTTAAAATAAACTTATGAGAAGAAAATAAACAAAAATCAGAAAAATCTTTAGGTTTAGTTTTTCTCATATTCATAGATAAATTATTGTCATTTAAAAAAGTATTAATATCAAAACAATTTTTGATTAAATCTTCAAATGTATTTTTATTTCTTAATTGTTTAATTTCTAACAAACAATGGCGTATTAAATCAGAAGTTTTAAAATCGTTCTGCATTGAAATTGATCTATAATTATTTTTAATAAATAAAATAATTTTTCAATTAAATACAAAAAAATAAATAGATAATTATAAATATGGTCAAAAAACCCCGATTCGGCCCTGTGACCTGAAGATATAAAAGTTTTTAATTTTTAAAAGAGTATTAAATATTTCTGTGTAATTTAAAAAAAAACAGGTAGTGACCACATCACCAGGGCAACAGCCGTGATATGGTCCCGCATTCACTAAATACCTTGATTGCATCATGTTGAAAAAAATTATGAAGGGAAGAAAAATTATCAAAAAAATCTTTCCCTTCACTTAAAATAAGACAATCTTTTACAACAAGACGCAATCGGTGGTTAAAGCAGTGAATATACGGGATATGGTGTCCAGCTATTTTGCTTAGAAATACTTGAACACCATTTTTTCCCCGGGCATTACGTTCGCCCCATTGTAGCATTGTGCGATCAGGTTCTTTGGTTCTAGATTATATTAAAACAAAAGATTGTTGTTAACTTAGAAAATTTCTTAGGCATCAGATTTATGAATTGGTTTCACAAATATAAAGCTTTCTGTAAAATCTAATTTTTCTATATATTTCTGTTAGTTTGATCTCTCTTGCGGATAAAAAGTATCAATGAATAAAAAGACTTTTAAAAAAAGTAAATAATTTTGGGATAATATTTTTTAAATATTTTTGACGGAGCAAACTTAATTATATTATGCGGAAGAAATAAAATTACTATGTATTTTTTTGGGGGGGGGGGGGGGCAAATTCAATTTTTTTTTTTTGGGGGGGGGGGGGGGGGGGCAAACATAAAATTACTATGTGTTTTGGGGGGCAAATTCAATAATTTTTGGGGGGCAATCAAAAACTTTGGCGGGGGGGGGGCACTGCCCCCCCCCCAAAAGGGGTCTAAAATAGTGCCTGAAACATAACTAGAAATTTAAACCTGGTCTTGTTAAAACGTGATATTGCCTCATTGTAAATATCTTAAATAATTGCAACCTTAATTTCTAGTTACTTAAAAATATTTACATATTAAGTTATAAAATGTTTGAATTGTAAAATAATGATATAAATTATTTTTTTCTTTCTGTAAAATATCTAGTATTTAGTGGTATAAAACACAGGTCAACAAATTTCCATCTTAGGGATTTTTAAATCCGTTTACCGTTTTTTATAATTAAACTTAGTTAGTCAGCTATGAACAAAAAATTTTGAAAAAATGCCAAAAAACAAAAAAGATTCAAAAACAATATTAAATTATTATATTTTTTGCATATTTACAACGGCTAAACTAAATTCAAACTTCAAATAAAACTTTTATAAAATAATGTGTCGTATTTAAATTTAACCGTGAAATATTTATTATATAAATGCTGAATAAAAGCTTGATATACTAAAAAATTTTATTTTGCATATGATATGTTAAATATAAGTTATAAGGGATTTGTATATGAAAAAAAAATTAAAAAATTTTTTTTAGGGTATTCTCAATCTATCATGGTCAAATAGGCCTTCGATAAGGACGGATGTTAGGAGCCAAGGCCGGAAGAAATTAAGAAAAATAAATATATATAAGAGATAAGGCCATCATGGGGATTAATTCTTTTATGTTTTTGTTGCCATCGACAATAGTTTACTTATGCAATAGACAAAAATAATTTTTTATATCAAAATATTTTTTTTCACAAATATCTTAAATATGTTCTACTAGACCTAACAACACGGTTTAATCAATAAGATATATTTGGTGTATGGATTAAATTAAAGTAAAATTCCTAATGTTTAGATTTTTTTTTACTTTGTGTTAAATAAAATTTTTAATATACATAATAACTTGTATTAGTTTGTAATTTAAAAGCACTTATTCAAAATTATACAAATATAAAATTTATAGCTAAAAAACTTTTGAACAGGTTTAAGAGGGTTCCTTATGGACCCCACATTAGCAATCGCGTTATACATTTTTACTCTAGCATTCGTGGGGTTATAGTGTGCTTAAAAAAAATTGTTATGTTATGATTAATGTATTTTTTATACCATTGTATCTACAAATTTCCAATTTCATATTTTAGACTATGAGATATGTTGGTCCTATCAAGATGCCCATTGCTCATTGATTCTTATGTATAATTGTTTTTAAAACTTAAGGCAGATTGAAGCAAATAACTTTAATCAAAATTACACATTACATCTCACACAATTAATTGCTATTTGTATGTTTACACATATTTATTAATTTATTTATCTCAGTCACAAAATCTCATTACACCAAGTCTTTCTTTATTATCCCATTATAATATGTGATAAATCTTGTCATAATTGTTTCACATTTTTTACATTATAATTATATTATCAATTGAAAACTTTTTATTTATTTTTTTTACATCTAGAATATTATTTTTATTTATTAGTGTGATATAACTTAACATTACCATGCCAACATTCATTATATTATATGTCAATAAATATTTTATTTAACTATGGTGTTGTCTTTTTTTTACTAAATATTAATGCACAAATTGATTTTATCACTTATTTATTTGTCCTAACTATGATTTAATGCAAATGCCACAAATTCTAGAACTTTCTCTGGAAGTTAATAAATTAATGCTTTTTGATGTAAGTTTTTTCCAGCTACTTAATAAATTTAGTTTATATCCTACACTTAAAATCAGGTATTAAATATAAAAGTTTATAATAACATTCTTTTTAATTTTTATTTTAACCATTTTAAAATTGAAAATATTTAAATGACATAATTAAGGATATTTTTTGCAAACAATATTTTTTTTGTTATATAGGAAGTGGTGAGATAACATAATTAATAAAAGAATTCATTGCAATTTGAGTTTCTATCAATTTTTATGAACAAAGCTTTTAATGAGTCATAAAAAAATAATTTGCAACTTTTTTATTTGAAAATGAATGTTGGTCAACCTTGATGCATGTAAACTTTGTTGTGTTCTACATTTGAAATTATGTAACGTTGAGGGTTAGTAGTTGGGTGGGTAAACCAACAAATTCCAAGCATTTATTTTTTGAAAGCCTAGGCCTAAAAACCTACGTTAGCCACATTTGTTAAATCTCATTTAACTCTGGGGGCTGTAGAGTTAAAAGTAAAAATAAGTTATGAATAAGAGGCCTTTAAAAATCTAGAGAGGTATTAGAAAACATAGAATTGTTATATTTTCATAAAAACTTTTAGATTGATATAATAAAAACCATATTGTTTAATTAGTACTAATATAAGGAGCCATAATAAAGTATCTTGATTAATAAACTGAATATATCAATCGGTTTATGGTGTAAAATATTTTTTTTTAAAGTGAAATATACCAATATATAAGTAATTCAAAATATTTTAAATATATATTTATATATAGTTTATTATTCCATATATGATTATAAATTATATTAGATAACATTTTTTTCCCTATTTTTTCTTAATACCACTGCTTGAACGCCTTTTTCTAATAGATAAGTCTAAAATAATTTTACATAACTAATTACCTTTTTCTTCAGCTTTGGGAATATTTGGGTTTTCCACCAAAATTTTATTGATTAAAAAATCATATTCTGCAGGAAGACTAAATTCTTTATTTTCTAGAGTAAAGGGCATTTTTGCCCTATCATCCTATAATCAAATTAGCACTGATGGTAAAAAACATTATTAAAAACTAACAATATTGTAGGTTAAATATTAACAAGTAAGCAAAAAAAATACACAAGCTTCAAGGTCATACAATTGGCCCAATTTTAGCCAAAATTCATCTGCAAGCAAGGGGATTTTAAGTATTTCATAATATTTTTTCAAAATTTCCATAGCATTAAAATGTTTGTTAATACCTACAATATAGGATAAAAATTAACAACCTGCTGGTTTAAAATTTTTCAATGTTTCTATAAAAATTATTTCCCGGGTAAGATTCCAATAATTTTCTTCTATTTTTAAATCTTCTATCATTCTATCCGTAAAAAAATGTTAATATTCGCGTTGACAAGGCGGTGTGTTAATGTCTTATTTAATTTTCTATCCTCAAAAATTAAATTTCACATTGCTTCTCAAGTTAATGTGCTTTTTAGTAAAGTTGAGACCTCGTTTTTAATTACGTTGAAATAAAGAATCAATCAAAAAAATGGTAAGGTGGTTTATATTAAAGTGCACAAATTATTTAAACTTTTGTGTAAACAAGTAAAATTTTTTTATATTGATTGATAAAAAAAAATAATTGGAAGAATAAAATTATAATACGGGAAAAAAATAATCCTTATAATGGCTTTAATATTTCCGGTCCAAAAGGTCCATAGATTGGCTATCTTCTTAGTTATAGCTGCTGCTAATGTAATTTCATTCAGACTCAGTTCGTTTATTTAACCTTTTAACATTAAACGCTTTTTCCAAAAAGTCGCCAATTTTTGTTATTAGCATTCAAAAAGTTTTTCTGAGAGAAAATAAAAAATTTTGAAAAAAATAAAATTTCAAAAATTAAAATTTTTTAAAAATTTAAAATGTAAACGCGTTTAAAAAAAATTTTTAACGTAAAATATTCAAAAATGAGAATTTAAAGGGACGGCCGGGTATTCTACACTCTCTTATATAAAAAAGTCATTTTTTACACTTCTGTGTTTTTTCTTAGTTTAAGAACTATAACCCTTTAAAATTCTTCTAAAATAATATACCATCATCATGTATACAAAATACAACTAGTTGATTTGGTTAAGGATATACTTTCTGAATTATAAAAATTTATTTCATGCGCCCACCAATCGATTGGCCGGTTAAAAATGCCAAATAATTTTTTTCTGAGGTGTGGGGGGGGGGGGGGGGGGGGGGGGGCAAAGTTGTACGAAACAGCCATATCCCGAAAAGTCATAAAATGAGAAAAAGTTAAAAAAAAAAAGAACATCGAGTTCAGGTTAACTTAGCTAATGAAAGGTGATGAGATTAAGTTAAGAGAGTAAAATAAGTAAATAAAAGAATTTTAAATATTTTTAATATTAACTATTTATATAGGCTCAATATGGTTAGCAAGACTAGATTAAATATATTAACAAGTAAGGTTGAGATTTTGGATTTAAATATATATTAAATATAATATATAATTCAATTCTAGTTTTTATACCTTTTCAGTACATCCAAAAAGAGTCGCCAATGCCAATTAATATATCAAATAATATTTAAAATAGCTAAAGTACGATTTATAATATTAAAGTAAACCTTAAATTAAATATTTAAATTAGTAACAAAAGGCCACAACATTAAATAATAATAGGCCACCTATACTAATCACCAACATGGTGGCCAAGGAGTTGAAGTCGCGACCTTATGTAGGCAGGCGCGTTCTTCTCATTTCTTACCTGTCAGTGAGGCAAGTTTAAAACTTTCCTCTATCATATGGCATATATATAAATTTTATGGTCAAAATCAAGACCTTAATTGAGTCTTTACTCGCCTCATAAATTTTCTCCTCATTTATCTATACCATTATGTATTATCTTAATGTTATGACATTCTTTTTTCATAATTATAATTTCAATTTTGGTGGGCATTGCCGCCAACAATTGAATGCGTCTATGGTCACTAATCAAAGTCGGTTTATTGTCTTTGATAACATTGTCACTTATCAAGTCAATGTCAAAATACCACGAGGAACTATCGACCTGCTCGTCGTCGATGACCAAGTCTATCAAGTGATCATCCATTTCCTTCTTCACCATGACTTGTTGCCCCAATTCACTTAAAGACTTATCTTCGTAACGTTCAGAGTACCGATTATAGTCCTCGTTCGTCTCGAAGTGTGCCCATATATTGTTTTCACTTGAACAGCGTCTTTGCTAATATCAGGTTTCGGCTGCGGTTCCTACTCTTCATTGAATTGGGATGATCTCTAACGTTATGTTTATCGAATAATAGTCCGTCTCCCCACTATCATATTCTTTGGTAATTCGCATGCCCCTTGATCCATATTTCTATCGGTTGAATTTCATTATTATTATTATAATTATCATTATTATTATTATTAGATGGCTCATCCCTTTCATTAAGATAACGTATTTTCATGCATTTTACTCCCATCTCAAATCTATATGAAGAGACTGTTTGAGGGTCTCCGAAAATGCTACATGGACCATTACGATCGCTGAATGCTTGACGATATCAAAATCTCTTATTTGTACATTTCTTAAGCTCATACTAACAATGTTTGTATTAAGTGGTTGAGCCTCATCAAAAATATTACACTTACCGTTACAATTGCTAAATTCTTAATATTCATCATATGTTTGTTCGTCAGCGAGGTTATAATAATAATTATACCTTTGTGAATTCCATTGATCAACAGCAAAGTCATTCGAATATAATATTTGATTCTCATTTTCAACATTGTAATAAGGTTCCTCGAATATTTTCTTATTATTATCATCATCAAACATATTCATCTCGCCACTCGGGATTGAGATTTAATACATCATTATTTAGCTCTGGTACACCCAGGTTAGATCGTGGTCATCGGTACCATATTAACAATTAAGGTTGAGATTTTGGATATAAATATTTATTATATATAAATTACAATTCAATTCTAGTTTATATACCTTTTCAGTTTAACCAAAAGAACAACTATATATAGTCGCCAAAGCCAATTTATATAACAAATAATATCCAAGCTAATACAATTTATAACATTAAAGTAAATCTTAAATTAAACATTAAATTAGTAACAAAAGGCCACATGTTGGTATTTGATATAAATGTATTAATTTAAATATTATGGCCTTGTATTTAAATGTTTGCTATTTTGAATATTATTTGTTATATTAGTTGGCATTGGCGATTATAGATAGCTGTCCTTTTGGATGTACTGAAAAGGCATATAAACTAGAATTAAATCGTATTTTATATATAATATATATTTATATCCAAAATCTCAACCTTGCTTGTTAAAATGGTACCGATGACCACAATCTAACCTGGGTGTACCAGAGCTAAATAATGCTATAGTAAATCTCAGTCCCGAGTGGCGAGATGAATAAAATATGTTTGATGATAATAATAATTATGAAAAATTCGAGGAACCTTATTATAATTTTAATGATAATGTAATATTTGAATGACTTTGCTGTGGACCAATGGAATTCACAAAGGTATAATTATTATGCTGACTTCGCTGACGAACAAACATATGATGAATAACAAGAATTTAGCGATTGTAATATTAATATTTTTGATGATGCTTAACCACTAAATACAAACATTGTTAGTATGGGCTTAAGAAATGTACAAATAAGAGATTTTGAAGATAATCATCAAGAACTCAGCAATCGTTATGGTCAATGTAGCATTTTTGGAGACCCTCAACCAATCTATTCAAATAGAATTGAGTTGGGATAAAGATGCATGAAACTACGTTATCTTGATAAAAGGGATGAATCATCTGATAATAATAATAATAATAATAATAATAATAATAATAATAATAATAATAATAATAATAATAATAATAATAATAATAATAATAATAATAATAATAATAATAATAATAATAATAATAATAATAATAATAATAATAATAATAATAATAATAATAATAATAATAATAATAATAATAATAATAATAATAATAATAATAATATTAATAATAATAATAATAATAATAATAATAATAATAATAATAATAATAATAATAATAATAATAATAATAATAATAATAATAATAATAATAATAATAATAATAATAATAATAATAATAATAATAATAATAATAATAATAATAATAATAATAATAATAATAATAATAATAATAATAATAATAATAATAATAATAATAATAATAATAATAATAATAATAATGGTAATAATAATGATAATAATAATAATGAAATTCAACCGATCGATAATGGATTAAGAGGCACGCGAATTACCGAAGAGTATTATATTAGGGATGACGGGCTCGATAAACAAAACGGTTGAGATCATATCAGTTGGAAACCACAGTCAGAACCTGATATAAGTAATGACGCTGTTCAAGTGAAACCCAACAACTTATAGACACCCTTCGAGAAGAACGAGGACTATAATTGGTATTCTGAACCTTACGACGATGAGTATGGAAACGAATTGGGGCAACAAGCCATGAAGAAGGATATGGATGATCGATTGATAGATTTGGTCATCGACGAGGAGCAGGAATACGATAGTGCCCCGTGGTATTTTGGCATCGACTCGAAGGACGATATAGAAGGTAACAAATCGACATCGATTAGTGACTATAAACGCATTAAATTGTTAGCGGCATTGCACACCAAAATTGAAATTATAATTTTGAATAAAGCATGTCATAACCAGGGCTGGGAAAAAAAACTAAATGGACTTTTTTTTAACAAGTTTTTGGGTTTTTTTTCCATATGCCCACAAACTCGTGGGCATGGCAAAAGAAAAGCCCCTTTTCTTGCTTAAAGAAAAGGGGCATGTTCAAAAAAAGCCCCTTTTTTAAAAAAAAAACTCCTAGGAGCTTTAAGAAAAAATAACCCACCCATCAAAATTTTTTGAAATTATTATAGAAAACATAAAATAAGTTTTTTGGGGCTCTTTTTAAGAGCCACTTTTTGTGGGTTTATTTTTGCCCCTTTTCTTAGTAAGGGCTTTTTTTGAATTCTTATTTTAGCCCTTTATTTTTGCCCCCCTTTCTTTTTTTATGTTTTAGGGGAAAAAATGAGCCAAAGTTTTTTGGCTCATTGTTTTCCCAGCCCTGGTCATAACATTAAGATAATACATGGTGGTATATAGAATAATGAGGAGAAAAATTATGGGGTGGGTAAAGACTTAAATAATGTCTTGATTTTGACCATAAAATTCATATATATGTTGGGTTACAAACAGGTTTGGGTTATAAAGGAGGACGGCTGTGTCAAAAAGGAGGACAAATTAAAAAAACGCGCAAGCTTAAAAATGACTTTAAGATCAATATTACATCATTTTATTTATTATTTATGAATTAACATGATCAATTAAAATTATTGTAAGAAGTTTTCGCACCTTTTAACAATTTATCATTAAAAGCATAGTTATAAAAATCTCCGCATTGTAAATCTGTATTAATGTATATAATTATCGTTTTTTCTAAGTTCTCTTTTTGCTCGATTTCTCTCAGCGCGCCACATTGTATTCATTACTGAGAACACGCGCTCTATAAACGCAGTTTTTGCCGGTAGACTGAATAAAAAACGTATTATTTTTTCAATGTTAGGAAGACTTTGTTTGCTTAATAAATTTCCCCAAGTTTTGCATAGGGTTTCCTCAAAAAAATTTGCATCATCGGCTGATTTAAGCAAATCATCTTTTATGAGAATGATTTCTGTGTAGAGAGCATCAATATTTAGCTCTAATATTGATATCAAAGATAGTTTATTTACTATCATCATAATTTCATCAAACGAGGGAAATTTATTCTTTAAATTTATTTTAGAGATGAGGGCTATCCAATTATCCTCATAAAAATCAAATCTTTTTTCTAAATACATCAACGCTTTATTATAGAACGCTGTGAAATCTCTTTTGAGTTTTGTTTGAGTTATAACGTCAAGATCTGCCAGTTTTTTATTGACGCTGTATCCAAAAAATTGATCGTTTATTCTATTTTTAAAATTACTATGGAGCTGAATCATAATATCCCATAGATGGACATAGGTTGTAGAATTGCTTTCTAACGAACATATGGTTGTTTGAAATATTTGTAGCGAATGTTGGGCAAAAAGTAGATATATTTCGATATTTTCATTAAAATTTCCATTTATAAATAATAAACGATCAATAATCTTGGGGCAATCTTTTAGAGATGTAAAATATTCTTTTAATCCAGACCACTTTTTTAAAAGCCGTTCAATGCATGGTAGTAAACTAAGTCATCTTGTGACAACATGTTTAAGATATCCTTAAATTGTATTTGGACTTCATCGCAAAAATTTTTGAGACTCTCTTCTTTTTGCCGAAATTGAAAAATGGCCATATATTTTTAGAATAATATTTTTAATATCAATATTTAGTTCTTCCAGGGATGCTTTAGCACAATTATGCACCATATGTGCATGGCAGCTTGACTTAAGTAAATCACAATTCCTGTCTTTTAATTTTGTATATAATGAGTTTTTAATTCCAAAATTATTATATGCATTATCAGCACTTAAAGCAGTTACATGCTTTAAGGATAAATTAAAACTATTTAGGATTTTTAGAAGCATGTTAGACATACCTGATGTCTCTGATGGATTCTCTTCTAAGGCTATTATTTTATTTTGTATACCCGTAAGTGTAAAATATTGGGTGCATATTGGAAATATTTTAACATTATTATGATTTGATGCATCTATTTGAATTGAATAATATGTGTTGTTCGTGCGTATTTCATCTAATACTTATATAACTCATGCTTTCCCAAACAATGTACGAGATATTCTGCCTTTGTCCTTCCCATTTGAATACTTTTTATAAGAGTTGAATTTTTGTGAAGATTTTTAATTAACTTTATGGTGCAATCAAGGGAGTTGTATGAATGATGGTGCTTAATAGTGTGGTATATAGGTCAACTCAGTGGCGAGAGTTTTATTATCGTAATTTAAATAGTGAAGTTCCATTATATGATTTTCATTTCTATATTTAAAATTTTTCTTGTGTAATTCAGTTTTTTCATGTTGATATTATTTGTTATATTAAGCGTTGGCGACTATATATAGTTGTCCTTTTGGATGTACTGAAAAGGTATATAAACTAAAATTGAATTGTATTTTATATATAATAAATATTTATATCCAAAATCTCAACCTTACTTGTTAATAATTTTATTATTTCATGGCACATAAAATATGCAGGTATATATAAGTCATTTATTTCAAAAGAATATATAAACAATATTCACATAAATTATATTATGATAAAGTTATAAATAAAAAAAATGTGGTTAGTGTTATACAATTATTAATTTTTATTATAACTTTGATTGGAACTTCAAATATCTCATGTATATAAACACATTTGAGTATTTGCTTTTTTATTAGGTAAAAACTATAAAAAATTAAAAATAATTTCTTTGTTTTCAATATGAACTGTGTTGTTTTAAAGGTTTATCCATCAGGAATGTTTTAGCGTAATAAAATTATTTGTAAAATATCAAGGGTTTGGAATTGTAGCATGAAAAATTGTTTGTGTCAAAATTAATTTTTTATTAAATGCTCAAAGTTTTTAAAATATGTCACAAGATGAATTAGATTACTATATTAAGTGTAAAAAGGTAAAACATTCATGGAACGCATATATTCAATGAGTAATAATTTTTCTATTTATCATTAAGTTCTTAAAATATAAAACTTAGTGATGGTCATTGAGTCATGGCTGTGACTTTTTTTTATTATTATTTTACAACTTTTATAAACTGTTAGCCATCTGCAACTTTTAGTTTAATTAAAAAGAGTGTTTAATTGGTGACAGGTTTTATCTAAATGGTACGTTGAGGTGCTGTTTGTGTAATTTTTCATTGTTAACATTGAGTCATATTTCGTTAGGCATGAAGGGAAATTGCCTATTTAAAAATAAAACATTATTGTAATATTTTATAAAAAAAATCTAAATGTACATTAGGGCGCCTCCAGACTCACTTCGTTTTTTGAAAAATTTTTACCTTTTGACATTGAACGCTTTTTACAAAAAGTCGTCAATTTTTGTTAGTAGCATTTAAATAGTCTTTCTGAAAGAAAAGTTTTAAAAAAGATTGAAAAAAAATAAAATTCAAAAAAATTCAAAATTTTTAAAATTTTTAAAAATTTGAAATGAGTCTTAACGCGCCCTTATATATATATTACTGAATCATACATATTCACTAAAATAATCAAATATCAAATATAAAATGATTACCATTACTACACTCAAAGGAGCATTATTAGGTGGTATAAGTAAAGAAGAAGAATTTTACATAGCCTCAACTATATAAATTTAAATTAATTATGATAAAAATAACCCGTCAGTTTAATGATCAAATATGATTACCACAAGTTTTATAATGAGAGTATTTAATGAATAGGTTATGGTTAGAGTTAATGTTAGGTTAGTAGGTTTTGCGTGATGTTAAGGGTTAGTGTTAGGGTTAAATTATATTAAAACACGAAACATTTTTTTAGTCAAATTTTTATTTTTTATTTTCAATTCTAAAATTTTTGAAGAAATATGGTCATGGAATATATTGTTCGACGGCAAATTTCAAGGAAAATCTAATGGTAATATTTTCAATGAAAAAAAAATATAACAGGTGGTATTGTTGCTTATAATCTTTTTTTTATTTGTGAAAACTATTTTTTTTGTTATTTTTAGTTAGTAGCCTTATCATATATAAAACAACATATGTGTAACGTTAGAGACTATTTATTAATGACCATATATGGTATTCTTTCTTATACCTTGGCAGTGCTTTTACATTTATTGACCAAACAAACTTTAAATAATCGTTCAACGGCAAATTTTATGGAGAATCTTTTTGTCATATTTTTAATAACTAAAAAAATTACAGGTGTTTTTTGTTTAAATATTTATTTGTATTTAAACCAACTTTTTTGATTTAAATATGTTTAATAGGTTTAATATATATAAATCAAATATGATTTGGAACGTGAAAATTATTCACGGCCCTATTAGTATTTCTAAAAACTGGCACTGCATTAACACTTATTGACCAAACTAAACTTGTGATAAATCGTTCGACGCCAAATTTATGAGGAATTTTATTTAATTTAACAAAATTTTAAAATTTTGTTTTTAAACAAATTTTTAGTTATTTATGATATAATCGACTTAATGTGAATCAAATATGACACAGGTCAACAAATATCAATGTGGTGAATTTTATGAAAACAGAAAAGAATGCATCCCCATGATGGCCTAATCTGATAATTTTTTGTTTTTCTTTCTTCCGTCTTTGGCTCCTTAGATCCGTCTATAACGAATGATGGCCTTTTTGGACCAAATTAACATATCTAAATTTACCCTAAGTAAAAATTTTAAAAACTTTTTTGCATATAACAATCCCTTGTAATATCTATAATTACAAATAATAAGAAATTTTTATTAATAAACTAACCTTTTACATCGGCGTTTCGGTAATACAAAATATTTCGCGTGCAAACTTAAATACGACACGATGTTATTGGTTTTTAATGAAACTATTATTTAAATTAAACACAGTTTAACTATTGTAAATATGCAAAAAAAAATTTTTAATTTATTTCTGTTTTAAATCTTTTTTGTTTTTATGACCTTTTTGTTTTAAAATTTTCAATGTTTATACCTGACTAATTAAATTTGATTAGGATAAACGGTAAACGGATTAGCATCCTTTTTATATAGGACAATATGGTTAATAGATGGGCTATTTTCAGTGTTGGTCCACATTTATGTGATGTCATTTCATGTCAAACGTACATACAATAAGATATAAAACGGCCCGGTTTATTGTCCCGGCACGCGTGCAATAGGAAATGTATATAATTATTCGGGCAAAAATAGGTTATTTTAATCTGATTTTTAAAAATTTTGATATAATCACTATCGATTTGACTGAGTCGGACAGGGATGAAAGTCGGGTTATAAAAAAATAAGAAAGGTTAATGTTTTTAAACTTTGCCTTACATATTATGACCTTTTCTCAACTTTTATATCTGCCTGCACATTGTAAAAAAACAAATTTTCAATTAACAATGGTTAAAAAATTAGATGTATATACAAAGTTAAAAAAATTATTTGTTAAGGTTCCAACTGCCCTTTTAAATGAATAATTTTACCTGAATAGATGATTCATAATCCATCGAATCACAATCTATAGAAAATATTATTAAATTTTAATGTCTCCCTATTTAAATAATAATTTTCTAGCAATAATTACACAGATTACAAAAGTCTGAAGCTATTAAAAATTTGAACAGGCCGTGTTGGGCCGGGCGGAAAATAATTAACAGGGGGGAGGGGCGCCCTTATAAATTATAATATTAAAAAACGTGCGCCGTAATGGATCATTTCGGCCCGGTTTTTATTCTTTCATGAAAAGTACTATGGAACAAGCAATAATTAGTAATTATTTTTAGTGTCAACTTTTTAAATTAGTATGACTGGTAAGATGACAATGGAAGGTTTTGTTTTAAGCGTTGTGGATTTTTAAAGCCAAGAATAGACCTGATTACGCGATCTTAAAAAAAAGGGGCAAATTTGTCACTTGGGGTTTATTTATCTGTATGATTTATTATTATTGGCCGGTAATAAGTACGGGTAAAGTCATTTAAATCATCAATATTATACGTTTCAAATTATTTCATAAGAAAAAAGTGCAAAATTTATTTAAACCTGTTTGAAAGAAATTGCAGTTATATTTGTGAAATTATACCGAACCTTAATACAATCATAAAGTTTAATATTGAAGTTTTTTGCAATATACCCTTATCTACAGTATATTAAGAACTTTATTACACACTGATTTTGTTCATACTTAAAAACCATAAAAATCTTTAAGCCAGTCGTTTCGAATCAACGTGTCCGGCTTTCAACTTCGTTCGGTAACCGCGTAAACGGTACCGTATATTGAGTTTACTATGAGGCGCGCCTAAATATTGTTACTTTTTTAAATGATTCTGACTTAGAGGCGTTCAGTCATTATCTCCTAGATGCTTTTCAGTCGAACGCCTGAACCAAATGTCTGAACCTGCGGTTCCTCTCGTACTAAACAGGATTACTATAGCAACAAGTCATCAGTAGGGTAATACTAACCTGTCTCACGACGGTCTAAACCCAGCTCACGTTCCCTAATAGTGGGTGAAAAATCCAACGCTTGGTAAAATCTGCTTCACATTGATAGGAAGAGCCGAGCAATCAATTTTACCGTATCTCATATCCACGTTATAGTAAACAAATAGCCAAATGATACAATTTGTAATTATAATGTAAACACATTAGGACATAAAAAAATATGGCTTATTAATTAACACATTATATTATATTTAAAAGACCATTGAAAGTAATAATATCTTAAAAGTAAGTTAAAAAAAATGCCAAGCAAAATTAATCACTTGTTAATTTTTGGGCATTATAATTAAATTTCAAATAAATTTAAGGATGTAATATTAATTTGGTCAGTAATTGTAGAAATAGCAAAAATTTTGAATGTAATACCTTGTAAGGTTTTATGTAACATATCATAGATTTTAATTTATATATAGAAAAAAAAAACTATTGAATAAATTAAGAAAACAAAAACTAAAAAACCAAATATAAAAAATTTTAATCAATATACTACCTCTAAACTTGTTGGGCACTAGCAATATGATAGTTAAATTCTCCATAATAATTGGGCGTCGAACGATGTATTTATTATAAGTTTAATTTCGTCAATAAATATTATAGCAGTGTTTTAAAAAAACATTGTATATATTGTTAGAATTAAAATAATATTTTATGACGCATTTTATTTATAATAATAGCAGATACATTAAATAATCCAAAAAAAGATATAAAAACAAAATATAAAGATCTTAAGCAGCGCAGCTACTTCTCAATTTTTAGGCATTGACAATATGATAGATACATATAATAATTTTGTCAATAAATATTAAAGCAGTGTTAAGTTATAAGATTTATTATTATTATATATGGTCTAAAAGTTTATGGTGTTATGTTACATTTTATTTATATACAGTAGATAATACAATAAATAATTACCAAAGATCTTAAAACAAAAAATAAAGTTTTTAAACAACAAAGATCACCTGTCAACTTTCGCAAACAAGATGGCTAAACTATCCATAAAATATGGCGTCGATTTTTCTATTGAAAGTTTAACTTGGCCGATAAATAGGCAGTGTTAAGTTTTTAAAACTATTACCATATATGGTCATAAATTTAACATGGTGTTTAAGGTTACACATGATTTTTAAATAGTAGACTGAATCGATATAACGCCCCAAAAAAATCTAAAAATAAAAAATAAATTTTAAACAACACCACGTGTCAACCTTTCGTAGACAAGATAGCTAAACTCTCCATAAAATTTGGCGTCGAACTATGTATTACAAGTTTAACTTGGTCGATAAATATTAAAGCAGTGTAAAGTTTTAAAGACTATTATCATATATAGTCATAATAACATGGTGTTTTAGGTTACATATGATTTAAATTTAGTAGATTGAATCAATAAAAGACTCAAACAAAAATTTAAAAACAAAAATTTAATTTTTTAAGCAACAAAAACCACCTGTTAATTTTTTGGGCACATACATTATGATATTTAAATTTCCTATAAAATTTGGCGTCGAACGAGATATTATATGACCAATTGCTGCATGAACACTTAATTAACACATACAAACCAAAAAATGTTTCGTGTTTTATTTGTACTATATAAATCACGAAACATTTTGCAAAAATCTAATAATCTTTAAAATACGAAATGGTTTAAATCGGGGTCCGTATGGACCCACCATAGCATTCGCGTTACAAATTTCTAGCCCACCATTCGCGGGTTGATGTTACAAATTCACTCAACTTTTTTTTTTCAAAAAATTTTTTTACTAGCCGCATACAGAGCAATTATTAAGGATTATGTATTGTTAGCCCGCGAATGGTAGGGTGATAATTTTATAAGGCGAATGATATAGTGGGGTAAATACGGACCTCAATTTTAAACTTCTATATCTTCACCCGTTTAAAAGCTATGATCTTTATTTTTTTATTGAATGAAAATATGCGTTTTTTAATTATCGACTAATATAAGTTATCATTATTAAATATTGCAAATTTTATACAAATAGAAAAATCGAAAAATTGAAATTTTTTTATTTTTCTATATTACATTAAATAATTGGTGTCAATAAAATTAATGTATTATATTGATCAAATCGTGTTTTACGTCTAGTAGAATACTTAGAGAGTTTCATGAAAAATATAAAATATTTTTGGCTTATTTACCATTATCATTATTTTACAATACAGTCGTATAACACTTGTTCAGCCTGTCATATATAAGAGATGCTGATGTACTGACAATCATATGGTTTTAGATTACTAGACTGCGGCTAGTGGAAAAAAAATTTTGATGAAAAATCCCACGCTTTTGAATTACATTGAGGCGGCTAGTTTAAAAAAAAAATGTAAGAAATTAAAAACTTTTAAAATTTTTTGAAAAAAAAAATTATTTAAAAATATTTTTTTACGCATACCCTAAAACAACCAAAAAACCTATAATACCATTTTTTGATAATAGCCGAATTTTTTTTTTTTTAGAAATGTTTTTTTAACAATTTTGAAAAAAGGTATTAGCCACAGCCTATAGATAGGGAAAACTTACAAGTGGTGGCAGCGGATTAAAAACGGAATGTTGGAAAATTCATATTCATATCAGGTAAAAAGTTTAATAATTAAAATTTATATTGACGCATATAAAAACAAAATGTAATACCAAAAATATATGTTTTCTTATATTTTGATATGCATTTTAATATTATCAGATATTGAATTAAGAAGAATTTTAAAAATAATTTTAATTAATAATGTTTAAGAAAATTATTAACATTTCTTTTGAATTGCAACAAAATTTAATAATTTTTTGAGGGATTATATTGATTTTATATGTAATCTTTAGAAAACACTATAGTCACTAAGTGTTAGTCCTAAGACCACAACCAACGTGTTTTAATTGTGGTAGGGTAGGGCATGCCAAGAATGTAGGTCCTTATAAGGCCTGGTATCACAACCAGGCGGGGCCAATGTAACTATGGGCTGGAAGGGCCGATATTGATTACAACCGAGCGGGGCCATGTAGAAACTATGAGAGGGAAAGGCCTGATAATGAAGTATATTACAACCGGGCGGGGCCAATTAGGAACTATGGGCGGGAAGGGCCCGATATAGTTAAATGGTTGGGGAAATAGAACAAGGCGATTATAAATTTTTTATTAATATATAAGTGTTATCCATGTAGCTTGTGTATTAAACCCTATAGCGATGTGCGAGGTTAATAGCACAACTGAGTTGGTTGGTGGATACTAGAAGTTCAGTATCAAGAATAAGTAAAAACATTTTTGATATATTATTTTGTGGTTTGGAAATTAAAAGAAAAAATTTAAATTAAAGACTATTTGACAATACAAAGGTTAAATTGTTAGGTGTTTTGAACTTAACAATTTTGTATAAAAATAAGGAGGGGAATATATTCTGGATCACCAATCAACTTGGTGAAGCTTTGGATGGGATTGGTTAGCAAGTTTTAAGGAACTATTAGGAAAATCCCAAATTCTATGGTATGATTGGGTAGAGAACATCACTCATGAGCATATTAATAGTATATTCATAAATTCAATTAGCATTTAAGAGTGGGATTATGAAGTGACTCGGGGTTAAAATGTTTCCTGACATTTTTAAGAAAGAATTAGGATGTTTAAAAAATGTTTTGGTGAAAATAAAATAAATAGAAAATGTGGTCCCAAAATTTTTTACAGCAAGAAGGGTGCCATTTGCCTGGCAGGAAGAGGTATTTTGTATTTAAGATAAATGGGTGAAGGAAAAAGATTATCAAAGCCTGTGAAATGAGCGGATGGGCTACCCTGCTAAGAGTTACGGATATGCGCCGAACACACTGACGGTAAATCCTGCGGTGAGGGAAGTATTTTTTTTTAAAAATTGAAAAGTTGTAACACAAATAACTAAAGCCCGTTTTTTTTCATGGCCAAGAGTTTAATATTTTTTGTAAAATAATAAAAAAAAATTGTTGTCACCCCGGTATCATCCGGCTAGACGGCATGGTTAATTTGGTTAGAAAGGCTTCTATTTAATGCGAGCCCACGTAACAGCCCCTCGTTAGCTTATCAATTTTTGGAGGAAAATAACGTGGCCTAGTTTTGCTAACAGTGTTGAAAGAGCTGCTAAGGGAAAGACAAGAAGGCGACAATAAATATTATACTAAAATTAAAAATAGGTCAATTTGGTTTAAAGAAAAGAATGTGGTGGAATGGCAAGAAAGAAAAGTAATAAAATTAAAAGGAAAATTTTTTTTACTAAATTAGCCAATAACCGGGTCGGAAAACAAGGTGATCAAACACGAAGAACAAATCAAAACGAAAAGTTAACAAATGTTTTTTGGGGAAATAGGCAATTTGGGTCATACAAATTAATTAAGATAAAAGAATTTTACATGTGAAATTAACGTAAAAATTAGTCGCCGAGCCTAAATCGTGTAATTTTGTTTTATTTGACAAGAATTATTATATTTAAAGATAAAAGCTTTTTAATAAAAGTATTCATCTAAAAATAGATGTTAAGTAATTCTAAATGCTAATGATCCCTGTGTAAAGATGAGTAATTTAGGTTAATGAAAAAGTTGATATGAAAGTTTTGGGTTGTACGGCAATGTAAAATTAATAAAAAGATAAAACTTTACGTTGGTCAACAACAAGGGCCATTTAAAAGGGGGGATGTGTTCAGCCTGTCATATATATGACATGCTGATGTAATGACAACCATATGTTTTTATTTCGATTACTAAATAAAAAGAGAAAACTTACAATACTTATTATGTTAAAATGTTTAAAAAAATAATTAGAAGGTTGCAATAAAATTTAAATAGAGGTAATAACATAGTATTAACATTAA
>CM060243.1:34322011-34417627 GCA_030555515.1 Acutogordius australiensis | reverse complement strand
AAGTGAGAGGGTCTGGTCCATATAAACCCTAATTCAATTTCTAAAATCTAAACAAGTTTTTTATCGGATTTAAATTAAATTATAATTATATCTTTGTTTATTATTAAAAAACAAGTCACAAAAATTTAGCACATAATACATAATATTACTGAAGATATTAAAAATTCAAGATGTGCTGGGCTACAGTGCTAATCGCGGGTTAGGCTGCGGCTTTAAAAAAAAAATTTTGACAAAAATATTGCACGCATTTGAATAACATTTAGGCGGCTAGTGTCAAAAAATGTTTTTTTAATCATTATGTAAGGCGTGTCCTAAAAAAACAAAAAACCTAAATTCTCATTTTTTAATATTAGCCGCTAAATTTTTTTTTATTAGAAATATTTTTTTTATAATTTGGAATGAAGTATTAGCCGCAGCCTAAATTACAACGCTACTATTTGCCATCTGCTGATGCCAAATGTAATGGCATTCACCCCGCCAGATTCAATTTAGTGCAATGCTTTTGTCTAATTCTATGGTTGAGACTTTTGAAGATACCGGTATTAAATTAAATAACTGTAAATATAGCTTCATATTCAAACATCGAGGAAGAAGTTATACACCCTGTCAGCCACAATGATTCCTTAACCTATCAAACTAAATCTGAAATTATTAAACGTAAGAAAAGCATTGTAGCTTTACATGGGAAAACGCAGGAAATCATTAGAAGTTGATATTGATATTACTTTAATTTTTAGATACAAAATTTAACCTTCCTTACTATCATCCACCAAAGTTAAGCCTAAATAAATTAGGAAATTTGGAACTGAACATGGATATTATAACGCCAACAATAAAAAAGAAATTAAAGTAAAGTTATGGATTAAAAATCTTTAAATTTTAATATTTTTATAACTGAATAACCACTAATAAATTATAATTAGACAGTGATATAAGTTGTATTATACAAATCCTAATTCAATGTCCTGTTCAAGTTCCTATATTCTTCAATAAATTGTCACAAATCTTACAAATTAACACCTGCATAAAAAATAATTTTAATAAACAAAAAATATATTTTTAGTTTAAGATGTAATTTGTTTATAAATATGTTTTAAATATATTATAATCAATTTACTGCTTCCAATTATAAATGGGCATACTATTTTTTAATTAAGCCCTTGAATTTTCAACTAAGCTACATTAGAGAATCCAATAAAATTTATAATATTTAATTCCTTAAATTTCTCATGAACTATCTGCAAACTATTTATAATATTATTTATTTTTGCCAAAAATACAAAAGATTTTTAAAAATAGCTTACAATCTTTTTATACATATCTATTTAGTGATAAACTAGACTAAGCTATACCTAATATTAAAAAAATACAAAAGGATTTACTCCATGCATTGACCATTTTTGCTTGAAGATCATACCATAGCTGTAACTTTAAAAGGGGCTTAAAACGAACTTACCACATATCTTAACATTTTAGTTATTAATTTATTTATTTTGAGTGCCTTGAATTATAAAGTTGCTAAAAATTAATTTACATCAAGTATTATTTTTAAACCTTTAAGGGAAACCTCAATGAATAAGTATGGTCATTTTATTGATAATGCTTGAGAAGATGGTAAAAAGATTCAATAGACACAATCTTTTTTCTATTGCATAAATATAGCCCTGATTTAAATTATTTGTCATGCTAACACCCTACCCTTTTATATACTAATTTGTTAAATTGTGATGTCCATAATTTGGCCTAATGTGATTATATGTTTCATATTTTGCATTTTTTGATTTAGTGTCTTATTATGAACTTATGTTGAATTCATAGATGGGCACTATTGCCAGAGTTATTACATCTATATATTTTTAAAAATTTTTAATTTAATTGTGAAGCATAGTTGAATTTATAAATTTAGTTTCAATGTTTTTTGTATATTTGGTGATAGCCCATATTTATTATATTTAAGATGGGTAATGGTTAAAAAATTTTTAATATAAATATAACATAATTTATAAATAACATATATAACGTTTTAAGAACCATATAAAATGTTAAAAAACATTAGATAAAATTACATAGTTAATTTTTTTTGTTATTATGCAAACCCCTGAACATTTTTTTATAATTTATTTTATAAATTATATTACAGCAAACAAGAAGAAAATGAAATTCCAGAAAGTGTATGTGGCACACCAATAAGCGCAAAAATAGATGACGCCTTTAAAATTCAGCACCAATTCCGTTATCTAAATTGTTTTTATCAATTTAATCTTAGCAATTTGCAAGAATCACCCGAACTTCCCTTGATGACTGGTAACGTGGTCAAGCATTCTGAAACGTCCTTATTAAATGGGCCTGGGATGGATCATGTGCCCAATTTTAAGCGTAAACTTGAGTATAAACATAGAGCGTTAAACCTCGATGTCAATGCCAAAGATGATCTCGTATCGATATGTGATCTCTTGCCGCATGAAGGTGGTCTTGAAGATGAGGCCCTATCGATTGACCTTACAGATATATGTAAAGATATTCGAGCCAATAAATATGGTCAAGGTGACATAGACAATACTCCACAGCCCACAAATGAGTCTCCGATCAAACGTACTCAAATGACAAATACATTTGAATCTATAGGCAATGGAAGTCAACCAAATAATAACAGTAGCATCAGGGACATAATAAAGCAGACCCTTGAAAGGTGCAAAGGAAATGGTACTACTAAACCCTTGCTAATGAATATTAATCCTAACTATGTGTCATCTTCCCACACAATAAACGATATTGTTATCGAGCTTGAAGGAGTTACGACTTTTGCTAAACCTAAAGCCAATACAGCGAAATTCAAGTCGTATAAAAGCAGATTGAGTAAAATTTTTTTGTTTTATTTTGACAAAAAAATTTATTTATTTGCTTATAATATATGACATTTCTAGTTTTCTATATATATTTGTTACAATATATAATAAAAGGTAAATAGTTACGATTTTTAATATTAACATTTAAATTAAAATTTTTTAGCTTCCTTTAATCCAACCAACCCAACTATCAATAGCTTAGAACGGCTTAAACTTGACCTAGCACCCAAACTTCGGCAGAAACGTCTCGAGGGCCTACGTAAACGGCGACAGGCTTACAAAGCCTATAAACGTATGATGAAACGGGACGGTGCCTATCAGAGTGATGGGCAAAGCAGTTCTTCCGAAGAAGAAATTTCCATACCTGATGTGAATGTAGAGGAAAATGGTACCATAAACTCTAGCAAAAAGATGAACCCGCAATCAGAATTAGCACAAAAAACCGTTATGGATGCAAATTTTAGCGACAAAATGATGAAAAATCAAGTTGAAAATGATAGCAAAGGATATGTAAATAATAAAATCTCTAAAACCGAAGGTTCTAATTTAAACAAAACGGACAATAATAGATTTTCGACCAAATCTCCCTCCGAACAGACTTCCCTACTTCACTGCAACGAATTGTTAGGGGATGAAGACTTGACCGATACCAGTGTGTTTTATCCCCGAAATTGCAGTAGTTATTACAACGCCAGTGAAGAATTTTCAAAAGAACTGTTCACCGGCTCTTCTGGTTCACTTAATAATTCCAACAACTACAATAATACTAACAATAATAATAATAATTTGTTAGGGATTAGCGGGTCACCCTACCCTTTCGGAGACGATGCCTTCAATGCCAGTTTTTTCAAATGCGATAACCCGACGGCTTTACTTTTAAATGGGCAAATAGACGCGGGTGATCAACCAATCAATTGGGGCTCGTATTTCGACTCTGACCTAAATTCTAAACGTAAGTTAAACAGTATTAATGGGAAAAATGAAAGCGCCATTGAAAATCAGGGTTTGGAACATGAGCAAAACGACCAGGACCTTGATATATTTGGTACGGAATATAAAGAAATACCCTTGCTTAGGTTTGATTTCAATAAAAGTACAACACCTGAACGTGTAAGTGACAAAACAAGATATACGAATGATAAGAGTCACCATCAACTCCCTAATTTAGATGAACCTAATTTTAGGTTTTTTTTTCATCAAATTTTTGTCATATTCAACCCTTAATTTATTTTGTTTCGGACAAATTATCTATTAACTTTTTATAATTTTGTTTTTTTTTGAATTGAAAAATTTTTAAACCTTCTATATCTTGTTTTTATCAATACAGACTACCTGAATTTCCAAAAATGAATCCTAAAATATTTGACTTATCGACGCCAATATCCCATGTACAAAAAAACGCTAGCTTCCAAATAAAAGGTTCAAATAATAGTTTTTCCAACACAAGCCTTTTAGGGTTTCCCGCTAATTCATTTGTTTTGAACGAAAAGGATTCTTCCTTTTGTTTAAGTGAAGAAAGATCAAAAAATTCAAAAATTATACGGGAAGATATTGAAGTGAATTTTGTATCGAATAATGTTGAAAATCCGTTAGATGTTGGATACAATTGTAGTCAAACCTTATCAGTTACAAATAATAACGACCCTCTACCTAATTCAGAAGATTTAGACCAAATTAAAGGCACCTTATTTTATTTTTTTATAAGTATTTTTAAAATTAAATTTATTTTAATTAAAAAATAATTCGATATGTGTTTTTTTTGCTTTATTTAACTAATATAAGAAAATGTAATATAGCTTCTATGTTTATTTAATAGGTTTTTGCTCAGGAACTTTTGCAACGCAAGCAATGTCTCAAAACACTGGTAATTAGGACTCGTTTTTTGTAAATTGTTTCACTGTTACTTGCCATATATTAATCAAATATGATCTTTTTTCAAATTTGCCGAAATTAGATATTATAAACCATGACATAATTAATTTTAATAAAAATAAGCTACTTTAAAGATTTATTCGTTAATTTTAGGCCAAACAACTCCCGTCAAACCCAAAAGCGTTTTAAAAATTATTGCGCCCCCTAAAGGTTCGACGCCTAAACGGCCTGCTTTCGATGTCGATTGCCTAAACGAGGAGGCTAATTTGCCGTGCCTGGATGATTCTGCAGTGGAAAATAATAATGCTGAAATAAATCTGATTTCTAATGGCCACGAAGTTTTTGCAAAATATAGAAATTACCATGGTCAAGACAATAATTATAACAGTATGAATGGAATTGAAAGTGATGAAATATCAAACCTTAGTCAAGCTTCATATCATATTGCCCCTAAAAATCGGTTTAATCTATAAAAGTGCAATATATATTGGACAATTAAAATTAAGATTTTCAAATTTTTCAGATATTTCTGCAATTTTAAATTTGGTTACACAGTTTTACAGCTTGCATTTTTTAGCATGCATTTGATTCTATTAAAAATATTAGTCTATCAAATTTAAAACCAAAAATGACCAAGATTAACTTTAAAATAAAGTTTTAAAAAAGTATTTTTGAAAAAAAAAGAAAAAATATAGACCAGTACTTCCAAAGCCTCGTTTAAAAATAATTATTTTGTCAAAACTATAGTACATTTCATTGTCTATTTTTGTGTTTTTTATTTGTCATGTGTAATTCCAGGCCCTGCCTGCTTTTAAATTCCATCACCTCCCAAGGCATTTATAGGCTCAGCATTATTGTTTTAGCTATAACAGCCTATTTTTGATTAAGAAAACAAGGTGAAATTAAGAAAAAGTCATGAGTATCATTTTATGGTTAATATTAAATAAATCGAAAGAAACAAACATAAATATATAAGAGGATTTGCTTTTTTATATCATGCGAATTTTTATACATATTTTTTGTTTATTTATATTTTTTCTACACATTAAGGGCCTTTTGGTAACACAGGCTCCGAGCAGCTTTTAAAATTTGGTAGAACAACTAGTTAAAATAACACATTACATATATACTTACTTGCCCTTTTATATACATATGTGTCCCTCTTTATTAAAATATTATCACGTGCATTTTTACCTTTATTATAGAAACAAAACTCGTATCATAGAATCTGACGAAGAAGATCATGTCGAAAATTTACCAACTGATAGCAATTCCTCCTTTAAACCGTCGGATGCGATTGCCATAACCTCATCTAAGCATAGTTCGCCTCTTAAACCGCCTGCGACATATGACAGTTCTAGCAAATCTTATAGCGATGATTCTGAAGATGATGACAGTCAATCATATGATAGCCAAGGTTTTATACAATTAATTTATTGACTTAAACTTTACTAAAAATAGTTTTTGCCGAATTTTGATTAGTTTGAAGTTATCTATAACCTAACTAATTAATTAATTATATATAGTTATTTAAACATTTCTTGATAACCCGGGCCTGCCTACGCTACTTGTGTTTCTTTTGGCCCGGACCGGAGTTTTTTTTAATTTTTAGCTGTATGAAATTTCATATGCTGCTGTGAAATTGTATAATGCTAGCTCTAATTTTAGCTCGTATACGGGCAGGACGTGCTTTTGAGTTTCGACTTTAAAAAATGTTGATTGTTCTCAGCCTAATTTATGTTTTTTTATTCGAAATCATTGTAACACAAGTCTAAAATTAGGAGAGTTTTGCAAAATTTATACAATCCGGCTCTTTACTCCGTCAAAACTAAAATAGTGACAAAATATATAAAAAGTCAGGTTTTTTGTAACACAACATTTCAAAATGATTACAAAATTTTAAATATTAAAATCAATCGTAATTTAAGTATTATATTTTTCACACCTTAAGAATAGAATTACAGCCATAAATTATACAAAAAATAAAAAAAAACGTATCGGCATAATCGGTTATTTTCATTGTTTGATGACTGATAAATTTTTATATGCCTAACATTAATAAAAAAATGTATTGAAAATGATTTACCTTTAAAATTATTAAGCAATAGAGAAGGAAAAAAATACAGTTTCTTTTTAATATTTTTAAAAAAAAAAATGTTTAAACTATTAGATTTTTTTATTAGATCAATTAAAGCTTAATTGATGCCTTAACTCTAATTTTTTATTGGGAAATTTGGTTAAATATATAAGAGAAACTGCCCATTAACCTGGGCACAATCCAGCATCAAAAGTTAAGTTTTAAACAAACAAGATTTCCTGGACAGAAAACTTTGATAAAGCTTACCGCTTTTTTGAGGCCAAAGGCCTAAGAAATTTTTTCTGGCGTGTAACATATGATTTAATTGTATTTTGCATAAAAAATATTTTAGAATGCCACATAATATATTATAACGCAACCCAATAATTATAAAAATATTTAGAAAGCAAGTCGCGATATTTGACGACCAATGTATACCATCTACCTAAATTTCTTATCGTTTGATTTATAATTTAAATAAACATTGAAGCTTTTTTTTTAAATTTTAGTCTTTGGTCGTTCCACAAATTTTCCTTATAATAATATTAAAACACATGCCTGGTAATTATGATTGTTGAGGAAGTATATGAAGTTGAAAAAAAATTACTACCTCTTAACGACTTATAATTTTTGAGGGGCTTAATAAAAATATTAGCTTAAGTTTAAATTTAACAATATAGCAGTTTATGCTAAAATATTTTTTATCTAATTTAATTTTTATAAATTTTCACTTTGAATAGATATAAAGTTGGGACACGATTAAATAAATTTTTAAGATATTTAATTTGATAATATTAATTAGCCTGTATCACAAAAATCTGTCATACGTAATAAACATCATAAAATCTATGTGTGTTATCATAATTATATTATTATCAATAATTAAAAAAATATTTATATATAGTTTTAATTTTTTTGTAATTTTTTAAGAAAATTTACAGGGCTCAACCTTGTATTTATTAATATTGTTATTAGGATCAAAGAGCCCTTTTAAATCAAAGGAATCAACTATTGCAATCAATGAAGCCAAGTCATACGGATTAGAACGTGTACGTGAAAATGAGAGTGAAAGTTACAAAGACGAAGAAGATGAATTTTTAGATTATTTGCAGCAGGAACCTAGTGTTGATAAAACTTTCAAAGGAAAAAAGTATTTTTTGTTACTTTAGGAAATTATATATTTTTCTATATATTTTTTGCAGTTACACATCTATATATTTTAGAAAAAAAATTAAACAAATAATTAAAATTCCTTATAACTATATTGAGAAATAGAATTTTTATATCAAGCTTTTACATTTGTTCAAGCATCCCAACCTAATTAGGACATGATATTTTTATTGGTTTTATAATAAAAATATTTTTAGGAGTTTGAATATAATATTTAAACCGTTGTAAATATAACAATATCTTCATGTTGTTCTTTTTTGTTTTTTTATTATTTTTTTAAATAATTTTAATATTCATAGCTAGCTTACAAAGTTAGATTGCAAATATCGGTTTATGGATTTAAACCTAAGATGGCTACATGTCTGGTGTCTTAAATTAGCTAATAAGTAAAGTTTGTTCTGTGTAATAAATATGTTATTTTAATTATATAATTCTAAATGGCCATACTTTAATAATTTATAATCTTTTTTTAAATTGATTTCATTAAAATAACCTAGAACCAAAGGAAAATACCGTAACGAATATATAGATGAAGAGGCTGAACTTTCGGGGTCTGATGCCGAACACATGGATAATGCGGATGAAGGTTAACTCAAAAAATTTGCAAATTTTTATACTATCAGTTATTTTAAACAAAATAAATTTATACGTAAAGTTTTAAACCGGATAAAATAGTTTTTAAAAAACCCTTTTCAAAATACTTGATAGATTGCATGAATTTTATCAAAATTAAATCAATTTTGTATGCTATTTCATAAGGGTTTATGATTAATTTTTTAATGATGTTATTTTCTAATTTGTTATATGCTCTAATTTTTTTTTATGGAATATTTAGAAGGAGATGACGATGAATATGAAGTCGATGCTGAAGCAGAAAATTTAGATATTGATCGAGACGAATTGAATGAACAGTTGGGTAAAATACACAGGTATTATTATTTTTTATAATAGTTTTTTTTCAATTGACATGTGTTTATTGTATTTTATAAGTTTATATTTTTGTTTTTCTCTTTTAACTTAGTTTATACCCTTTTTATTTAAATTATAAGTTTTAATGAAATATCTAACGCTTAATAGTACATATCTAAAAATAATATTCAAGACGTTTCTAATGTCTATTATTTTATACTAAAAAAATATCCTATAGAATAATAGTAATAATAATAATAATAATGCATATAATTTTTTTAAATATTGTTTAATTAATACATTTAGCTATTTTTTTGCAATGTTATAACAAAATTAACCTATTATTCTATAGAAAAATATGTGTGCTTTAAATATGTTTCAATACTGTTTTTATAAATGCTTTAAAAATTTTGCCGTTAAAATCATATCATATTGAATGTATTTGTGAATGATTTTTTAAACAAAAATGAAATTTTTATTATATACCATAGAAAAGTAACGTTTGATCAGGACCGACGCGAAATCAAAGCGCTTCAAGAAGTCTTTTTTGAAGATAGCGAAGACGCCGACCCCAATAAACTTAAACGCATCCGGAGATTTAAATGGAATTTTGAGGACGGTGGTGAAAATGATGGTATTTATTGTAACACTTATTATTATTTATTATGAAAACAAATGTTTTATTATTGTTTTGCAATCAATTGAACATTTGAGCCTTGTTAGTAGATGGATGGGTCAACAAATTCCAATTTTATTAGACACTAGGCCTGAAAACATAGGTCACCAGCGCGTGTTAAATCTCATTCAACTCTGCAGGGCCTGCTGTAGAGCTAAAATAGGCAAAGCTATAACAGGTAAGCCGTTCCCATAAAAAAGGCCTGGAAAATCTCTTTTCAGATATGTGATAAATTACCTTAAGTATTTCAAATTCTCTAAATTTGGATGAGTTAGAATAATAAATGGCATTTGTAGCAAAATTGTTTAAAATTTATTTGAATTTGAAATTATATTTTTTATCCTATGATTTAGATTTCCAAACAAAAAATTGCAAAGTAAATAATGGCGGGGAAGATGGGCAGTCCGACGTGGAAAGTGACCAGGATCAAACTAAAATGTAATTAATTATCTATTTTAATAAAATGGAACAAGATATAATTTTTTGTATTCTGTGTATTTTATATTGGCCATCAGTTAAATGCCTGTCCGACTCGTGGGGCAGTTGAAATATTTGATCACCAGCTAAATTAATTCATATTTTTCTTCAATAAATGATGTATTTAGATCGAAGCTCCACATTTCATGCCTTATTATTTTGACCTACTATACATTTAACTTTATTTTAGGAGCACTTTTAAAATCATAATTAAAAAAAAGTGTTTTATATTTTTTTATATTTTAATATTATAATATCGTTGTATATTTTTTAATATAAAAGCGGCGTTCATCATTATAAAACTTGATCGTATTTTTTTCCTCTCATTTGAGTAACATAGGAAAACCTGAATTTATCTATTTTTGCGAAATAAACCAAACTCTATTTTTTTTTGCCTTTATTTAAAAAAATTAAATGCGTGGAGTGGATTAATTATTACGAGCCAGACCAGGAATTTGAAGAATTCCGGCTGTAATTGCAATAATTTTAGACTACACGCGGGCGACACCTGAAAATTTGAGTTGGTAGAAACAACTTTTGTCTTAATCGTATTTATTTCACTATTAGACATTCAATGCCAAATACCAATATGCCCGTTTTTACGAGTTTTCATGATTTCACTATTAGACATTCAATGCCAAATACCAATATGCCCGTTTTTACGAGTTTTCATGATTACTTCCAAAGCCAAGAAATTTTAGCCAATGGTACCGAAAACTTTGGCCAATCTCGTAAATCGATGAATAGTCCGACGCCTCGCGATAAAGAAACCGAAATAATATTTGATTTGAGGACTGGGAGACTTAAACCACAGCATGAGTTGTGTCTCAGCCCGGAGGTATTTATTACCTTGTTAGTTTAATATTGTTTTTTTTAAAATAATTAGTTCAGGGCGACCTATAAATTATTAGTTGTTTTCAAAATTAAGAATAAATTTGAAGGTAAGGGTACGTGCGAAGTGAGTTTTTATTTTTGTGAAAATTTTAAAAATTTGAGAAATTTTATTTTGAAATAAAACGCAAATTTTTTAAAAGGAGCCAAATTTAGTTTATGCACATAAAATGCTTTTTCTGAAATAAAAAATTTTGAAAAAAATAATTTTTTTTTAAATTTCAGAATTTTCAAAATTTTACAAAAATAAAAACTCACTTTGCACGTGCCCTGATTGGCGTATTTTTTTAATTTATTTAATTAAATTTATTAAAGACAATTTTTAAGGATATCCTTAGTATTCTTACAATTCTTTCTTGTTTTGAGTTTTTTTTTCGGCTTGATATTCTACTTACAAAGTCTTCTTACTTTTCACAACCATATGTTAATAATTTATACCCCATTAAATTTTTTTGCATTTTAATATTGTTTTTTTTATTGTAAAAATACTCATTTAGAGCTATTAACATTTTTTTAATTACGGTCTCTTAAGCATTAAAAAAGGTAAATATTAAAGGCTTACAAAAATATCATGGGTAGAAATGTTTGGACGAAAATACTATCCGAGTCAGAATCAAAACGCGAAAATGTCTTTTGCAAGCCTGCAATTTAAAAATAAATGCCCTCTTTTACGAAAATATAATTTAAACATGTAATTTGAAAAATTAATTTATCTTAAAACATTATATTTCTATATCACTGGATGAAGCAACAACAAAGTACCAAATTTTTACTTTTATATTCCTTATTCAAAATTTTTCATGATAATTTTCTTCTACAACTTATAAGCCTTGACTCAAAAAAGGACATGAAATTAATGGGCCGAGAATTAATTTAGCATACCCCGTTTGTTCTAAAATTAAGCAATAAACTAAATAACATAAATTTAGGAGAAAATTAATAGAATGTTAATTAAAAAATTTAGCATATAAAACTAATTTAGCCTTAAATCTCACTAAAAACGAATAAATGGAAATCTTGTGAAGTAGGCAAAGCATATTTAAGTGGAATTTGTTTAGGATTAACTAATAAATCAAAATTTTATAATTCTTAGTTCGACAAGTTTTAGAAATGTATAAGTTAATATTCAAGATCCAACTTACTATCATAAAGATACTCAATTCCGACTGTTCAAACATTATAAGCCATTAAATACATTGAATATAATTTAAAAAATAAATATGAGATCTAAAAAGGATTATTTATTCAATAAAACAGCTAACAAAAATAATCAATTATCAGGTAAAAAATCTTTTGAGTTATTAGTTAAAGTGAAACATTATTTTGTTAACCATAATGTAGATGAGCTAATAGATAATTACAGACATATTGTTACAGAAATTTTTATTTTAAAAACGAAAATTAGGATAATTTTGGTGAAACACAGCCTAACCTGACTACATCAAATATTGGCACCAAATGTGCGATATCGCGAACGCTAAAATTTGATACAACTTTAAAATCAATAAACAGCAGCGAATCTATAGAACTTCGGCATTCGATGGATATAGCTGAAAACGATGCGGAAAATTTTTTGATCGATGAAGTAATTAAAAAAATGTTTAAATTATCAAATATTTCAGAATTAGTTTTGCGAATTTTGATTTCAAATTTTTTACCAAGTTTGAAAATATTTAAGTTTGACAATAAAGTTAAATAGGTATGCTATTTAATTATTATAAATAGGAAGAAATTTTTTTTTGCGAATTTGTGCGTATGTAAATATTACATAATAAAGGTTTTTAAACAAATAAGTATTTTGGTCCTCGAGGTAAACACGGCCCATTAATAACACTGGACAACAAAATTTGGACGACCCCAAGCATCATTTATGGCAACTATGGTTTTTGGTCAAGTTTTTGGCGCTGATCACGAATATTAAATTAGAATTTTGGCCGATGCCTCAGATTTTTAGTTATTCGGTGTCAAAGTCGAGATTTTTCAATTTTAGGTGTTTTGGGCTTCTATATCATAAAACCTATTGATAGTTACAAAAATTTAAAAATATATTTAGATAACGGCAACATTCATTATTAACGTAAGGCGTTTTAATTTTTTTATAATGTTAATTTTTTTTTTATTTTTTCTTTTTATAAAATTAGTGGTTTTCGTGATAAAATCAGTTTTTTGATCCTAAATAACTTAAAAGCAAATTGCTAATAATTTTACGTAATAACCTTTTTTAGATATGTTTTTTATAAGGAATCTGATTATGGCAATAGATTTTTTGAAAAATTAATAGTTTAAGAAATTTTGCGAATTTTTTTCCGAACCTTGTGCGTGGTTTAAAAAAAATTGGAGGCATTGGAAAAAAACTAAACCCGGGATCGGTTATCGCAAGAAAATTCTTTACAAACCCCTCGAAAAATTGTTCATGTTGTTTTTTTTTGTCCAGTGTAATCATTTCGATTTTTGTAATTTTTCAATTGGTAATCTTGTTTAGATATAAATTTGATGATTTTGATTAAATAAATATACAAACTCTTATTTACGGCAATAGAATCTTGACCTCCCCTTCTTGACCCGCACAACCAAAACGGCTCAAAACAATTTGTTTATAGCTAGACAACAGAGCTCTTTTACAAAAAGTAACGCCTCAAGCATTTACAAATACTTGAAAAATCAGGAAGAAAATTCAAATTCCAGCCATAACAACCACAATACCTCGGATAATAATACGTGTTCTAACAGCAATTTTATATTCAAACGTAAAACACCACCACAGAAAATAAGTCGGAATAAAAAATTTAAAACGAAACAGACCAAATTAACGCCAAAATCTAAGGTATTCTTTTATATTTATATTATTGTAAGTTATGTTTTTTTACATAATTTGATAATTATTTTTTTATTACTTGTAGGTTTCTTTTGGTGGAAAACGGCTAGAAATGAAGAAGAGTCAAAAGAATATGATTAAAAATAGCATATTTAATTATTTATAATAAATCAATTTTTCGTTATTCAATACAAACATTCAAATTCAAGAAATAGGGCAAGGGAAGCAGTGTTTTAGCAGGTACTCTGCCCTTCTTGCCAGGGTTATAGAGCCGGCATGCTGTAATATTCCAAAGAGCATCATATTAATGGAAAAAGAGAGCATTTAATCCTATCGATTCCAGGGGTTATGGACGTCGCCGCATAGCAATTTTAATGCTCTTCAAATAGCTGATTTGGTTGGGCAAATTAGTGAGCATTATTTTGGGCAAATTAACCTAGAGAGTTTTATATTCACAAACCGTTTTTTTCTAACACCTCCCAATTTTTGTAATTTGCTCAAAAACAAATGCAAAAAAGGTTGATTAGATTTAAGCAAATTGTTAAAAATATTGTATTAGATTACAGGATTTCAATATAATACAAGATACTGAAGAACCTATATGTAGTGCTTTTTTATTAAATAATCTGTTTCTATATGATTGAAAAATAATTGAATCAAATAATAGTGTTTATGCCAGGTTAAGGACAAAATTAATTGCAGTAAGCTATAAAATTATTATTTAATATACTGAGTTTAGCTAAACCGAAGTCTTAATTTTAGAAATATTATTGTAAGAACTTTAAACTTTTATTGTAAAAGCTGAGAAAGTAAATACCAAATAAATTGATGGCAAATTATCATAATTCTCAAGCTTGCATTTTTATTTGAATAATTTTTTATCAGTAGCGAGTCCATACATTTACATTGATCTAATGTTTAATATTGACTGGATTTATTTTCTCAATATGCGGGTATCGAATTTAAAGTTCCATCTCAGCATTACACAATCCTGAACTATTTTTAAAAAATGCAATTAAATTTATAACCTTAATTAATTTCTCCTTCCTAATTGTGACTCTAATTTTGCTTTTTTTCGATATGATATGGCTTCGCAGAAGTAATAATTATTGCAAGTGAATAATTATTCTAACGCGTTTAGTGTGTTTACGCTTAAACATTTGTTATTAAAATTCAAAATTTTTTGAAAATAATATTTTTTGAGTGCGTTACAAGAGAGTGAGCGAAATTTTACACAACATTAATGGAATTTAACAGGTGTAAAAAGGGACAATGCCTCGTATGCCGTGTCCTTCAAGAGATGTAAGGCAAGGGGGCAGTGTTTTAGAAGGTAAATATGTCTCTGTTCTTCGACATTTTCTGGGATAAAGTCTACATGCTGTTCAGAAGAGTGCGGCGACGTTTTTATGCATTATATGGTATTGGTGGAAAGCCTTAATCTAACCCCCCACGGGTTATCGTCGCTGTAAAAAATTTCACTAAATGGTCCTTACCAAAAACTACGAAATGTCTATGCCGTCCTATCGTTAGAACATTTAGTGTTATTATTTTAAAATTAATTAAGAAATATTAAACTTGAATGCTAAAATATGGTTTCTTAAAGCAAAACCTTAATGTATGTGATAAAGCTTATATCATTTGAATTTTAATAAAATTACTTAAATTTATTTTAAATCTTATGGGCTCAAAAAACTGTCAAATATCCCTCTTTTACAGAAGCTTTGGGTTGGATTCCGTGCAAAGGCTTTTTTATTGGAAAATAGTACGCGTGTGGAAATAGTTTGAAGCAGTTTAGTGGAGCTTAGGCCTTGTATTCGGCCCTAAAATATGCCTTAAGTCATGGGCCCTAGGATGCAAACAAATCTACTATTAACCTATCGGATTAATTGCTTCACCTAGGTTAAAAAAATAATAAATGGATATGGCGCCCCATTTATGAAACCTCAATTGTTAACTAAATACCCTTTTAGGGGCTTAACTAATTATATGTTTAAATTTTGATTATCTATAAAATATTTTAGTTTGATTTAAAAGCCTTATTTTCTAAAAGATGAACAATTTTTAAAAAAATTCATCAAATGAGAATTCAAAAATAACAAATTTTGCACCAATTTGTTTTCTTATATAAAATTTTTATTGATAAAAAAGTTTAGCCTATTTATAACTAAAAAGCATCATCAAAAGAAAATAGACAGATCAACAAATATTTTAAAGTTATGAGGTAACTACGGAGATCAAACCTGCCATCTTAGAAATCCGTTCAGCGTTTTTTCTATAAAACTTAGTTAGTCAGCTATAAACATAAAAAAATTTAGAAAAAATATCAAAAATTAATTATTTTTTTTTACATATTCAGTAATATAATAAAACCAAACATCAATAAAATATTAAGTCATTTATGTTTAAATGCAAAATATTTTTTATGATTTAAATGCTGATGTAAAAAATATACATAAATAATTTTTCATTATTTGTGATGATAAATATAAGTTACAGGGGTTATTTTTATGAAATTCTTAAAATTTTTACTAGGGTATTTAGATTAGTAAATTTGGTCAAAAAAGGCCATATTTTGTTATGGATGGATCTAAGGAGCCAAAGGTTAGATTAAGAAAAAGGGAAAATATATATAAGATAAGGCTATCAGAAAAATGCATTCTAGTTTTCATGAACTTATTTTTTTCTGACATTGATATTTGTTGACCTGTGTTATATGATTGGCGGCCCTGGCATTTGTTTAATGTGCTGCCATTTAATGTAAAATTCCCTTTTCTGCTCTTTAATTATGTCAAGAAAAAAAAATGTCTTTTATGGTTGCTGGCTCTGTAATATAAAATCAATGAAACATCAAATTTGCTATATATTCAGTAGTAGTCATTAGCAAAGTTTATTACATATAATTTTCAACGTTACAGTCATGGCTAAAATCCCAATTTGATCGAGAAAGTAAGAATAGTATTCCATAAAAATATTCACTAATTATAAATGCACAATGATCAAAAAAAAAACAAATGGTATTTAGAAAGCAAAAAGGATGAGGAAAGCCATCATGAGGCAAAACAGACCCATGGCTTCTGATAGGGCAAATCCTAATATGGCATAAGAAAAAAGTTGTTGTTTCAAGGAAGGATTTCTGGCATAACCAATGATTAGACTACCAAATACACTTCCAATACCGGCACCTAGAAACATTAACATTAAATAGAACATTTTAATGATAAATTAAAAGCATTTCAAAATTTGTTGCTGCATCATATTATGTTGTAATTTATTTTATCAACTAATATATATTTTTTAAATAATATATATCTATATCATAAATAAAAACCACGTTATTTAAAACCTTTTTAATTATAATTTTTATTTACTGATATAAGTACAAATCAATTAGGTAACCAAATTAAAACATATTTTTTACCTGAACCAGCAACACCGACAGTAGCTGCCCCAGCACCAATAAATTTAGCAGCAGAATCAATATCTTTATTTATGGCAGTGGTATGAATAGGCTAGACATTAATTTTAAAAAAATATACGTAGCATGCTTGTTCAGTACTATTTTTAATACGAAGTAAATTAAGGGTTGAAAAACACCTAGGTTGGAAATTTGCAGCATGTTGAAATAAAAGCTTCCCATTTTGGTGCAAGAGCAAACTCATACCCTAAAATTTTTAAATCATTATAAAATAAGATAAAAAATTTAGTCTAAATAGTTATTTACTTTCTTGGGAATAGCAAATGAAGCCATATACATGCTGTCTCAAAATTTATGGAAAACGCGTGGGTCAGATGGCAAAAAAATGTGGATCTTATTTCAAACAAGAATCAATATCGCTTACATTTATTTATTTAAATAATCATGGCTATGGTCATGCGCTCAATAAAAAAATAATTGCTTATATATTGTTACAACAAATGTGCCTATTAATTTATTAATATGGGTACATTATAAAGCATTGTTTATCATTAAATTATAGAATTAAGTTTGTCATATTGAAACAATTTTTTTTTATTGGCTGTGGCTGATAAACTTCAAAATTTTAAATAAAAAAATATAATAACGGCTAATTATATAAAAATTCAATAGTTTAAAGAAATGCACAAAATAATTTTTTATACAAATTTTTGATTCTTAAGTTTTTTTACATGAGTCATTATAATGCTAATTCTATGGTGGACCCAAAGTTGCACAAAACGAAAATCCATAAAATAACAAAAATCCATAAAATATGCTAATGTTGTGACATAGTTTAGGTTTAGGTTATGGCAAAGTGGGATTAGGTTTAGTTTAACGTTGGGTTAGGTAAAATTTTGATTAGATAAGCTTAGTATGAAGTTTGCTTAAAATTTTGGTAGGTTTAGGTAGGGTGAGGGTTAATCTTAAGATTAGGGTGAGGTTAGCTTAGTGTTCGAGTAAAAATATATTAGTATAACAATGTAGTTAGCTAAAGGTTAGAGTTAAATTAGCATAACGGTAACGGTGAAAACTTAGGGTTTGTTTTATGATTAAATATTCAAGCTAATTTTGGAATTTTAGATTAGTTGACTAATCAAATTATTTTCGTAAAATTTTGGTTTCACCTGATCCTATGTTTTATTTTTTAAATTTTTTTTACTTTAGGGCGCGTGCAAAGCGGGTTTTTATTTTCGTAAAATTTTGAAGTTTCTCAAAATTTAAAAAAAAAATTTTCAAAATTTTTAAAAACTTTATTTTAGAAAATGCATTTTATGTGCATATACTAAATTTGGCAACTTTAAAAATTTGCTTTTTATTACAATTTTTTTTTTTAAAAACTCACTTTGCACGTGCCCTTACACTGAAATAATTTTAAATATTTAGAAACAATAATAAAAGGCTTATTATAATTACTATTTCTTAAATAGCTACAAATATTCAGTGCTATTGGCTATAGCTGCTTTCAATACTTAAAAATTAAAAAAATATTAACTGTCAATCCCCAAAATTAAATATAATTTTTTTCGTTTCCAATTTGACTTAATTGTTGTTTTTACAATATTTTTCACACCCGGATTAGCCTAAAGTATTTAAATTAATAAATTTATATCTAAATACACATCTAGCTGTTTCTAATTTCTATAAGACTCTAAAAATAACATTTAGCAATTTTTTTAACATTGAACCAATATTATTCATAAAATTTAAATATAAAACGCGCCCTAAGAGGGGCCAGACAATTGCATTTAGTTTTTTTAAATTATTTTATTCATTTAGCCAGTTAATTTAGTTTAAAATGTATTTAGTCAAAAGTTAGTTTGGGTGTTAAGCTTGAAATATTTAAAGGTAAAACAATTTAGGTAGACATAATATTATTGTTAATGGCAATGGCCTACCAAGAGGTCGGAACTAACTGGTGGGCAAGCACTCTGTCATTATTTACATACGGTTTAAATGCAATAAAAACAGGTACCCCACTCTATATTCTAATATTTTTTACTAATTTTTAGCGGTAATAATTAAATTTAAAATATTTGTCTGTATCATAATTAAAAAAAAAGTTTATTTAGGTTTCCTAAATTATAATTAAAATTTATTTGATTAAATTATACCCTAGACCCTAAAAAATAGTCATAACCTTTTTCCAAAATATCTTTAACTACTTTGCAATAAAAAATATATTACAAAACCTAAATTAGATAGTAAATTTATTATGTTTTAAACATTAATTATTCTGCTGTTAAAAAAATGATAATACACCTTTTTAACTTACTTCTTATGAGCGGCTCCATATGAAGTGCTATTACGAAGTTTTATCTGTACAACGAGAAGCCACTGATGAGGAACTCAAAAAAGCTTATAAAAAGATGGCTCTTGTATGGCATCCTGGTTGATTCTTTATTATATTCCTAGAGTTATACTATGTTTTACTAATTATTCCGTATAATGTTATTATTACAAATATTTAAGTTAAAAATTTATGATATAATTTTTTACCTTTAATTTTTCTTTGCATTTATTGATTGAATCATATTTTTTATTGGTATATATATAATTTATTATGTATATAATAGAATAATTGTTATAAAAGAATTTTTTTGGTTTTTGATTAGATAAAAATCCAGATAAACAAGTTGAAGCCACTCAGATATTTAAGGATATACAACAAGCATATGAAATTTTGAGTGATCCCCATGAGAGAGCCTTCTATGATAAGCACAGAGAATCAATTATTAAGGGTATAAACTTACAAAATAATTATTTAATTTAGGTTTTGACCAAGATTCTAATGCACAGGAGCTTAAAATATATAATTACTTTAATACATCCTGTTTTAAAGGATATAATGATGGTCCACAAGTATATATATTTATGGTGTTTATTTATTTTAAGGGGTTTTATACTGTTTTCAGAAAAGTGTTTACAGATATAGCGGCTGAAGATTTGCCTTATTATAAAGAAAGAGAACAGGCATCAGATTTTGAAATACCTTTATTTGGAAACGCTGATAGCCCTTATGAAGTATATTGATTTTAATATTTATATATTATTTTGGGATGTAATAAAAATTTATAATTAAAGCTTAAATTGAAATTATTTTAGGTATTGTAAATTTCTCTTTTTTTAAATGCAAATACCTCAGAAAAATATATTTTTTTGGTATCTAAAGTTTACATTGAATTATGTAAATGATTTCTATTTTTATTAATAGAACTTTGTTTAATTATATATTTTTTTTGTACATAAGATTGTTGGATCTTTTTATGCCTGGTGGGAAAGTTATTGCACCCTTAAGTCATATGCCTGGCTAAACAACTTTGATGAAATTAGATCTGCTCCTAATCGTCGCATTGCAAGACTTGTTGAAAAAGGTTGAAGTTTTATTATGCATATAAAAAATGCTATTCCTTTGAGTTTGAATTTGTATATTTTTGTTTTTTTCGGAATTAGAGCATCAAAAAATTTCAAAAAATGCAAGAAAACAAAGAAATGATGATGTTAGGGAGCTTGTAAAATTTGTCAAAAAACGTGACCCAAGAATTAAGGCTAGAAAGGTTTGTGTTTTTTGTTTAGTTTTAATAATATAAAGTCTATAACAATGTATGAGTCCTTATTTTTTCATTTAACAACAACAACATTTTAATTTAATAAGTTTGAAACTTTTACTCATCTATTTTTACAATAAAATAGCTCACTGTGAGACAAAAGTTGGCTTAAATTTTCAAGTCTTTTACAAAAATTATTTTTCTTCTAGATTATATTTAACACGTCCAAATAGGTTAATATATATTATAGTAATAGTAAAAAAGATATATAAAAATTGTAAAAATATATTGCATTTTTTTACCAAAAATATTATATTATCATGTTTAATCATATTTTTGAATTGAAATTGCATATGTTCGGCATGTTTATAAAAAACCCTTTTGACCCATTTAAGCTAAAGTTAGCCAGCCACCATTTTTTTAAAAGTTTGATATTATAGATTTTATTGGGATGGCTATTCGAGCTAAGAGGGCTTCATTATGTAGGATTTTGGTTGTCTATTAACATTAACTCCGCAAGAAAGGAGGTGTTTTAAATTGTGTGCAATGGCATTTTAAGTCTAAAAACAATAAATTTGAACGAATTAATGTAATTTTAGATTTTTAAACGCTTTATTTTTAAAACTCTGTATTTAATAAAAACATTTCAATATTTGTATCGAAAGTATTGTTTAGGCTATTTCTATTAGTTTTCAAAGCGAGCCCTGGTTTCAATCTTGCCCATATAGCCTGGCCTCTGCTCGATTTTGCATACGACCAAATTTTATATTACAATCTAAAATATTTTGCTTTTAAAAACAAATTAGTGTTAAAGTACCCTTTTTTATAAGATATTAAATTTTTGCTTTTAAAAACAAATTAGTGTTAAAGTACCCTTTTTTATAAGATATTAAATATTATTAATTAAAAAAATAAGGCAAAATGAGATTTAACTTAGACCGGCCTGGCCCTTATTTCTTTGTTTCTCGGGCGAGCTGTCACCGGACCGACATTCGGGTCCCGTTTTTGATAATTTTTATATAAACATATACATTTAAACACAAAACTCTCCAAAACCCATTATTTTTTAATTTTTTGCCACCCTGTCTTCCAATTATGCTTTTTTTCTCACATTGTTAATTAATTTGTCGGTAGCAATCCATGTTATAACACAGGTCAACAATTTTTTGAGAGTTATGAGTTAACTGCAGACATTAAACCTGCCTACTTAGGGAATCAAACCGTTTACCATTTTTCCTAAACTTAGTTAGTCAGTTATAAACATTAAAAATTTTAGAAAAAAAAAGATTAAAAACCTAAAAACGATTTAAAAACAAAAATTAATTCAAATTTTATTTTTGCGTATTCACAATAGCTAAACTGTTAAATTTAAACTTCAAATAATATTTTCATTATCGATTATCGTTTCGTATTTAAGTTTGGACGTGAAATGTTGTGTATTATCTAAATGCCATTGTAAGAGCTTGATATATTGATAATTTTTTTTTCCATTATTTGTGATTATAAATATAAGTTACGGGGGATTTTATATGCAAAGAAGATTTGTAAATTATTTCTTTTTAGCATATAGATCTGCCAGTTTGGTGTAAAAAGGCCATTTTTTGTTATAGACGGATCTAAGGAGCCAATGACGGAAGAAACTAAGAAAAACGAAAAACATATATGCAAGGATTGGAATTAGTTCCAGAACTCGGAACTCGGAACTCGAAGAACTCGTCTTTTTTTTAAAATGAAACTCGGAACTAAGTACCAGGGTACTGGAACTCGTGGAACTCGAGTTCCGCTCGAGTTCCTTCGCGATTTATTTCAAATACCTAAAATTCAAACTTTTTTAATTGAATAAAAACGCATTAAAATTAATATTTTTCAAAAAATATATAAAATTTGAATTAAAAAACCTCATTTATTGTTTAAATTATTATTTGATTGCACACAAGCCTTCTAAAATTATATTTGTTAACGTAACATTTTGTTCATACATTCATAAATTTTCCTGCATTTTTAAGTTTTCAAGTTTTTGAATAAATTCTGGCATACCATGAAATTCAGCGGAATTTATAAATTTTATGAACCTCAACTTGTTAATGACCAATATCAATGTTCTTTGTGCAAGTCGTCAAAAACAACCTATATAACGGTAATTAATTCTATTTAATATTTTAAGAAATTTACTTCCAACCTTAAAAAACACGTAAAGTGTGTACATAAAGCAGAATATGAAAAGTTTTTAACTGTTACAGAAAGAAAAGAAAAATCCAAAATTACAACTCAAAACAAATTTAAGCAGACAAAAATCTTACTCCGTGCATCCATGTATGGAAGATTGCGTGGAGTTGGTTACTGTTCATGGCAGACCATTTGAACTATTTTCAGATGATGCCATGATTAGAATCATAAACAAAGCAAGCCCATCAGGAACTAATTTTAAACAGATTAATCCAAGTAATGTTAGAAATGAAGTTGAAGAAAAGGCCAAATATATGCGAACAACTTTAATTGATGATACCAAACATAAAATACTAAGCATAAAATTTGATTTTGCAAGTGTTGCAAACAGATCCTTCTATGGTAAATTAATTTTCACATTTAACTTTCGTACATTTTAATATAAATATTTAATTATTTTTAAATTTTAAAATTATTTAGTTATACAAACTAAAAATTTAGACAAATTAGCCAAAACCAGTTTTTTAAGAATGTATTAATTTAAATCTAAAATATTTATAATTTTGTTTTATTAATTTTTATAAGGCAAGTCAGTTTTTTATTTTCTAAAATAACCTAGATATTAACTTTTAAAAATTAAATAAAATCATTTTTATGAACATTGTTTAAAAAGCTTTTAAAAAGTTAAATTTAATTGTGATTTTGGCTACTTCGTGTAAAACTTTTTATTCAATTTTTTTAAATAAATTTACTTTTAGCTATAAATTGCCAATACATCCATATGGATAAAATTCAAGTCCGAGTGCTGGAATGCAAATAGGTCTATGACCAGCATAATGCAGTTAATATTTTCAAATGGCTTAAAGAAACTTTTAAATTACAATATAATGAAAACCCAATTATTATCGATAACTTCAGACACAGTCCGTAATATGAAAGCTGGAATAAAGAATTTTATGGAGCTTGAAACAAGTGAAGATGACATCTTTGACCCATTAGAAGGAATGTTACAAGATGAAGATGATTTAAATTTTATAGAGGATTCTTACGAGGTTTGTGAAATATATGATTTCAACTCATCAATCATCATTGATCTCAACTGTGCTGCACACGTGGTTCAATTAGCAGTTAATTCATTTCTAGTCAGCACACCTGAAATAATTTTGGCAATTAAGGTAGCAAGACAATTGGCTACTAAGCTTAAAAGGCCTATTTTATCAGCAATGTTAAAATCTCAAAATCTTCCTCAATCAATACTTATGCATCAGGTGAGATGGTTGGACTTACACCTGCATTGAAAGATTGCTCAAACTACGACCGTTTCTTGATAATCACAAAAATATTTTAAATGAGTTGGAAGTTTCCAATGATATTTGGCATATGTTTCAAAGATTAGTCGAAACACTAGGCCCAGCCGCAATTTTAACGAAACACCTTCAGGCACAAACTTTAGACATCTGCAATTTTTTTTACAAAATACTATTTCTGCAAAGCCGTGTTAAAGACCCATTCAACCGACTTTTCTTTATCCCTTTTACATTTTATTGAACAAAGAGAATCCCAGCTTTTAGATAATGACATAGTCAATTGTGGGCTGTTTTTAGATAAAAGATTCTACTTTAAATTAAATAATAATAAATGCGAAAAAGCCAAAAAGTTTCTGAAAATAGTTCAATCAAAAGCATTCTCTTCAAAGAAATGATTTAGTAAATCACGAGGAAGAAATTATTTTAGAATCTTCTGGAAATATGTCAGATCAATTTTCATTATTAGAGGATGTCTTAAGAGACGAAGAAACATTTTATAAACACGATGACTCAACTGCCCCTCTAATATATGAGCAATTAGATATAGAAATTTTAAAATACGAAAATTTACCGAGGTTTAAGGCGGATGAAAATATTAGAAGCTGGTGGGTAGCTAACAAGGCTGAGTTTCCGCTACTAAGAAACTTAGCTTTAATTGTTGTATCGGTCCCCTTGACCGAGGTGAGTGTTGAAAGATTATTTTCTTATTTAAGCTTTATTTTAGATTCCCAAAGGAATCGACTTAAGGATGATATTTTGAATGATGTTCTTTTTGTTGGAATGAATTTTAAGCTTGATAAATAAATGTTTCCATTTTATATAGTTTAATAAATTATATGTGCAATGTCAATAAATTATATGTGCAATGTGTAATATATCTTTTTTATCTGTCTAGTAATTGTTTAATTATAAAAATAAAAAAATGGAACTCGAGTTCCGATATTTGGGAACTCGTCGGTACTTCCAAGAACTTAGTTCCAGCTCTTTCAAAAATTATCCTAAGAACTTGGAACTTAGTACCAGCTTTTTTCAATAAGTTCCAATCCTTGCATATATGAGATTAGGCCATCATGTTGATGCATTCTTTCATGTATTCACAATAATTTCGTTTCTTACATAAATTGTTGCCCTGTGTAATATCTAAGTTTAAATAACAATCTTTTTTTCGACTTTTACTTTTGCTGGTAAATCAATAGGCTTTTATGTTTCAGGCCACGCTTAAAATAAGTTTTTATCTAAAATTTTTTAGAATTTGTTTCAGAAAAAGTGCTTTATATGCTTAAAATGGGACTTTTAAAAAAATGCGTTTTACATAAGAAAATTTTTAAAAAATTCAAAACTTTTACGAAAATATAAACTCCCTTTGAACATGGCCTTAGCAAAAAAATCTTTTTGCCCAATACAGGAATACATTGAACAAATAAATCGTGAGAAAATGGCCGCGCAAATGGAACGCAAAAAACAGCTGAAAAGGGAAAATTTGGCCAAGAAATTATCAGGTTATGCAAATGCCAGTAATCCTGGCTGTTCTTTACTACATAACAGTTCGCTTGAACATGATATCCAAGCCCTCGAACATAAACTCGATGAAATGTTTGGCAAAGAATTGTCTTCCGACGCGAGTGAATTCGAAGAATCAGTTGGGACCGGATTGCTAAACGGGGATTTGGATCGTTTAAAGACAAAAATCATTAGGGAGGATAAAGAATCATTACAAAATACAAGTTTAATAAGTTTAGATAAATTTATTTGTTGTTTTTAAGAATATTAACAGTAGTTTTAATTTTTAATAAATTTTGTAATATGGTAAAATAACATGATGGGTAAAAATTTGATATTGCCCTTGGTGCTTTTAGATGCGCCACGCATTTAGGTAGCATTATGTCAAAAAATGTAAATTTTTATGTTTATTATTATGCCGAATGAGATCGAATTTGTTATGGATGCTAGGAATTTTTGGTTCTACAGAGATTTACAGATTTAGTATTATACAGAATAAATCAATTTTATCTAAATATTTTTTTTGTTCTTCAAATTTGCAAAAAAGGTAACAACAATATTATCACTAACGTCTCCAGCCCTACTCCACCGCTCAATAGTAATGCTATTAATAATAACCCGCATAATTCAAACAAAAAAATTCCCCTTTATTGCATAATTTGCAATAAACTCTTTAAATCTGGCTCCGCCTATACCAATCACGAAAATTCGAAAAAACATAAGGAGACCTTGGCCAAAATACGTCGAGACCTATCCCCCGAAAGCCGTAACGTTTTTGACATCGAATACTTGAATGAACAAAAAGCAAGATGTGAAATTCAAAAAACATTGCAGATTCCAGGTATTGACATTAAGGACGAAGCTTCAGATAATTCAAATTTAGAATCCCGAGATATGGAATCTAACACTCCTATTGAAATTTTAGAAGAAGATACGGCCCTATCTATTGAAATTGAAACGAAATCAAATGACAGGTAAATTGTGTTGTAATATTTTGCTTTTTGTATAAAAATTTTTAAATTTTATGGCTTTTCGTATAAGTTTATGAGCTATTCTTTTGTTAATACATCAATATAATACTAGCAGGTTACCGTCTACACCTACCGACAATGATCAGAAAGTTAGTGCAAATACATTAAACGATTTACAGCATTTACTGGCTTCAAATCTCCCAACCAAGTCTTCTAAATTACCAAACAATGCAAATAAATCTTCTGCCGAAAAAGCCAAACACCTGAATAAATCTCAACCATCTAAGTTAACTGAAGAAAATTTGGTTTGCCGGATATGCTCACAAACCTTTTCCTCGCGGAATAAAATGTTTGAACATATCAAGCAAACAGGCCACGCCATCGCAAAACAAGCACTGATTGCTGAAATATTAGATGATTCCAAAATAAGAAAAGGGAAGAGCAAGAAAAAGAAATAAGTTATTTTTGAAACTTAAATTTTAATAAAGAATATTTTCAATATAGAGTACGGGACGGTATAAATTTCAATGAATCGTTTATTTGACCATATTACTTTATTGGAAAATTGAACATTTTCGATAAATTTGTTTCCTCCTTAAAACGTAAATACCTTTTAACTTTTAAAATATTTTTTCAAGATTGAGATGCCCTAATATGATCTTATGCATTTTTTTATCTTAATATTGTATTTAATCAAATAAAAAGCTAGTCCTCCTTTTAAACGCATCTTTATAACATTATTCTAGCAATTACAATTATAAATTATCGAAAATTATGGATTTAATATTCATCATAACCATAATGAGTCACATGAAATGAACATACATTAAATTATTTTAATATTGAACCTAAACGATAATTGTTAAAATTTTTTTGGAAATTATATTGAAAACAAGATTGTCATGTCTATAAAAACTGTTATATGCAATAATGAATAATTTCACAAATTTTTGTTGCAACCAAATAATCTGCACCTTGTCCTATAACACTTTAAAATTTTTAAAACCCTTAAAAAAATGTATTGGATAATTTCCTATGTTTTAGGTGTAATAAGACATGTCTTGTATCGCGGAGTCTCCAAATATATTGCATTTTTTTGTTTATCAATTATTCTCCTAGTGGATTATTAACCCACGGGTATTTTTTGGGACATTCACCGCACGGGAAAAAGTATTTTAGTCCTTTTTCCGTATCGTATGCGCAATTGGTGTATTCCATTACCATGCAATTGGCTTTGTTGTCGACTTCATCATTCCGTCCGTAATTTAGGGCGCGCTTGCACATCCAAGGTCCTGGGGGTGGGTCATCATAAATTCTTTGGGTCGTACCGTAACTACGTTTATTGAATACGATAAAAAATATATCAGTTTTTTTTGTTAAAAAATTTAAGATTTATGTATAATAAAAAATAAATTAAATTTAAACCTATCCCATCGCATATTCATTTTTTTCAAAAATTTTAAAACATGGCTTTAAGGTTAACGTATGGCATTTTGTTTGTAGAACTTAGCAATTGAAATTAAACTGCTTTTTAATAAAATATAGGACCATATGTTTTTAGTTTTTTTGTGTCCTAGCTAAAATTTTTTAAATTTTATTTGTTAACGTTTTTCAAATAGTTGCCAAATTTATATGTAAGCCTACAAAATACTTTTTCTAGAATAAAATATGAAAAGTTTAAATTTTTTTAATTTAAAAATTATTAAAAATAAAAATTTATTTTTAATGCCTAAAAAAGATTTGAATTAAAACTTATATAATTAGAGTCATGTGCCTATAATTCCTGGTTAATTAAGGGAATATACGTAATTTTAAAACCTCGGTCGTTCAGCTAAACTTTGACTGTATTTTTTAAAGAAAGACGTTGGATTGCTCAACGTTTCCGATTCAATTGGGTTTTCGATCCAGGAGATGGCATCTTTATGACTTACGACATAAACGTCATCCATTGTTCCTGTAAACGAGAGTGATATAAATTAGGCTAGAAGTCAGCTTAGTCGAAACATGCAAATATTTATGAAGCTGGTGCAAAGTTGAGGCTTGAAAAATAATAACATATTCATATAATTTTTACCGATCATATCCAAGAAATTGATGAGTCCTTGGAGGTTTGGATTGACACGGTTTTTGTCACGCACGGGCGATGATGGTTCGTCATCTCGCACTTTTTCTTCCACCGCATCCGCATTAAAATATTTTACTTGGCCGAGTCGGGCTTGTCTCTTACGTCGGCGTTTCTCGTCATCGTCTTCCCCTGCAATATTTAAACATTTTTTGTTTTCAATAAAAAAAGTTAGAATTGTTGCGGCCATTACATGCATACCAAAATATGCAGTTTGCGGTAAATGATTTAATGATATATCTAACTAAATCTTCGGGAAATTCGAAAAAAAAAATGGATTCTTCGCTTTTTGAAGTTTCTACTTATAGTTTTAATTTATCGGACGGAAAAATGTCGGCAAAAAGCAAGGCGGATTTTAAAACGGCCCGAGATAACTATAATAATACATTTAGGGTTTTAAAAGGATCTCTCTTGGCCTGGCGGATGTAACGGGCTGCGAAATGCACGTTTTAAATTAAGTCCAAATTTGAAAATATGGGCTAGGCTGGAGCAAAAATTGTATTTATTTGATAAAAGAGATGATCTAAATTCCAAATCCCTAGCTAACCTTTGACCTGTAAAAACGCATAAATAGCCTGACACAACCTTCTTCATCCTCCTCGGAACTAGTATCATCTTCTCCAGCCGTGTCTTCCGGCCCTTCTTCACTACCTCCGCTAGCTGGGCTTTCAGTATTCCCTGGTGCAGGTGAGCTCTTAGCCGCCGGTGAAAGCCATTCCCAAAACAAGGGCACCGGAAACGGGGCCCGGTTGGATTCGTAGTGTGCAAAAAAGTTGCTCGAAAGAAGCTCAAACACCTGTTTTGTCCGGCTCCTGTGTTCATCGTCGTCGTTCGTTGGTGTTGCTACCCTATCGCGTCCCGTCCGATATTTCGCAGCTAACTTGGCTTGTATCGTTGCTTCATCTATGATATTACAAAATTATTTATAAATAGTTTATAGATTGGATTATTTTTATATTGTTCTAAATTCTTGTATAACTCAAGAATATGAGAATATCCTTGAATGATAAAAAGTGTTACATAAAAATTTTAATCACTAACTTAAAAATCACATTTGTAGCCACTTAAAATAACCGATTGATATTACTCGTTTTTATGTAATTCCTAAAGTTATTTTTGGACTTGAGTTTTCACTAAAATTAAAATCTCCTAAATTTCCATATTTTCTAATGCTTACCGCTAAATTTTTCTATTTTGCTACTTTATTGAACTTATATGTTATTCCAAATATTAAATATATTTATATAAGTTCTCACCGTCATCTTTTAATTGACAATTAGTCAGGGTTGCACAAAGTTTGCCCCGGCCATCGATGTAATTGACAAGTGGAACTTCCCACAGCCCCGGGAACGAATCAGTGGGACAAACGTTCCCCTCAAAATCATCTGTGCATTGGGCATTTATGCCGAGTGGAGATTTGTAGTCCAGAGTAAAAGGCCACAATGGTGGGTTTATGGCGTCAGTCGATATGCTGGCATCGTATAACAACCCGTTATCTTTTAACATTCTGTATTAGAAACAAAAATTTCATTAGCAATAAGCAGGTACAAATATAAAGAATATTATTTTTATGAAAAAATAATTTTTTGAGCTTGATAACTGCCTTCTTATCTTAATTAAATTTTTATTGCTATTGATTCTTGTAAAGAGATTATATACAGTGTTGAATAGCAATATAAACACTCAAATATATAAGACAGGAAGTTAAAACAGAATGTTATTTAAAAGACTTTAGTTTTCAAATAATTTGGTGTTAAAAAGAGGGTCTTTAAAGGCTTTTTAAGGCATGAAAAGGGGCAAACAACTAATATATCATCACTGAAATTGTGTGTTGCCTCCGGCTCGCATGTAAGGAACCCTGACCCCCACGACATCACTTTCCGATATGTTGGCAAAGTTCGAAATCAGTTTCTTCTGGTCACCTATTTCGGCACTCCAGTCCTTGTATGTAGCATCGCGCCACCATTCAGCATCCGGATAGCTGAATTTAATGGTAATGAAATTAATGATAATCTGGGAGAATTGTGTCATATACATATGCATTTTAATTTTATAAATATAATTATATGACAACGCATCCTAACATTTCTTAATTAAATAAATCAAAGTTTAAAATAACTTTTTCCTGTGCGTTCAACGAAAATTTTTAAAAATTTTCATAATTATTTTTTTTAAATAAAATTAACTAAATACGCCCACCACCAGAGCTGGGAAAATGCCCATTTTTGGGTCAAATTTATTTTTTTATTTTTCGAAATTTAGAAAAAATAAAGGGTTTTAGCTTTTATCGAGAAAATATTTATAAAATTTAAGATTTTCTGCTTATATTCTGTATTTATTTATAATTGATTTTTTTAATCTGTCATAAAATTTTTAAAAAACAAAAGTTTGAGTTTAGTCAAAAATGGGTTTTTTCCCAGCTCTGCCCACCAAAAAAAATATATATGAAATTTTATTTACACTGAAAAATAATAATTTAGGGTGCATTCAAATTTACAAAATATTATTAAAATAAAATTTTGAAAACCATTAAAAAAATTGTTTAATTTGGCTCCCCCCCTTCCCCCAAATATATAATTTTGAAAGAGGCTTAATATTATTTTAGACCCATATACTTTTATTACTAAACGCATATTTGCATTTGATTGGCTATACGATTTTTGTCAGGTAAATGTAAATAGGCGGATGAAAGTAATTATTATATACCACTCCAAAATACAAATTTAACCCTTTTGAAAAAATATTGGCAGTTGTTTGGTTTAAAAGAACAACAATGTACCTTATAGAATTAAGGCCTATTTCGTTGCCCCTTTTATACAGATCGTGAACCATTTGATAGTTTGTCCACTCGTGGGACGTGAAAAACGTTGCCGATATAGGGCATCCGTTAGGGTTTAGTCTGAGCTTAGAAGAATCTAGGTCGGTGTCTTTAGCGGCGGCTCTGGTTTGACGTTTACGCCTTTCAATTTCAGCTGAGTTGGAGATATTACCTACAAAAACAGTCTAATTGGAATATAGCTCATATCTAAAAAATTCTAATTTTGCATGAAAAGCAACCAATTTTTATAACAGGGTCCATTAACCCTTGACCCTGGGCACGGCCAACAGCCAAGAGTTCTAGAAAATTCGCGGAAAGTGCCAAACAGAATAAAATATTTTTCTATGATTGATACCATACTTAAAACCTTTTCTTTCCTAGTTTATTCAAAATTTAGAAATTTTTTTAATTTACCTTATTTTTTTATATTAAATATTTCATGCAAGCCGGCCGGGCTGAATACAGGCCGAACCTAAAACCTTAGACCAAGAGCCGAGCCTGTCCGCCCCCTGGAAGTCACTTATTAATTTAATGCGTAACAAACTAAAACTAACCGAGCAGTGCTATGTAAGTGGGATAGTTGAGCTCATTGATAGCCCCCGAAAAGGAAAGAAGCACAAGTTGAGGCGTTTCCGACCTTCTCATTTCAAATGGGATATCGGGCGACGCGCATCGGCACATAGGGAGTCTGCAAATCTCAGGAGAACACCTTAAGGTTATAGGATTATACGTAAAAAATTTCATCAAATAATATATTATATGCTTTCTTTTAAATAATTTAAGAAGTTGCCCTTGCAGTAAAAGCAACATTTAATCGTTTAAAACAAAAAAGTTTGAATGAAATTTTTTTATAATTTACAATGGATGTTGGTATATATAATTGTATTTGGGTGGAAGTTTTATATATGATAAAGAAGCTTAAAACCTAGACCTTCAATTTAAATGAACTAATTTGTCAATTTGAATTTTTTTTTAATTTTGAAGATTGATTAATGTAGCAAGGAATGTCAATATGTTAATTATCCAGAAAACTTATTCCACAATATTATTTAGTATTCGTTGTTAAATGAAATAATGCAATATACTGGCGACTTTGACGACGATTTCCGACTTCCCTTTCGCTCGCGTGATTATGCCGCCTCTCGTACGCACGGGACGCTTTAGCTGTCCGATATTTAGATCTTTCAGAATCATTAACCGTTCGACTAGTAGGATCTTTTCGGTGGCTATGGTAGTGTCTATGATAGTTTTTAGGGATTAATCGGTTGATCGGTGAGCCTCTTCCTTCATTACTTTCGTCCTCGCCGTTCCTCTTTCCCTTGTAACTCGGAAATGGTGTTATAGAGTGCGAACTTTCACGATCACCTAAAGTCCTATGACTTGGATCCCGGCCTATAACAAATTTAAATTTTTTTTAGGGCACGTGCAAAGTGAGTTTTGTTTTTGTATAATTTTAAAAATTCTGAAAATTTAAGAAATTAATTTTTTTCAAAATATTTTTTTAATTCAGAAGAAGCATTTTATGCGCCTAAACTAAATTTGGCAACTTTTTGAAAATACGTTTTATGATAAAGTAAAATTTTAAAAATTCGAAAATTTTACAAAAATAAAAACTCACTTTGCACGTGCCCTTATATAAATCATAGAATAAATCCCATTCCCATATTTTTTTTATTCCTAACCTTTGTTAGATTTTTGCCGATCGCGCATTTGCTTCTTGTATTTATCCACTAGCGTTTTATAGATCGGTTTGAGATCACCTTGTTTGTCGTACAGAGGTGTACGACTTGAAGATTTAGCATCAGACATTGTGCCTTCGTCATTGTAATCATTATCGTCGTGACCTCTCGTCCCTTCGACACCTTCTCCGTCCCCCTCGTGGTGCTCGTCGGAGTCAGAGGACGTGTCAGAGGGACTCGGGGGGTCCTCATGTTCGTCCGGTTGGTGGTGATTAAATTCTGGAGGTGCTTCATCACCCTCAGGGTCAGGCCCAATCTCACTTTCAGCCGGGAACGTTGGTTCAGGTGATTCTTGTCGTGGGTATGGAAAGCCGTCAGCATCTATAAATTGCAAAAGATTATAGAGGCCTACATATTTTTAAACCAAATAACTATTAAAATTAGTTCATATGTGCACTGATTTCATTCTTCCATTTTATTAAGCCCTTATCTCAGCCTGTCAATATTTAAACTAAGTAAAAATGCTTATAGACACTTTTAAGACCTTAGGACAAACTATTAATTATCAAAAATAAGTTCTTATAAATCAAAACTCCAATATAAACAACATTGCTAATATCCAATCAGAAGAACTTATTTTAATTTTGTTGTGTATTAAAAAAGTTTAATTACCCTTGTATCTAAATTAATAGGCTCTTCCAAGTCCTGTTTCACATTATGATAATAAAATTGTTAAAATGGTTTTGTTTGAATCAACGCCGATAAAAATTCACGACAGCGACTTAGTAGAGATCCTATTTCCTGCATTTATTTTGCAAACTACATTACGTGTTACTATATAAAAATTATTTGAAAGTTGCATTAAAAATAATTAAATTTTAACAGAGGTTTATTTATATATAACCATACCTTTTGGTGATTCTGTAACTTCCTCTTCTTCATCCGGCACCAGTTTAGCCTGTGTTGGTGAAGGGTGCAAATCGAGACGTGATTGTGGAACCACGTCCGGAGCCAGTGGATCGTGCTCATTTATGTCTGTCCTCCCGATGAATTTCTCTTGTATCCTTCAAAAATAAAAACAACTGTTATTCAATTAAAATGGTAATTTTCAAAATTAAAATTATACACTGGTTTTGTAGAGTTTGTCGGCGCTAATTGACCGAAACTTTAATATTTTAAATTCCAAAGTTACCAAAATAACCTATTTGTTGATCTACAGTTGTCTTTTAATAAGAAAAAGCTTTTTCACCTATGCCAGTGGTATTGTCTTACAATTTCAACATATTGCCATAAGGGGTGGCCACAAATTAATTACATAGGTCCACACATTTTTGAGATTTATGAGCTAAATACAAAGATCAAACCTGCCATCTTAGGGATTTGCAAATAAGTTTACCTTTTTTTCTAATAAAACTTGGTAAGTCAGCTATAAATATTGGAAATTTTTAGAAAAAATGTCAAAAAAAATTGATTTTTTTTGCATATCACAAAAGTTAAACTGAATTCAAAATTCAAATAACATTTATAATTAAATCTAAATTTGGATGTGAAATATTCTGTATTATCTAAATGCTTATGTAGAAGTTGATAAACATTTTTATTTCTCATTATTTGAGATAATATTTAAGGTGGGAATTTTGTATAAAAAAGATTCTTAATTTTTTTTAGGGTATATTCGAGGTCGCAAAATCTGTCTATTTGGTCGAAAAAGGCAATTTTTTGAATGGGTGGATCAGGAGCCAAAGGCGGAAGAAACTAGAGAAACGTAAAATATATATGTGATAATGTCATCGTGGGGATGTATGCTTTTTTCATAAACTTATTTTTTCCGACACTGATATTTGTTGACCTTTGGCACATGATATAATCTTCTAATTTATAATGGCATAAAAATGTTTGTATAAATTTTTGGATAAAATCTAGTTAAACCCTAGGTCACACATTTTTATTTATACCTTTTTGGCATCAGGTATGTCACTTGTTCACCTTTGTCCTTATGCGCTTCTTTTGTGCGTTGAGCCTTCAAGTCAGATAAATCATCAGGCGTCTCTGGTCCATCTTCAGTGTCTGTGCCCCTGGGTCCATTATGCCCTAAGAGAAGTCGAGTCCCCTTTAGACCTGCGCTCTCTTCAGTTGTGTTTATGTGATGACTGCTTTCTTCTTTCATTTTTCCACCCGACTCCCTTCCACGTCCCTTCTTCAATTGACGCCATTTGGGAGACGGTCCTTTCCCTACATTTTCTTTGAGTCCTTTTGGTTGACTAAGAAGCCTTCGCTTTTTAGTTTTAGCTATTTTAGCTAACAAGTCGTATTTTGGTGGCTTTTTGGCCTATAATTTAATTTTAAAAAATTGATTATTAATAGAGTTATATATCAGAAAAATGAAATTTGATAGTTTTTGTGCGTGAGAAACCAGTGCAGGATAGAAAGGTACAGTAATTTTTGTAGGCGTAAAACAACCTCGAAGAATTTTCTCTTCCTAAAAGTCAAGTAATCGATGCCTTCGCTTTCCCGGTAAGAGGCACCGTTAGTCACTTCCAGTCTCCGTTTTTGGGGGGGTGGTTCTTTAACCCAGGGGTAGCTTAGCGGGCATTTTTCTAGACACGACTGAAGGTAATGGTCCACGGCTTGGGCCCCATCAAGAACCTTATCTTCGGGCGTTACCAGGTGTTCGGGATGACCCGTTAAATGCAGCGCTAACACGTGACCGTTGTAATGGCAATCGGTAAATTTTTTGACCGAACACATGGTAAGCTTTTTCGGCCTACGGTTCTTAGCGCTGCAGTACGGGTACAAATTATCGAAATCTCGGTCTTCAATACCGCCAAAATCGTATTCGTCAACTGATCGCTTAGTTCTTCGAAAAATTTTCGATGATTGATGGTTATTATCATCTCTTATGATTTGTGCTAATTTTGAATCTTTAAGGCCTTCATTATTTTGGTATATGTTAGAAGCATTTACTTGGTGTCCCCCAGATACTGTCACTGTAAATGCTGGAATTTGTATATCTTTGAAGGGCATTGTATATACTATGTCAGGATGGAGTCCGCCAAGCTGTAAATCCACATTTAAACTCCTACTCGTGGGATTTCCACCAACGGTACTTTGAAGATTTAACGAAGCTGATTCGTTATTAAGTAACACGTTCGACATATCATTAAAATCTAGAGGTTCTGAGCCTCTTCCGTTGGACCGTACTTTAGTCGAAGACAAAAAATGCCCGTCGGTTAATGCTGCAGCGTTGGGGAGGGGTTGGATTGGGGCAACTAAGCTTGCCATGTTACCTATTTTTACCTGGTGTGACTGTCGGTTAACCGGTTTCATACGGCTCAGCTCGATCGGTTTACGGACCCAATCGAGCATCTGTGATAGGGATACTAAGTATACATCTTCCAATTTGGCTATCGTGTCTAGAAACTTAATGAACCCCAATCTACGTTTGGGGTTTGTAGTGAGCCAAGCTGAATGCATGAATAAAGGAAATGGGGCCTTGTTGGTCCCGTAATGTCGTAGAAAATTTTCGCCCAAAAATTCGAAGACGTCTTCAGCAGTGTCTGTTCTCAGGTGACATTGGTCAACCATTGAGCACAGGTTATCGTTGGCGTCAACAAAATCAACCATTGGAACTTCCCACAGCTCTATAATTAGTAGGAATATAAATTTTAACTTGATCTAAAAATGCAGTTTTGCTTTAAATATTTATTAGTTATAAATGTTCTATTAAAATTTTATTTAAAATATGGTTAGCAATAAAAAAACATTTTGGGATACGAATAACGATAAATACTATATTTAAAACTGTAATTAAAATTTATTTGTAATGTCGTATAGTTCAATATTTAAGTGCTCATATGTCATTGCTTTAACTATTTTTTATTTAAAATAATTATAAGGGACCAATGTTTTGATTGCTACGCGCGAACAAAACAACATAGCGCACGCACCAAATTAATGTGCCGCGTGTTGCATTTTATTGGTGCGTAACTTGTTTTGCTTGCACGTAGCAATTATTAGGGTCTTTTTTTATTTAAGTAACTTTGAAATCCCTTTGATAGGCACGGCGGAATTTGGCAATCGCTGGGTGGTGTATGTAACGTGTAAGGCCAAATTGGTGGATCATTTCTCGGCGTTGGGAATGATGAATCCCATTCGAAACCTTCGTCAGTGAGCATCGCGAATTGGTTATTGCCTGAAATAATTTATAATCAAATTATTCTCAAGCTAACTAATGTTTGTTGCAAATAAATTTTGGGGCATTTTTATACCTCACGTTCGTAATGCACTTTTTCTGCATCCGCCATCCCGAATTAAACATTTTTAAATTCCTCCCGTTTATTAAGGGGCATATATAAGGAAACTTTCTTTAAAATCTAATTCGTATTATACCTCCAGGCTGCAAAAATGGAGCTCTCATGCCCCGTATCTCGGATTGAGGGATAGATGTCATTTCGGCTATCACCTTACGTTGTCCGGCTATCTCGCCCCTCCAATCATCGTAGTCCGCCTCTTCCTTCCACCAGGTTTGTGGTGTACGGTGGCTATTTTAGATATCACGGTTTTTAGTTATTTATGACAATATGCATTTATTTGGCTATCCTGAAAATTAACGAGATTTTCAAGGACACATTAATCTTTTTACAAATGCCATGCAAGATAACTCTAATGGTATTAAAAAAATTTGAAATGGCTTAATTTTGGATTGGAATGCAATATATATTGATAATGCGCATTTTTATAGAATATTTTTATTACACTTAACTATTGCTTGTTGAAAATTCAGAATCGTTTATTATTTAAAAAGTTAAATAGGTATAGATTAATTTACGTTATTGAATGTGAAGCAATTTCGTGACCCATGTCGTAGAGGTAGGCGACCATTTGATAATTTGTCCATTCATGACTTACAAAAAACGTAAATTGGGCCGGACAGCCATTCGGGTTAATTCTATCACAAAATTTTGTATCAACTTATTAGTTTTAAGGCGTACAAAAAAACCTATATCAGAAGGTGTTAAAACTAAGCTTAATTAAGTATTAATAAAAGCCACTCTAAAACAAATCAAGTCTATAGGTGCGCGATAACCATAGTCTTTTGTGCCAAAATATTGCAACAATATTTATTTGCACCTAAATAGCTTTAATAAAATGAATCATATCAAAAGCGATGTAAATAGAAACCTAGCGCGACTAAGGTTGAGGTAAAGGTCAAAGTTTTCGGCATTGATGGCATCATCAAAGGTTAGCATAACGAATTGCGGGGTTTGTGAGACGGGCAAGCGCCCGGGAACTTCGAGGTTTTGACATTTGCAATTGGGCAGCTCACAGGCTTTAAGCTTGGGCGCCGTTGAATCAAAGTGCGGGGTGCTTCCACAATCGTATTCAAACAGTGAAGATTTTCCGGAAAGAATGTTATCGCCGCCGTCTTTAGCCTGATGAACTTTAATCGATGATGCATGGTGAACTATTTCATATCGAGAAGGAGTCCCGTCTTCGCGGGTAGCCACATGATGATGTGCTATCTTAAAAGCGTTACTTCTTCGGGGTGCAATTTTAAAGCTGTTTGGTGCTCTGGAAGAAGCTTTTTTCTCGATAATATGGTTACTTTCTGGGCGGTGTTCATCGCCCAATGACGAATGAGCTGAAGCGTTAGCAGCACCTTTGTACAAGTTGCGCCATATCACGGACCGGGCAGACCTGTTGTTAGTGCCAGTCGAGGTTTGCACATAGATTTTGGTGGATGCCGAGGCCAGCAGTGGTTCAAAATTCAAATCGGAAACTACTGGCTTTGATTCCCCAACTATAATTTGGTCGTCTATGTTATCGGACTCGAGTGGTGATTTAACGATATATTTAGGTGGCGTTTTAATAATCGGTCTGTTATTATTCGTAGGTGGTGTTTTAGATTGTAGTTGTTTCACGTATTCAATAAAATTTACGCCATCTGATGTGTTATTTGTGGTAAAATTATCGACATCCGGGAAAGGCGATAGATTTATTTGGACTGAAAATGCACAATAGGTTGGGGCAATGACGAACATGGCTATAATGATTAGAAGTCGGACCAAAATGATCCAAGTACATGAAATTTTTTGAAGATATGTGTTTTGCATTCCAGATTTGCACATGAGAAAAATTTATTTAAAGTATTTAAAGTAATTTAAGCTATAAGCGACCTATATAGTTTGTAGTAGAATAAGAATCTACCAGTCGAAACTTGAAACACTCGATGCAGCCACGAAAAATTATTATTGAAAAAAGATTGTTTTTTTTTATTTTCCGATCTCTAAAAAAATTATAATGCCATATCTTACAATTTTAGACATCAATTATGACAAAAAATTTAACAACCATTTGTTTTATTTTAAATATGACGTCTTAACTCAATTTTTTTGGCTAAAACTTTCCATATGTAGCAGAAAATCAAAAACAGAATTTTGACTCTCTTTATTCCCACAACTCTTGTTTTTTTTTCGAGGTTAGATCTTAACATTTTCTATAACTGTAAAACTAGTATTTCAAACATATTTAACAAATAACAACTTTAACACAAAAAACACACAATAAAATTGTCATTTTTAATTCCAATTTAGTGTTAATTAAATTTTGCGACACGCGCGACATAATGAGTACGAGGTTAAAGCGCTTCCAAATGTTAACCTAATGATCTTTCTATTCTCGGCATAATATTGCGTTTTAAGATTTTTTTTCTTACCTTAGCACACACCCTAGATTACCTCCTAAGTTTTTATTTTCACTGGAAAATTCAATGATTACCTTTGTAAATATTGTCTTTGGCAAGAACGAATAAGAGTGGGAATTAATCCTTGATTCAAGCGTTGATGACAAGCTGATTTGTAGCTCTAATTTAAAATCTGTTAAAATAGTAGAATTTGGGCCAACCCATTGTAACCTTTTAACATTTACAAGTTTATTTTCTACCGGTTTTCACCTAAAACAAGTGAAAATAGCTGCCATTGTGATTAAATTTAAGAAATTTATGTGCTATAAATTTGCAACTTTACCAATATAGTGCGTTTTGCTTGCTTTGTTGAATAAATAAGACATTTGAATTCTATAATTATTTAATAAATTTTGGTGCCTTAACCCATATTAATATCGAATCTTTTTACCAGTGATTGACTACCCCAACTTGACCATTACATCAAGCAGTACGTTATTAAGACTTTCAAATCTTAGCATGCAACACTGATTTCATAAATTAATGAAAGAAAAAAGTATTTTTCCACGTGTTTTACACAAAAATCCATTTTTAAGCACCTCTGGGAATTTTGAAATAAAACCATTATTATAATAATAGTAGATAGATAATTATAAATTTATCTTAAACAAGGGCATATTTAAAGTATTGTGAAATTGCAATTGCTTTTGCTTCTTTAATGGTTAATCTAAAGTTTGTCAAGGTTATATTAATAAATGAGAATCAATTATTTTATTGGGTTTCCTAATTTATATTGAAAACATATTTAATTTTGTAGGTTAAAATACATGAATTGAATATTGGATATTAGCATATTATACATATGTATGATGAGACCATAATTAATAATAAAATATTGTAATATTGATAGTATTAAGTTGTCATAAAAATGACTTGTATTCTTCCATAGGATATCTATATAAACTGAACTAAAATAGGGCTACAATATTAATAAGTGTAGCTCCAATTGTAGCATGGTAAGGATTTATAGGTCAAATCAAACTCGTAATTCGGCGCGTAGTAGTAATAGGAAGGCGGGTAATAGTAGCTAAAGATAATTTCGCGTGGGAAGTTGTTGAAGTAATCGCTGATCCGGTCTTCCATTTCTTTGCTCGAGCGTTCGGAGTTAGTCAACGACGATGGTTTGTAATTGATCGGGGGCAACGTGTCAATCTTGCTACCCGACCCGAGTTTTCCAGCCAGCGGGGCGTACAACTTGAGGCAATTCTCACCGCTCAGGGCCGGTTCACCGCCCTTGCCTCCACCCCCGTAGTACGAAAGGGCGCAGGGCCCACTTCCGTAGGGATACACGGGCGGGAAACCATTCAGGCTCGAATAACGTTTGTAATGGTCACAAGGTGTCTTGCAACTGCTACCGCCTTTATCTTCGACAATCTTTATAGTTATGTCCTCCTTGGGTGGGTAGTAATAAATCGTTTCGGTCTATACATATAAAAAATTTTGATATAAATATTAAAAAAAATTAATAATAAATCGGTATATAAATTGATAAACCTTTAACGGGAATAGTGTCATGAACAATATTTCAATGTCAAGGTATATATTAATAAATTGGTGAAAAATATCAAAGTTCGCAAAGAAAAAAATTCCAATGTAAATTTTTTTAATTAATTGATCTCTCTCTATTCCCCCTCATTCCACGAATATCTCACTCGTTAAATCTTGAGGTTTAGGAAAAAACGTTTCCTACGATGGATAAGCTAACCAACAGTTGCGGTAAAACGGAAAAGTGAAATTTTATCATCAAAATTTTGCCCCAAGACAAAGGAATGGCGAGATAAAGGATTACTGAATATTTTAAATTTTTTTGTTAAACGCGCGTAATCGCAGCAAATATACAGGAGCCACAAAAATATGAAAATGACCAAACCCTTAGCGGACGACGTAGGACTGTAGATACCACGTGGCCTTAAACCTCTAATAGTCTAAAGCTGTTGATATCAAATTTAATGTATACTGCACCTCAAACCTTTAGAATGCGGACAAACTTTCAATTTTTTTAGGCAAAATCCAAAAAAATATGCTGAGGCTACTATAGGTATAATCGATATAATTATACAAAATTTCTATAATATTTTATTTTCGACTAAAATTTGGAGCCTTTATTTATATAAATGTTCAAGGTGTGCGACCACTTAACGGTGTAAAGGGTTGTTTGTGACCTTATAAAGTTTATATAGATATAAGTGCTGGCTATTAAAATGCATATTAAAGTGGGTGCCAATAAGACCAAGTTTTAATGTTGATAATGAGGAATGTTTCCCAACGGTTTAGTAAATCTCTGCCCGCCTAAAATGCCCCATTATCAAAGTTGGATGGACCCAATAATTGAATATGTCGGGAAAGCCGGGTCGAGATTAAAAATTGGATTATACATTTATTTCTTTAGAATGTAAAACCCCATATTTTAAATTCAAATTTATGGGCAACTTGAACCGGGAAAGGTGAAATATTTGATATGACCAATTTGACGAGGAAATTAAAATTTTGATAAGCTAATGGATTAGGTTGGGCTAGCCTAACAATTTTCAGAAGCGCAGGTTGGGCCTAAGTAATCCGGTCCGTGCATATCACTGGTCGGTCTCGCATTAAAATTAATCCGCTGTACAAAGAAGCAATTTGAATCAAATTTGAGGCATGGATTTGAGAGAAACCTTGTTTCTGAGGTAACTCAATACTTTTTACATTTTTAAAATTTATAAACATGCTTAAATTAAAGACTCAAACTAAGAATAATTTACCTCAACAGTGTAAGTCGGAGGCATCGTAAGTTTTGAAATTTATTGAATGAATAGCTTTACAAAACTTTAATTAAATCCTATAAACTAAATTTCAATTTTAAAAATTTTATATTAATATTATTAACAAATTTTTAAATGGTGAGAAGGTAGAGGTAAGCACAAAAATAATAAGAATTTGGGCAAAGCCCAATTTATCGGTTTTTTGCACCGAATGAAAAAAAATAATTGGATTCGAGCCTCATTTTATTTTCCATTGCTCAGCAAAAATAACAAAGCCATTTGGCTACTCCAACTATAAGTCATGACCGCTTCATAATTATTTATCGAATTTGATATTTTAAATAGCTCAGGTTTAAAAAAATGGTTTTACCGGTTTAAATTTCGAGGATTAAATCACAGGAAGTTGAAGGAAAACACCCGGTTAGCTGCCAGATTTTGACAGGCTTTATAATATTTTGGAGACATTTAATGTACGTCATATAGTCGTCCGGGTTTTTATAGATTAATCAAAGCTAACACTTATTTAACCTAGTTAATCATAGTTTTGGCCCCTAAAGCCTAAAAATAATTGTAAAATTAGCCTAATCATTTATCATATTGTGTTGGATATAAACGTTAACACCCTTCACTTAAAAGACTCGGACTCGAAGTTGATCTTTTTTAAAGGAGATCAATAATTGATGGGTTGTGCCTTAAATGTAAATTAAAAATCTTATATTTAACATTTAAGTGAACTATTCTGAGATGCCTGAGTTTATTTCTTGCCGCCCTAAAAATGAGATTCTTGGGGAAAATATCTAGGATGCTACTAGTATATTGTAATATTGAGAACCTTTATGCAATATTTGCCAATGTTTTATTAGAATTTTATTAGAAGATAAATTTTATTCCACAGGTGGGATAGAACTTTGATACGAAAAGATCTAATGGTCAGATGTTTGACATATAATATAATCCTGTTTTTCGTTTTATAACTTTAGATCAATATGCAAAATTTGTTCGCAATTTTTAAAACGAAATCGATATTGACCGCTTATTTCAAGTATATTCTGCAATAAAGAGCGAATAACAGAGCAAAGGACAATATTTTGATTGAATAGAAGATATACCCTATTTTATTTAAGTTCGTTAATAAAACACCTCTATAATAACCAGGGATTGGAACCGGAACCGGTTCCGGAACCGAAAGAACCGGAACCGCGTAAAAAAATTTGGAACCGGAACCGTTTTGATTTTTGACTGCGGTTCCAATTGAACTTTAACCATTTTTTAGTTTTTATTTCCTCGTTAACATGAAGCTTAAAAATGCCCTACAGCACTATTTTCATGCCTAAAATAAAGATTCCCATTGTAGATACCGCGATGTTATCATTAAAGGAAATCATAACACTAAGATTTGTTCACCTATTTTTGCGAAAATTTTGGAACCGGAACCGGAACCGATATTATTTTTGGAACCGGAACCGGAACCGCGTTCCACTCGAAAGGAACCGGAACCGGAACCACTTTAAATTTTTGCGGCGGTTCCAATCCCTGATAATAACAGGTCAACAAGTCAATGTCAGAAACGTGAATTTTATGAAAACATAAAAGATTGCATCACCATGATGGCCTAATCTCGTATATATTTTTCGTTTTTCGTAGTTTCTTCCGTCTTTGGCTCCTTAGATCCGTTTATAAAAAAAATGGCCATTTTGACCAAATTGACAGATCTAAATATAGGCTTAAAAGGAAAAATTAAAAAATTTTAAATCCCTTGTAACTTATATTTTTAACCAAATAATAAAAAATAAATTTTATAGTATATCAAGCCTTTACATCGGCATTTAGATAATACAAAATATTTCGCGTCCAAACTTAAAAACGACACGATTTATCGGTTTTTAATGAAAATATTATTTGAAGTTAACAGTTTAAATATTGTGAATATGCGTAAATAAAATTTCAATTAATTTTTGTTTTAAATCTTTTTTGGTTTTTTGACCCTTAATTCTAAAATTTTCAATAATTATAACTGACTAACTAAGTTTGATTAGGAAAAACAGTAAACGCATTTGATGTTCCCTAAGATGGCAGGTTTGGTCTCTGTAGTTAACACATAACTCTCAAAAAATTGTTGACCTGAATAAAAGGTAAATCATTGTGGATTGAATGGAAAGAGAGCAAAACAGAAAAAAATTGAAAATCATTTTGTGCTTTGCTTTGTATTAAAATTTGTAAATAAAACCTTGATAATTTTTTTTGCTCTATTTAATTAAAAGTTGTAAATATAACATTAAGTTAAATGGGTATTAAAAGGTGTTTTCCTTAAATTTTAGGCTACAATTATTCTAAACAAATATTAATGCAAATAAGTCTCAAATAAAACAATCATTTAAATTTTATTTACAAGACATATAGGATATATATTATATTATGTATAATTAATGTGAAAATATTATATATCATCAAAAAGGTGAAAATAAATTAACGGTGTCGGGTAATACAAAAGCTGTTAACTTGTCCTTTAAATTAATAATATTATCTGCAACCGAAAAGTAGGCACACATTGTTGACCAAGCTTAGAAAAAAATTATGCAATAAAAGCTACATTATCAATATATTAGGCGAACAAATTTTTTTTCAAACATATATATTAATAAGTTGATATCTGTCTCGTTAAATATATTAAATAATACTTATAAAACTGTAAGTGAACATATATAACATACTGAAATAAATTGGGTGCATAATATGTAGTATAAAAATAAAAATATATATATAAATCTTAAAATATAAAAGTAATAACGCCTGGGCAGTTCAAAAATTATGTCTTTATAATAATAGTAAGTAAAAGTCAAAAAAATAAATTCCTTAAATAGTAGTTATTAAAGCATAATTTGTCATAATTTTCCCTTAACGTTTTTAAATCTGAGGAACTATATTTAAATATTTGTTAACAAAAAAGTTCTGATAAGACAAGAGGCATAAAACAAGCTTTGAAAAAGCTAAAACAAGTTGTTATTAGAGGTATGCTGTCAAATCAAAAGTAAACATTTTATAGCGATATGTAATTTTCATTGTTGAAATATAGGAGGTACTTAGGCAGATATTTAGGGTTTTTGATTAGAGTTTTTAAATAACGTTACAACAACGACAATAACTTTGTCGGGTGGGAGGCGCAGTGACGGGTGGGGTTAAGGGTGCAAAATATGCGTGAATTTTTATGTTTGGAAGTCGAGCCTAAAAAAATATAAAACAAAATTTTCATCAAAATATCGATTAGACTTGAAAGCAATATTATTAAAAAGAAACAAACGAAATGTTTAATTGCAAAAATCTAGTGTCTCACATCCATTTGAAATACCTTGCTTTGTTAAGGATAATATAAAGGATTTATTAAATTGATGTTGAACATTATTTTTTTGTCCACTTGCAATACATCTTAATCAAATATCTTTTCTAAAGATTGACTGAAATATGTATTTTAAAATGAACATTTTATTTTTTTTACGATAAAAAATAGAAATTGCAAAAAGACGGTACACATAACACCGGACAATAAAATTTGGACGCACTTTAGCATCATTTATGGCAACTATCGGTTTTGGTCAAGTTTTTGATGCTGATTACAAAGATGAAATCAGAATTTTAGTTTATGTTGTTATTATTTTGTTGTCAAGTGTTATCGATTAAAGAAAAATGAACTTTAAGTCTCCGAATGCCGGCCCGGGTTATGAGTTGACAATCGTATAGCTCAAGGCGGCCGAGCTTGACGCACCTAACGAGACGATCGAGTGAAGCGTCGGTTATGAGCGGGCAATTATCGAGCTCCAGCGCATTTATTTGCTCCTGAAACCTTAGGTCGGAAGTTAAATGCCGTATACCCTCGTCCGTTAGGAGTTCGCAATGGGAAAGATTCTAGGTAAAAAATGTTAAATTTTTAAAGTCAAAAACGAGTTTTTGCTCAATGACCCTAAATATTTATAAAATTTAATTGTATCAAATTTTATTTTTTAGGCAAGCACTATAATTTTAGGGATGCAAGGTTTATGTATACTTCCCATTCAAAAAATAAGTTAAAGCCGTCGAATAAAGCAAATTTTTAGGCCTATATTGTTACCGGGTCAAAAAGGGATAAGAAATTAGACAACAAACCAATTTTTGCAGCTTTGGGCAATGCATAGATATGAATTGTAAGGTGTGGTCAGTGACAAGAACGCATTCCTCGAGATCCATCTTTTCCAGTTCGTGGCAGTTCCGGAGCAAGTTTTGAAAACCGTTATCGGTCAACAAGACGCAACTAGAGACTTCGAGTGTTCTAGATATCGATTTACTTTATAAAGATGAACTAGAATATAATAATAACAGCTCTTGATTGATTGAGTGGTCAAGAACTACTTTTCAAAAACATACAATTCTTCCTTGGCTACGTTCAAAATTATTTTTTTTTTGGAAAAAGATAAAATTTGATTTTCCTATATTAATCAAATGAGAGGAGGATATACGTTCAAATCGTTTTATATTTTCGACAAAACGCTGTTTTAAAGCTAAAAATACACAACAAAATTATTATTAATAAAATATTCATTTAAGTTTAAACAAGTAATTATATTAGTTTTCATTCATGGCTATTTTTGTGTAATTCGACAAAATAAAATAAAACATTAAAAAATTTATTTTTTTTAAATATGATTTAAACGTGGTCTAATCCAAAAACCGAAATCTCTAAGCAGTGGTATGAATAAGTATTATAGACAAAATTATTAAAAAAATTTAATTTTAGAAAATTAATTCAATCTGTTGAATTCAAATCTCATTTTTTATAATTAAAGCAAAAATATATTTCTAATTCAAATAAAGAAGAAAGCTACAAGATAAATCCATTGACAATTACTTGAGCTACAATTGGAAATAATTAGTAAATATTATTGTTGCAATCACGTTACCTGTTTTATATGTCTAACCGACCTGGCAGTATCTTGAATGGGTGACGCCAAAATATTTAAAAATTGGGCTGGGCAGAGCCAATTATAAACTATATTTTTTTGATTTTAATAATATTTAAGCTAAACATGATATAAAAATTAGTTTTTTAAATGGGTCAGAAAAGTCATTTTTTTACTTATTATATGACCATGCAGATCGAGCAAAACGTTTTAATTTAATGTACAGGCCCAAGAGAATTTGTTGAGCAGGGCCGCTGCGGGCTACAGAATGGCCCGTGTTTATCACTACTGCTTGGACTGTGGCTAGATTTAAAAAAACGTTTTTCCGAAAAATGAGTATAATCGCATGTTTCATGTGTATTATAGTTTAGTATCCCTAAATACGAGTTTTAAAAAATGGATCCCATTGTTATAAGATAAACATAAAAAAAATTATTACAAGACACGGCCTTCAAAAAATTAAAAATTTAAAAAAATTTCAAAACAAGCCACTCCAACGTTATCCATCATTAAGTTCATTTTTTTCCCCAAAAAATTCAAAATGAAAAGTGACAGCCTGATGACAATGCCAAAGGCGGGTCTAAGAAATATTTTTTTTGGAAGCTACAAACATACATAGTTTTTAAAATTCATCTAATGCATGATCGAGACCTTAACTCAAATTGCAAATGGCCTATCATGTGTTTTTATTGATACTTTTATAAAAAAACGGGCTCACTTGAGATGGTGACAATGACTGCCCAAGGCGATGAGGGAAGAATCGGTGAGATGGGCGTCGCCCGAAACGCAAATATGCTGGAGTTGTTTACAACCTTCGGACACGGTTATCACAGATTCGTCTGTTATATTCTATATAAAATACGTAAAATAAAGAAAATAAAATAGAATTAAAGTATTTACAAAAGTTTTCTAAATTAGTATACAAAATAAATCGTGAAATAGAACTAATTTACAATAATGACCCAAGGAAAAACGAAACTTTATCATAAAAATTATCTAATGCGCAAGATAAAAGTGCCCAAAAATTAAATGCCCTTTAGTTAAAAATATATGACTAATACAGAAAGTTATTTATAAAATAAAATAATTCCTCTAGGCTTCCTTACATATTCATTTCATTTTTTGTTCGTTTGTTTGAAATAATATTTAAGTTTTAACTTTACCCAAAATCTAAATAAAAACCACTCTAAAAAGTACAATTAGCTCTGCATCAAAATCAAGAAAATTGCTTCAATTTAATTTTCAACGGGTCCATTTTTTTATATTTAAAATTTTTTTTTATATAAATTCTTTAAAAACACATAAGACAACTTTTTAACCCGTAACAAATATTAATACTTACAATTTCCTTATGTAGCCTAGGTCACCAACTTAAAAAAAATAAATTAATCTTGAGAGTGTAATTTAAACAAATTTGTAATTTAAAAGAAAATTAATTCAAAATGTAATATAAGATTTACAATGCAATTGTTGAGGTTTAACGTTTGCAAATCAGGGCAGTGTCGACCAATATGAACGATGGCAGAATCACCAAGCTGTAAAAATATACATAAAATTTATATTAATTGTATCTAAATCTAAAAAAAAATTTAACAAGATATTAGTTATTAAATTATTATTAAAATAATCAAATCAGTTAGCAAATTACAAGTTCTTAAACTTTATATTTAAAATTTTTATAAACAAAATGGAATTATATAAGCACCTGGGCACAGCCTTTGCAAAGAAATGTCTTAATGCCGGGACAGCCATTAACAAGAGCCTGAATTCCGTTTTCCGTGAAGTGGTCACACCACGATATGTTTATATAGGTGAGATTGAAACAATTATCGCTGCAAAAACGTTTTAAAATTATTAAATAACAATTGTAACGAAAAATAGTAATTATTGAAGAAAACAAAAATAAAAAAATTTCAAAGCAAGAATATAAAATAAGTTTAATTTGTAAGATCATAACAAGGAAACTTGTTTATATAGGTTTGATCCTACACATATATTTCAAATCGAAAAAAATTAGTTAGGTTGTCAAGCCAGCTTTTTAAGTAAACCTAATTTAGCGCCAACCTAACCTTGACCTGTCTTTTTCTTTGCTTATTTAGCCTTAAATTATTTATAATTAAGAACCTAACTTAAATTAGTGATTTATACTTACACTAATCCAAATACCAAGCATTAGATTAAATCGAAAAAATCAGCATCAAATATTTTTGGGAAATTTAATTTCATGGCGACCATTAAAAGATTCAATTTTTAGAAATAGGTTTTTTTCCATATGTAAAACAACAATGTTATTTAATTAAAAATTATAACAACTGTAGACTTGGAGCAAACTTAAATTCACAGCCCTAAAGAAGTATGTCGTCCCTATAAGGGAAAAGGCATGGAGGAAAACCTGAAACCCAATTGTTGTATGTTAACTGAAAACCTTATGGCTTTGAGTGATTTGTCAGTCAATTGTGAGCAAGATCCAATGTCTAATACTTTGAGTCTGGGACAATTTTGACTTAGACTTTCGCACGTCCTAAAAATATGCCATAAAATTTAATGTATTAGAAAACAATTTTTTAAATTTAAAAAACTATGAAATTTTAACGATAATTAAATTATATAAAATTATATACTCGTCTGTTATTTTCTTGCATCCATTAAGGATTAATTCTTCAATATTATTGCACTGTTCGGAAAATGTTCTATGAATCGTATATAAAATTATTTAGAAATAATAAGTAAAAATATTTCCTTTTGCAATTTTATTATAAATGAGTGGTAGAAAATAAAAATCTAATATATTTTAATTATATAAAAATTTGTAAAGTTATTTTATACTAGACTGATCATAAATATAAAAGTAACTTGAGAGCAGGATCAGATATGCTTTGGCAACCTCGTAGGCTAAGGTATTTAAGGAAACCGCCACATCGTCTCGATATATTTTCAACTACGTTACCCTGTAAAAAAATTGAATTATATTTTAAACGAGTTATTAAAAAAATGTGGAGCGTAAAACATAATAAAAAAATTTACAAATTAATTAAATTATTAAAAAAAGTATAATAAAGTTTATAGTATAATATTAAAAAATATATAGTTTCAACTTTTTCGAGATTTGTTATATAAGGGCACTTTATAAATAGTAAAAATTTGTTAAAAGACACCAAAAACATGTTGAATTAGTTACATATAGTCACAAACTTAACTTGCATTTCATATTGGCTTTACCTGTAACTTTTAAATTTATCATTTGACTAAATTTAAAACTAACAAAATCCATTTTTTCACATTTAAGTATTTATTTTTATAAATTTATGTAATTTTTAAAAACTAAAACGCGCCCCTAAGCAAATAAAAAATTAAGATTATACATCCACATCCGTTTGAAAATCAAACAAGTCAACGTGTTGCCAATTGCTTCCGTCCAAAGCCAGTATGTTCCAGGCCTATACATGAATTAAAAAATAAAGTTTAAATTATGCAATAATAAAATAAACCATACAAAGTATAACTTGAAACAATTTAATAAAATCTAACTTTAACCAAAACGATAGCTCGTCAAATAGATTCTTAAAGTTTTAATTTTTTATATACCATTGCGCAATTTATGCAAAATTTTAATAATTTTATTATATCATAGCCTTGGGTGCCTTATAATATTTACATAAATCATTAAGAATAAGATAATCATTTTATTACTTATTATTTTAAATATTGGGTTTAAAAACTGCTCAGAAACAAATTTTAATTTAGGGCACGTGCAAAGTGAGTTTTTATTTTCGTAAAATTTTAAAAATTCTGAAATTTTTAAAAATTTTAATTTTTAACAAAATTTTTTTAAAAAATTGTTTATTCCAGAAAAAGCATTTGATGTGCATTAACTAAATTTGGCAATTTTTAAAAAATTTGCGTTTTATTTCAAAATAAAATTTTTCAAAATTTTGAAATTTTCACAAAAATAAAAACTTACTTTGCACGTGCCCCTATAGAAAAAAATTAGGAATCAAAAAGAAATAACAAATTTTGAGATTAAAATTATATTTCACCTTTGATACTTGAGCGCATCTGCATAGTGAAACCACGTCCAAATACGAAAATATTCTGCATACAATACAAATAATAACAAGGTTAACTCAAATCATAATAACAAATGTAAATTTTGAAAAAATATTAACATAAATTGTAATAACATTTTCGAAAATGGGAAAACACTTTTTAATGACCATGTAAATTTATGATAAATATTAATCCTGGTTAAGATAAAACTATTACCAAGTTACATGGATAAGTTTAAATTTTAGAAAAATTAAAATTTGCAGCCACCATTTGAAAGGTATAAAGCTAAACAAATTTATCTAGATTAAAGCTGTTAAATTTAATTTGGGCTTCTTTCATTTTTCTACACGGGCAATAAAACTTATGTTCCTCTTTGTAAACCCTTGAAATAGACTAAAGTTGTTTACAGAATTAGCTTTATAACAAAAAGTTTGCGCAACTAGGTTAGCTTTTTAGCCGAAGAATATTGATAAGATATATATTTTATTTCCAAGAACCATATCGAATCGGCCCCGCCTGTAGTCATTTTTCCCTCGTCCAGTTTCAGTTGATTTATAGTTAAAATTAATTTCGGCATGCAATTGTTAAATTAGGTACCAATTGACTCCATATCCCAAATATTTCTATCTAATCCGCCAAATTCATTCATTTTAAGGGCCAAAAACGTGTCGAACCGGACTATGAGACCAGGTAAAAAACTAGATAAACGCATCGTGTAATATTAGAAAGTAAAAAAGTGCTTTTTAAAAAAAATCTAATCTTAAAAACTATATTAGAAGATAAAGCCAGGTGAAAAAGCTTATATTGTCGGCCCACCTACACCTGTGTGTGTTTCTTATCAAATTTACGAATGCAAAAAGTGTCCAGAAATGTATAAACAATATATTTTAACACAAGGTCTATTACCCGGGCAGAACCTTTAAAAACAATTTCACGAAACAAGAAAATACGCATAGCACACAGCAAGGAAACTGCTAATGATTTTTTGGTGAAAGGTGATAATAGCAATAATATGGTTAATGTCAACAACATTACACGCTACTGTGTTTTTGTAGATACATATTTCAAACAAAATATTGATTTTTTTAATACCTACCTTTGCTTAGGAAAAACTAAGGTTTTGACAAGAAAAACGTATTAGAAGTTATTTAGGCCATTGGCAATAAAACAGTTTTTGGATCTAATAATAAATAAAATATTTTTTAACAAATTTTAACGACCAGGGCTTGTTTTTTAACGTTAGATATGAATAAGAAGGTTTGTTATCGTAAAATGATGTTAAAATATTCGCCTAATGATTTCATCGGAACCTAGCTTATTTATAATTTTTTAAACCCAGTCTAAAATCCATTTATATTTAGCTGCGAGTAAGAAAAAAATTGAATTAACTTTTACTATCTAAGGTTAACTGTAACTTGAACAATATAAGGTCTGTATTAGGGCGCGTTTAGACTCCTTTCATTTTTTAAAAAAATTTTAAAAATTTAAAATTTTCAAAAACTTTATTTTCCAAAATTTTTTTAAAAACCTTTTTTTTCAGAAAAACTATTTAAATGCTTATATGGCGACTTTATGTTAATATTCAATGTCAAATAAAATTTTGGTTATTTTAAAAAAGAAATGAGCCTGAACGCGCCCTTACATAGCAAATAACCTAAAACCTAGCCCCCACCTAATTACTATACAATCCTAAATAAGTAAACCCTAAATAATCTGGTTTTATCAAATTTAACGATTTTCACATTTTAAATTTGGAAATTAAATTCATATTTGTTTTCCTAAATCTCAACGCGGCGCAGGTCCAACCTAATTCGCTAATCGACGGCTGGTATGGTAATACACCCGTAGTACTCTTAAGATTTGATAAACTTGTAAAATGTTACATTGTCATTTAATAAGGATAAAAAAAAGAAATTGCAAGAGGGGGAGAGGTAATTAATTGAAAGAAAATATTGGATTTTCTAAAAATCATTGTACTTTGTCACCTTAAAATTATAATTAACATATTACGGTGACACATTGAATTTTTGAGATAACGGTAATGCTATTGATAAATAATCGGGCATAGGCTGGTGTATAAAATTTGTAAAATGAAATGCATGTTAATACCTTTGTATTGTTTCTTTATAATTAAAATTTTTGTAATAATGAGCTCGCTAAGATTTTCTTAAAATCAGGTCCCATAATTTATATTAGCCTCTAAAAACTGAGCGAATTAATCGAGTTTTTTGATACAAAATTAATACTTTTTTTCGTGAAAATTACGATTTAGAATTTCGTAAGGGGCAATAGTTTTTTTTATTTAAATTTTGATTTATACCGGAAAATCATTTCTGACCTTCCCGTTTAATTTATGGCTTTTTATGGGATAAAAGTTATTTACGTGTATCAAAAACAGAAAATAACCATTTATTTGTCGCCCCCTAGTGGGACAATTATTTTGGTGATTGATTAAAACCCATAAATCACAAGCGAGTTGTAATGTTGCTATATTTTTAAAAGGCCAAATATTAGGTAATGGAAATATAAATAAAAATGGTGTTATATTTTGACCTATATATACTATACACTAAACCAAAACAAAATATTGTATATTTTGATTTATTTCTGATTATTGGCCTGTTTCGTTTAAAATGGAGAAGATATTTAAAAAAATTCAAAATTCATTCATTCTTCCAAAAAATTGAAAATTTTTGATATTTGATGAGTTTTTAGGTCGATAAATGTTCACCATTGTTTTTTTTTATAAAATTCTCTTAAATTCTGAGCCATTGCTCCAAGTGTTTACAAAAAACGTTATTAAACTTTTTCCAAATTTAAATTAACAAAGCTAATAATCATAAAATCACCCCTTTTAAAATAACGCTCAGATTTTTTTTGTGTGGTATTGGCTTTTATGGCTTTTGTTCAGACGTATTTTTGTTATTAAATTCAATAATCAAGATCGAAATGTAGGTAAAGGCAAATGGCGTTTGTTTTTAGGTGCCTGCAAGCAAAATTTGTGATCTGATACTAACCTCAACCCTAACTCAAACTTACTTACCAACCCTAACCTTAACATAGCTTAAGCCCAACACTTTTCTAAATCTAGCTAAACCTTTAGCTCGTACCTAACAAACGCCCAAACCAAATGAATAGATGTAACATTATTAAAAACGCAAGGTTTATGCATTTTTGCAAGCTTAAAAATGGCTGAATAAACATGTACAAATTATAAACTGAATTATTTAAACTGTCTTGTGAAACAATTAAATTGAACATGACCGCGACTTCGTAAAATATAAAAATGGGAGTGAGTCTGATTAATATATTTTTCAATTTCTCTAGCGTCGTCTGTTGAACAGCGAAATTCGATCATTGATTTTTCGTTCGCAGTTATCAAAAAATTGTATATGAAAGTAAATGTCGATAGATTTTAACAATCACATTTCTTTTTACATTTTCTTATAGATGAGCACTAGACGACTCAAAAACAATAAATACGTTGGTTAATTGAATGTGGCCCGCTAGAATTTGAGCCAAAGAAAATAAAGTTTGTAATTGCCTCTTAATTTTATATTATGATTTAAATAATTTGAACCATGGACAAATCAAAGAATACATTTGATTATACAATTTTCTAGTAAGATATCTATTTTCAATTAACACGTTACCGATCATAAATTAAACGTGTTGAGGAGCTGACTAGGTTAGCCTAGCGATTTCGTCTTTAGTCCGGACTGGCCCATCAATTGATTAAATTTCGTCTTACACCGCATTTTTTTTATTTTTCACAGGTCGACAAAAATCAGATTATTAGGACGTGGGATATAATCCACATTATGGCCTTATCTCATATATAATCTTCCGTTTTCCGAAGTTTCTTTCGCCTTCGGCTGGCTATTCTTAGGTATATATAGAAAAAATGGTCATTTTTGACCAAATTGACAGATTTTAGGACCTAAAAATACCCTAAAAAAATAAAATTTATAATCACAACCTCTTGCAACTTAAATTTTTTGTCTCGAAGAAAATTAAATTTTTAAGTACACTAAGCTTTTACTTCAACATTCTTGACACCTCTTAATTAGGACAAAATATATTATTGTGGATTATATAAAAATATTTGAAGTTTGAAATTAGCAGTTTAGCTGTTGTAATTTTTATATAAGTTATGTTAAAATATATTTACTTATAACATTTATTTTAAATAATTTTTAATGTTAATAGCTGCCTTACAAAGTTTGATAAGAAAAAACGGTGAATGGCTTTAAGATGGCAAGGTAAGTTAATATATATCAATTTGTTGATCGGGTTATTTAAGGAATCTGTGAAAAAAATTTAAAGGCATAAAGGTTTTTGAAAGATAATTAAGTTAATATCTCTAACTGACAAGGGTTTTAAATCTCGACCCAACCATGGTTTTCGGTTTGTAACTAGTAATCAATATTGGTAGAAATATTAGCATTGCACGTGAAATGTGAAATATCAAGTATTAATTCCTATAATAAAGATTAAAAATAAGGGCCCGGCGTTTTAAATTTTGGCCCGGTCCGGCCCATTTTTCGAGGGGAACGAATTGGGCCGGTTACGCTTTCGGGTTCCGAATTTAATTTCTCCAAGCCCTTATTAGTATAGAAAAAATGGACCATTTTTTTTTATTTTTTTGGATTGCGTATAAGGACATTTTAAACCATCATTTGACAGCAAAATGGGTTTCAGATTTGCAATCTATATACGGGAATGATCCCTATTATTTTTGACAGGTGAGATGCTGAGATGCGGAAAACAAATAATTTAATTACAATGAACATTTATAATTTTAATTTACAACCTTAGAAGTAGTTCTTTGGGTAGTTTTTTGTTGATTTCCGCTTCGTCGGCATGAATAAATTTCGCAAACTAATAGCGTGGAAATAATAAAATTATTGTTGGTAATTATAAAAGTAAATATGATAATAAATGAATTTCCATAAAACAATGCACAGGGGAATGCAAATTGTGTCATTAGGTTGTTTGGGACGACAAATTTTGAATTAGCTTATGGAAAGAAATCAAGAATTTTGAAGGTATTTAAAAACTTATTGTCACAAGTTTCAGCCAACATGGGCAGGGATGTTAAAAAGACCCAGCGCAAAAGCGTCGGGCAGTTCCTGACCTGAGTCGTGGATCCTTTCGGTCAAAAACGAATGGAATTACAAATTGCCTTTTTCCCTTATTTGAATGTGTTATCAAAATTGACTTCTAATTGGTAATCTAAATAATGTAATTTTATACATAATTTCATTTTTTATAGTTTATGGCTATGGCAATAATACTATTGACCTATTTACCTTATAACTTTTTTAATGGATGTTGGAAGTTAATATAGTTAAAGATTTAAAGTATTTTATGTCAAATTATAAATAGGAATTTTAATAAAAAGAATTTTAAATAAAATTATGAACCTGAAATAACAAAATCAAATTTTGCCATATGTGCGGGGGTAAAACATCGTAAAAAGGAAAAATATATTAGAGATAAGGCCATTAAATAGATTATTTTGCCATCGTTTTATATAGCCGAACATTCTTTGATATTTGTAAAATTGTGTTTTACAACTCTTTTTTAATACATTTCTAAATTTTTTGTATATTTATTCAATATCAAATGTTAAATAAATATACAAAAAATGCAAAATTTGCGGGAATTAATATATTTATAAAAACTTTAAAAAGATAAGGTTTCAAGTGTCTGGAGTTGCCCGGCCCAAACCATAACTACGACCGGGTCTCAGGTGCCAGGTCATACTTGGCCGACAATGGATTTACCTATTTTTTATATATCTCAATCCTATTAACTAACGAATTTGGGCATTTAAATGTATTGTTAAACATTATTTTAACTATTCGTTTAGAGTCTTATACCCACTTCATTTACTGCCCTAAGGAGTAATAGGGCATGTGGCCTTAAGAGCAAAATTGTTAATTTTTACATATAGCGTCATTAACATTGTTTTATTTACATAAATCTAAGGTTAAGGAAAATTTAAAATTATCAAGTTTTTTAAGTTATAAACGAAATTTATTCAGATCGTCAAACCAAGAGGTGACATTATCACGCCAATCGAAAGAATTTTTTTAAATTTGAAAAAAAAACTTAAGTTAATATATAAAAGCAATCAATCTTATTAAATTAAGAGAGAATTTGAAAAATTTATAATCCCCTGTCTTTTTAAACACAAAAAGTTTTGTAGAGAATATTATTAGAATGATAAAATTCAACGTTAAAAATATTTGTGTCATTAATAAATACAAGAATCACACGAAATTAGATTTAGCAAGGTGGGTTATAATATGAAAGTTTTGAAGGCACCAGAAAACCTGAAAAAAATATTGTCAAATCCCTGAGGGTGGGATTTAAAAGAATATTAATAATGAAATTGTTTTTTCTTGTCAATTTTACATGGCACAAAAGGGATAACAAAAATAGATAAACCCAATTTGGATATAAAAAAATTGATAGTATAGAGTTGAGTGGAAAGTTTTTTTGCAAAGCTGTATTTTGATGTTAACTGCAAAAAATGACTTAATCTTACCCTTTTTAATGTTTTATTTGTTTATTTTATATATAAGATAATTTTTTTAGCACCCTTAACATATTATTAAACAATCCTCAAAAAATTTCAATTACATAAGCTTAAAATTAATTACCATTATTTTTAAATATAGAGCTAAATTTTTCTACTGTAATCCACGTATAATAAGTGCTAAAAATAAAATGTACATTTAAATATTTAAGGGCTACAACCTCACAAATAATTTAAATTTTAAATGTTAAACAATTGTACCCATTATTAAAAACATATTAACCTAGCAGTAATAAGTTAAAATTTCCTTATGGCCCAGTCATCGCCATTATCTAATTCCAAAAATTATGATCCCTTTGGCCCAGTCAAATATTTAATTAAATAAATAAGTTGAAAAATTATGGTAACCATAAAATATAAAATTACAAAGCAGTATAAAAATAATTGGCTGAAATAAAGAATCTTTAAAAGAACCAGAAAATATTAAAAAAAAAATGTGACCTAATTCAAATCTTAAATGTTTACCTTTATGGAATAAATAATTTGTTTAGAAAATTCTAAATATAAATAATACAAGAGTATACCAAAAATTGGCAAGTTATCCAGTTATTGATTTATTAATGAGCTTAGAGTTGATATTCAATTATTTAAAGTTTAATAAGTCAGTCAATAGTTAGGTTAAAAATTTAACTACATGAATTCTATAGAGTTGGATTAAATTTTTATCTATGTTTTCATAGTTAATTGAATCTAATTAAATATACTTACATATAAGCAACAATTCAAATTTTTACAATTTATACACACAATGCTCAAAAATTGTATGGTAGTGAAATAACATAAAACTTTTGTCTAAAGCTAGCCATAGACAAAACATATAAAAAATTAACTAAGTTAGTAATAGTTATAATATTCATCAAACATAATTAATAATTAAAAAATTTTAAGTCAACAAGGTTAATATTAAACAATTTTTTATTATCACTATAATAAAATTTATAAAAAAATATATTTGAATGTATAGAATTATATATATTGAATTTTATAACAATTCAAATATTTTCTTTTAATTAAAAATTAAAAGTAGGTCCCTATTAATAAGGTTGATAGGAGCGATATTTTATAATCATCATTAAATTTATTGGATTATTTTAAAATTTCCTTTAATTATAAAATTGTATATATGTATTTAAAAAGTAACATACTTACATCAATTTTATTTCGCGAAAAATGATTCATGTACTAAAATAATGCATCAAAACATAATAATTTTGGTCCAATTTGAGACAATGATTTTATTTAAAATTTAATCATATGGTGATGGATTAAAATTATATCATATGTATCAAGAAATTGCCAAATAATTGTCTTTTATTAAAAGTTGTGTAAATTTACTAAAAACAAATAATTTTTAATGGCATGTTTAATTAATATAAATCATATTAATAATTGCAATTTTATGCAGATCAGTAAGTATTAAAAAATCTTTAATATAATTAAAAAAAAATTAATTTAAATTAAATTAATAGCCTAAATCCTAAAAATTAAAGATGCTCGTCATTATTCTTAAAACAATTTTGTTTTTGTAATTTTTATATTTTTGTTTGAAGTTGGTAAATTTAACTATCAATTTTTTAGAGAATTTTAAATTTGTATTATTATACCAAATTTATTTTACAAATAAATATTAGATTTTAAATTAATTTTTGGCTTGTTATAATATGTAAAAAAAATAGTTAATATAAGATTTAAAACTTTGGACCAGCCAGACCCCAATCTTTATAAGTTTCTGGTCCCGAATGATACATCCACATGACCAATTGACTATAATGCATAAAGGGGCCGGTGAAAAATTAAAATATTTTTTAATGTTATTTTAAAAGAATGATGACTTAGATGCGCGTTTAAAATTTACACATTTTATAGAAAATAAAATTTCAATAAATTTTAAAAATTTTATTCGTTCTTTTTAAAATTTTTAAGGTACTCGGAACTCTCTCATAAAAATGACGTCATTTGTACAATATCTGTGATGTACAATATCTTAGCTTTTTCTTGGTTCAAGAACAATCACCCTCTAAAATTATTTTAATGTCATATACCATCATCATATATATGAAATATGTATATTAATTGATTTAATTAAGGATATAATTGCTGTATTATGAAGATATATTTTATGCGCCATTTTGCTTTTTGTAGCAGAGTTACTCCAATCATTTTTAAATTTAAATTCTAACAATAAAGAATGGCGAATTTTCCTTAAAATGCGTGTAAGGGCACGTGCAAAGTGAGTTTTTATTTTTGTAAAATTTTCAAAATTTTGAAAAAAAAATTTTTGAAATAAAAAGCAAATTTTTATAAAGTTGCCAAATTTAATATATGCACATAAAATGCTTTTTCAGAAATAAAAATCTTTTGAAAAAATAAATAAATTTTTAAAATTTTCAGAATTTTTAAAATTTTACGAAAATAAAAACTCACTTTGCACGTGCCCTGATGTAAAAAAAATAAAAATTTAAATTTTTTAATGAAGTCCTACCCTTTATAAAACTGAGATATATTTTACAACATATTTAAGCATTTTATACGCACAGATGGAAGAAGATCCACAACTCTGATATAATGTAATATATTTATTAAATTGCTCAAAAGGCAGGGTACTGAAAACTTATAGACTTTAATTATTATGCAAGGTTATTTGTAATCACACGTGGATATGTATACCCAAGCATATATGTATATAAATATGTTTAAATAGTGGTTAAAGTTGAATTTTTAGAGTTTTCTTTCTAGGCAATTTTACTTCTATAATTTTATTTTATAAATAAAATAATTTCTTTTTATTTTATAAAGTATATGTATTGGCAATAAGTTCGATGGGGATATTTTTTTAGTAATAATATTGCCACAGAGGGGCGCGTTCAGACTTCAATTGTTTCTAAAAAAATTATAAAAATATTAAATAATTTAAACTTGAGTTTTTTAAAATGAAAATTATTAACCATTGTTTTTTACCATTTTTTACTAAGAGCCTTTGTATATCGTCAACAAATATTAATGACACAACCCTGAATTTAATGAAAATATAAAAGAATTTATCCCCATGTTGGCATAATCTCATATATATTTTGTTTTTCTTAGTTTCTTCCGGCCTTGTCTCCTTATATCCGTCCATATCGAAAAAATGGCCTTTTTGACCAAATTGACATATCTAGAATACCCTAAAAATAAAAAATCCAAGAATTTTTTTTATTAAAAATCTTTTGTAAATTATATTTATCATATCAAATAATGAGAAATAAATTTTTTTAGAATATCAAGCTCTTACATCAGCATTTAGTTAATAATACAAAATATTTCGCGTCCAAATTTAAATACGACACGATATATAATTGGTTTTTAATAAAAGTTATATTTGAAGTTTGAATTTAACAGTTTAGCTGTTGTAAAAATGCAAAAAAAATCAATTTTATTTTTGTTTTTGAATCTTTTTTTATTTTTTTGACATTTTTTCAAAAATTTTTATTGTTTATATGACTAAGTTTGATAAGTAAAAACTGTAAACGGATTTGAAAATCCTCAAGATGACAAGTTTGATCTCCGTAGTTAGCTCATAACTCTCAAAAATTAATCTGTGTTAGCTTAAATTTATATCTAAATCTAAATAAACATAGTTAATTATCCTCAATCAGGCCTAGGGAAAAAAAGAGCCAATTTTTAAAGGAATTTTTTAAGAGCTTATATTAAAAAAGCTCGTTTCCTTAATATTAAAGGGCTTTTTATCTAAAGGGCTGTGTTAAAGAGTAATGAATCTACAATTTCAGATAAAGAAGAATCAATTAAAAGAGCTTTTAGAAGGAATTTTCTCCCCCTTTTTCGGGGCTTTTTCGTTAAAATTTAAAATTAATATGAGCTTTTTTGCCTTTGGTCCGAGAAAAAAAGACCTATTTCCTTGAAAACTCACTTTTTTCAGCATAGGACTTTTAGAAAAATTCCTTATTTTAACATGACCAACATTTATTTTTTAATTTTTAAAAATTTGAATAAATTCAACGCACCCGTAAAAACAATTAATAAGGTTAAATTTTAAATTAAAATTGCCTTTACATATTTGAGTAGTATACTGTATTTTTAATAAATATTTTTTTTCAAGGTAAATTAAATTTAAAATAATTAACATGTGAGTATACTATTTACACCAATAAATAGGTGCCACATAAAACAGTATTAATAAATAACCTAGCTTTACCTTTGAAATTGAGTAGTCACATACCCCTATAATGGTATAACCTTTTTTAACAATTGTAACGGCGTATCGTAAAACGAGGTTTCCAAAAGCGTTTTCATTGCTTTTTAAACATTATTTATTAAAAATTTTATAGATACTTAAAACCCAAATATATTATTTAAGCGAATGTTTTGATTTTTGTGGATTAATGCAATATGTTTAAATTTTAAGTTTTAAAATCTCATTTATTTTTATGTTTCTGGTTAAAATATAAAAGATTGTATTTATTATTAAATTAATGAACCCAATTTTTATTAAAACATTATTTATAGATAGACTTACTTTAAAAGATATGGGATTTATTTGAGATATGTTCGTTCTCCACCATATGAACCTTAGGTCTTGAATTCATCTTTTGAAATTACAAGCAAAAAAATTTGTTGCTTTTTTGAATCGACGGATTAAGTAGAACTTGAAATAGATGTAAAAAGATCCATGTAACCATTTAATTCAAACACAATAAAACGGCTACACTTATATATTTTCTCGCATTTACATATGAAAACTAAATAAAAACTTTTATTGAAAAAAAATGTTCATTTTGAACTTGCCTTTATAAAAATTTTAACGCCTGTCTAACCGCAATTTTCCCTAGTCCAAAAGTCATTAAACAACCTAATCTTTGTAACAACATTATATATAAATCAATTAGAGTTTTTGTTTTCAAATTTGTCATAAGTTGTAACATTTAACTAAGCCTGTACTAAAAATTGAAGGTAAGTTAAAAGTTGTTTTGAATTAGTCTCGAACTAATTTTGAATTGTTGTGCTACTAGCATGGCTGTAGCCTGTTAGGCAAAGAGTATAGGGTCATCATTGTTCTTTCTGTTGGCCCAAGATTCGTTGGATCAAATAAATCTATAAACTGCAATCTTTTTATTGAAATGTAACAGATAAGTAGATTGGACACAAAATATTTATATTAAGTATCATTTATATCAATGTTATCCAAAATTGAAAAGCCGAAGTTTAATTTTTATTACAGCAATATTTTAATGAAGCTTCATGGTTGTGACTAAAATCTTCAAATTTTTTTTTTCCAAACAATAATTTTATAATAGGGCATATTAAAATTCTGTTTAGCTAACGTTAAATAATGTATCTTGATATTTATAAGTAAAATTTAGAAAGCACGGTGCATTTAACTGATATATAAAACATTAATTAAGTTTTTAACTAGGTGTGTTAGAAAATTTGCAGAAATTTGTAGATTGATGAGAAAATCAAATTATTTTTTTACTATGAAAAAAATGAGCTTATGGTTTTAATTATTTTATAATTCTTGGGGGCGGTGGAACAGGACGTTGACGCGGAGGTAATTCCGGTGGTATTTGGGGTCCACTCAAATGATTCATTGGCAGAACTTGTGCGCCTGGCCCAGTTCTTTGCTGCTGCGGTGCTCTACCAAATTCCGGTCTATAGCCCGATGCGGGGGGTGGAGGTCTCCTCATATCCATAGGGTATCGTGGTGTTTGAACACCGCTCATTCCATTAATTAACGGTAATTGTTGGGGTGCACGGGAACCGCGTGTAGGAGATTGGTTCATAGGCATTGCAGCTGGTGAGTTTGGATAATACCTTATGGTTGGTGGAATTTGTTGACCGATTGGTGTAAAATTGTTATTAATTGCCGGGCCTACTGGCCCTTTGCCACCCATATTGGCAAGTTCGACAGACGGTTTTCGTTTTCTCGCTATTACCGGTTGTGTTCCATCTGCCACATGAACATTCCTGCTATTATCCTTAAACTCTCCATCGACGGCTTGGGTGTGATGTCCACCCCCGAACCCAAAACATCCTTGACTTTCGACGTCCTCTTCCATCACGTGACGTTCAGGGATTGGCTCTAGTACCGACTTTTTTCGAGCCTTTCTCTCATCCGCCGGATTATTGTATTTCGGTGGTGAATAAATCGGCTGAAAGATCGGTTCTGGCATAGGTCGATACTTTGTATCTTCCCCGCCGCCACCTGCGCCAGTTTGTTGAGCCGTAACTGGAACTTTATTACCGCCACGCAATTCCTGATTTGTCTTGGCATCCTTCTTAGTCTTCTTCAGCGGACTCCCTGGCGGGGACAGATCGGTTAAAGAGTTCAACCGGATACCCGTGTATTTACGTATAAGTTGTTTGGTGACTTCTTTTTCAATGACCCGTTCCTTAGCCTTTTGGTGTCGCACGGCTAAAAATATATCTTCTAGGTTTTGGGAAATTTTTTTCGCCTTATCCTGGAGCTCCATCAAATTCTTGGCCTCCGTTCTTAAGACCTAAGAGATAAATGTCAAAATAGAAATTTTGACTGGAAAATATTTTAACAATTTTTATTTGATTACTAGCTTAATAAATCACCCTATGTTTCGAAGGATATTTTCAGTTTTAAAATTGGAACATTGCTTGTATATATATTTTGACAAAATTAAATATCAAAGTAGGGGAATTTCTTCATATATTAATTAGGAATATACAATTATACTGAATGGCGAGCTATATAATTATTTTGCAATTTACAAATTAATTACGGGCCCCAAATTAAGCTGTTGACATCACAGCATAAAAATTCGTGCAAAAAAGTTGAACCATTTTTCCTTGTAGTAGGATATAATGAAAAAAATGAAACTAATATTGATACATTTTTATGGTTTTCTATATTTCAAAAAGTCCGAAGAAATTAATTTCTTTGGCCGTTTGATTTTTTTGATTGACAATAAATTTTATAGGATGGAAATCAAATTTGTTAAATTACCTGTTCAAACTGAACCGGTGTTATATTTTGTTTTAGTTTTCCAGATTGCATGGCCTTGCCTTGTAACAAGCCAGGAAGTCCAGCAGCTTCGGAATATCTTTCACTGTGTTTTCGACGCCAATAATCCAGGTTATTGCACGGTTTTTCGATGGTCCATTTATTATTTCCGTCCAAATTGGTGTCACCTTCGGTGGGACTTTTAGTCTTTTTGGCATTGTTGTCGAGCCAAAGGCTTAGCAACGTCTGCATAGTTAGATATGGAAATTTATCCCGTAGGTGATGAAGTTCAGGAATCAAGTTTATGTAAATGTGCTCCTCTAAGGCATTAGCGTTATTCATTGGATCTAATCAATGTCAAAATATTATATTTTGAATATTTTTTGTGGCGTTAATATTATGCTTTAAAAGATGACAAGAAGTTAGCCAAATTACACTGTACAACAAAATTGACCTTCTTTTTAGAAATTGAATTAAAAGGCACAGGTTTGATAGAGATAATAGTGATTCTGATGACATTTTTTGATATTTTTTTACGGGCAAAATTAATAAATATTTTATCCTAGAAATGGAAAAATGTTTTGACTGACAACTATTTTTGACATAAGGCAAATTTAACAAATATATAGAAATGTAGAAAAAAAGCCCCATGCTTGCTAATTAAAATGATAACTAATAATAATTTATTAAAAAATTCCTAGTTATTGGCATTTTGCTTGCCGCTATATCTGTAAGTGCCAAAGCCCTAACGGGTACGGCGGCCTCAAAAAAGAAGAGGCAGTAAGGAGGTGCTAGCTATATCTATTTTTTTAATGTGATTTAAGGCCGTATCTAACAATTAATTTATTTTTTTCCAAACACGTTTTTAAGCGCGAACAGGAAATAATGCAAAACATTTATATTTAACCACATGCTTGTGGTTTTGCACTCTTTTTTTTTTAAATAAAAATAGACATTATACATATTTTCTTTCTTCACTCCTTCCGCTAACATTAAAGTTGCTTTAACAATAAACTATTTTCGGCAAGGGATAGGAAAGAATATGAAATAACTACATTTACAGATCAAACAACAAGGCACAATATGGGCAAATGAAACAATCTATCCAATGTTAAATACTATTATTTCTGGTTGAAAGAGTGTTTAAGGGAGTTTCCACATATTTCAACAATACTTCTTATTTTGTTAGATTAAAGGCGTCTGTTCGTCAACAAAGTGTAAAAATGACTATTAAGATTGTAGATGTAATATTTCAAAATTAATGCAGTTAGAAAAATCTAATAACACCATGTGATTCTCTATAAACGCTGAACCCAAATTATTTGTTTTTAATTTATTTTTATATTTCACGCCCTGTGCCAAATAAATATTAATATAAAGAAGCTTCTAAAACTTGTCAACATTTTGTTAAGATCACCGTTAATATTCGATGGAAATATGGGTGGGGTTTGTAAAAGGACAGGTGGAAAATTTTGGTGCTGTTCATTACTGGAGGGCAAATAAGATTGTTGTAAAGCATTCATTCCAGCCATCAAGGGGCCTCCTAAAAAATTAAGCTTCTGTTAAACAAAAATGTTTATTACAGTACTTCTACACTAATTTGCCAAGGCTGCGCCTAAAGTGAAATTCAAAAAATAATGACCTCCGTAATTTTTTTTACATATTTTTGAATTATGACAATAACATACTCACTTAAAAATAGATTAAGAACCATTTTTTGAAAAACCCAAAATAAAATATATGTTGCTAATAATTTCTTCAGCTGCTATTACTTTCAAAATAAAATATTGTATATAAGTCAACTTTGAACAATTATTTGTTAATTTTGATTTTTCAAGGCTTAATTTTTATATTTTAAAAAATCCTACAATTTGACTAAAAGTTATTAACATAAAACGAATGAATGAAAATATTAAATTGAGTATCAACCCGAAGCATCTGTATTAAGCCATGGTGTTTTAGGATATGCTGCCGGATACATATTTGGAGGTGTTGGACCCAACGAATTAAAGGGACCTGACAATCCTTGTGGATTAAAAGGAGGAGTAGAGGCGTAATTAGGCAATGTGAAGGGATAAGAAGGTCCCGATTGAAATTTATTAAAGTTGTTGAAATTGTTGTTTGGATTTCCAGAAAAGTTGGCATTTTGCGGAAAATTTGGATATTTTAAACCCGAAAAAGTTGATGGGTTTCCTGGGCACGGCTTCTTGTTGTTGTTAGAATCACCTGATGGCTGTAGGTTTGAATTCTGTTGGATGACTGTTTGGATCCTAATGTTAAAAATACTAGATTAGTTGAAACTGTATGGGACGGAGTGTGAAGTATAAAACGTAGTGCTTCCATTTTTTAAGAATACAACTATAGCAATTTTCCCCTCTAATTGTGTCACAAATTCCTTTCGAACCCAGCATCTGATACCAAAAAGGAAAAGGTCACACTGGGGCGCAAAGGTAACTTTTTTTTTATTATAAAACTCTGGAATTAGAAATATAATAATATGATTTTTATTATGTTAATTGGCTTTACACGACCTGGAACATCAAAAATGCAACATTTTAAGGTTGTATCATGTTTTGCAATATCAAAAAACACAACAACACCTTTAAGAAATTAAAATAAATGCGACATGTTGCTATTAGCTGCCATGTAGGCATCTCCAGTCGCTAGCGAAAGATTACGCGGGACTCGATTAAGTTGCTCGGGCGTGCAGAAGAAATCCAAGAAACGGTCTGGCGCGGCTTGCCGTGGTGTCAATTTTCCAAAGAAATAATCACTCAGCGTCTTTTGATCGTTCGTGTCATGGCACCTTTTATACATATAAAGATTAATTAAAAAGCACAATGTCATAATTTTAGGGATGGGCAATTAACAAAACACACTATGTTATTTTATAGTTAAAGATTTTTCATCGAGCCTATTTATAACTAAACACGAATGTTAAACTACATTTTGGGAAAGATATAATCATATTTCAATTCAATATATATTTTAATAACTTTGCTTTAATTTAGAGATGTTGTTTTGTGTTTTAATTTAGAGATTAATGAGCAAGATAAAGTTAATTAAAACTTCTCTTCGTAACAAAATGGGAGATATTTTTACAAACTCTCCTTTCGTTAAAATCTGAAGAGGACATTTTATTGCAATTAGATAATGACTTAATTATCAATAATTTTAAACATTTATATCATTATAATAATTTATTATAATAAATAAAATTGAATTGATTTGAAGTGGCTGCTTATAATCAGACAAAAAATTGGGTGGGGGGGGGGGGGGGATAAATTTACCTGAGATTTTGCCGAAGGGGGTACCTCTTCTATGAAATTTGGGGAGTAGGAGAGGCTGCCTATAAGGTAGTAAAAAATTGTCATCTGAACTAAACAAGGTTTCATCATCATCCTCATCACTTTTTCAACGTCGTCCTCCGGATAGTTACAGAAACTCTCGATAGAAGGAACAGGCCAGTAACATAAAAATTAACTGTTATTTTATAGTTATAGGCCCGTTACTTCATTAAATTTTGCGAAAATTTATAAAAATTTGCGAATTCTAAAAATTTGAAATTTTTTTTAAGTTTTGATAAAATATTTCCATATTATATAGAAACTTTTATCTCAAAAAGTGTTTAATGCTAATAATAGAAATTGGCGACTTTTTGTTAGAATGCGTTTGATGTCAAAAAGAAATGTTTTTAGGTTTTTTTTAAAAAAAAACCAAATGAAGGTTGAACGCGTCCTAAAAAATGACCGAACATGTAGTAGAGACCCCTAAAAAATTTAATCAAAATGTAAAATATAATTTTTACAAATATGATTATTTTTAATCAAGGCATACGTCCTCGCCCTTTTTTGTTATAAAAAACAATTAATACGTTGGGTCATTTTAGAAAAATTATTTTTTGTTTGTATTTTGTTAAATGTGTTTTTTTTCAAAGTTAAAACACAAGCACAAATATGTGTAAAAAATATTTGGGGTAAGTTTCACCCAATCATTTTTCTATTAGGGAACGGGTTCTTCAGGGCCCTCTTTTAACTCTATAGCAGGCTTGGCAGAGGTAAATGAAATTAAAAACAAGCCGGTGAATTTGGATTTTACCTAGGCTCAATAAATTGATGGTTTTGGAATACTTGAGTGTAGAACGCAACCAAGTTTATATGCGCTCATGGTCGTTACAAACACAACCATATTTTTGTATCTAGACTACATTATAAAAAACTATCGGGGCTACCCTATATACTTATATTTACCATTCAGTTAAGGTAATCAATCGCAAACATTCGGGTATCAGTGCCACATCCTTTTTACATTGTTCGAGTCGTTCTTTCGACAGTGTGGGAAACCTGACGAATCTCATGATCCAGGGCAAATAGGTCATCCGTTCGGCTCGATTCTTGAAAATCCAACTCCAAGCCGCAATAAAAACCGACATCTCGGAACTAACAGCCAAATGGTCGTCAAACAGGACCTTACACAACGTGTTTATATCGGCCTCCAAAAGATCTTGCGTTATAATGATTTTGACCGGCCCACCAGGAGTACCGTCTTTATATTAAATTGTTTTTATTTAATATTATAAACTAATCCATTTTAGGACTAAAAGTGATATATTTGTAGGTTTCAGTTAAATAAAATGATATTGATAGGCATGCATTGGTTGTTTCTTGCTTTATTAACCCGGGGTCCTCTTCTTGTTAAATTATAAATATTCATATTTATGCAATTTAGATTAAACAAACCCATAGGTCCTGTAGCTCCAGCTTTATCATTCACCACAATATGGCATCGATTTTCTGGCAACATTCGAGCCAGCGTCCAATCTCTGAACCCGTAAACGTTGACGTTGCAGTCTGGCAACTCGTTCAATTGACCTACCCCTATTCCACCTTTGTTAACAAAAAGATTTAAACAAACATATGTCAACATAACTAAATTTTGCCGGCGGATTATTCTTTGAACTAAGTGTTCCTACAAAATAGTGGGTTTCACCTAATTTGTTTTCGAGAATTTAATATAGTAAAAATGCTGTCCTGTATTATAGTGGTCTCATTTTTTTCCCGTTAGAAAATGTAAGATTTTACGAAACTCTTGGGCTTTGTAAACCAAGTCCAAAGAATATTTTGCCTGCGAACTCGTTAGGGATGCTAAAAAAATACAAAGAGTTTAAAATATCCTAAGTGACAAATCTATGGGTGTAAGAGAAGTTCTTATTGCGGAAAGCCGCAAAAGTTATCTAATTCAGTGTTTAAGGCACAAAGTTTTATGTTAAGCCTATACGTTACTTTATAAACAAAATAAATAAAAATAAAATAAGACACGCCCTTAATTAATTCTAAAATCGAAAACAGCAGTGTGATCAAATTTGTATACCTAAACTTTGTTTCGGGCCAACGCCTTCAAATGTCGATGCAAAGGGTACCAGGCAGGTTGTGCATTGATTGTAAGGCTTTTTGCAAGTCCCACAGATATAATCAGATGATGTGGCCATATGGGGCTGTCTCCCGCTCGCCATAAAGGCCGGCGGACTCTGTGCGGCTCCTAAAGTTGCCAAGCGGTTCATATTTAAATTTCCGACATTTGATACTCCTGAAATTCCGTGAAACGGACAGCACCGGAATATTGTTGGTTCATATACGTTTGGTATTTGACAAAATTTTTTTTATATTGACAAAAGATTTAAAATATGAATTGTTTTTTTGTAATATGATATTTTGAAACAATTGTATCCAACATTAAATTATAGCCATATTATGTAATAGCTGTTGCTCTAATAGAACGCCAAATTAATAAAGAAAAATCATTCCAGAACAATGTTTTGTGGCAAAGGGAAGCTAAGATTCTATTTTTGAATATTTTTTTAAATCTCTTATTTTTTTTTTTAATATTTTAGTCAAATCTATCAAATACAATAGCATTAACGTTAAACTAAATATAAATTTGAAAAAATAGAAGCTTTGCACCTAATCACACTTTTCAATACAATAATGCGACTTCTAACGTCGGTTAATCACAATTTTATTTATTTTAGTGCAAAATAATTTTAGGTCCTTCTTAGAAAGTGTCTAAGACCTAATTAATGGCCAGGAGGTAGCCATATAAATAAATAGATGGATTTACTTAAGAATATCAAAATTTTAATGACAATAAAATTTAATACGTTTATTTATAGTCATACTATCTGTATTATATTCCAATCCTTTTCTCATTTTTTTGTTTGAATTTAACATTCAAAATTAGTAATAATGCCAAAAATTATACTTTTTGCAACCTTCAGGATTATAACCTAACTATCATAATATGTTTTTTTTATATATAAATACGATAAGCAAAACTTATTAAAAACACTGATTTTTGCCTATCAATTAGAATTTGAATAACATAACTCAAAATGGATGATTTAAATAGACAATATTTACTTAGATTGTCAATGTTTTATTTATACAATTTTTTTAGTGCCTTTGATAGCTGCATAACATTGGAGAACAAAAAAAAACAACTTAAACGATTTTTTAAGGGTTTTGTAGAGAATTTTCTTGCGATAACGATCCCGGGTTTAGTTTTTTTTCTAAGGCCTCCAATTTTTTTTAAACCGCGTCCAAAGTTTAAAAAAAATTTTAAAATTTTTTTTTACTATTAATTCTACAAAAAATCTATTGGCATATTCAGTTTCCTTATGAAAAAACATATCTAAAAAAGGTTATTACATAAATTTTTAGCAATTTACTTTCGAGTTATTTAAGATCAAAAAACGGAGATGACAAAAGCCACTAATTTCACAAAAATTAAAAAATAAAAAAAAATTAAATATTAAAAAAAATTTAAACCCCTTACGTTAATAATGAATGATTTCGTTATCAAAATGTATTTTTAAACTTTTGTTACTACCTATAGGTTTTATGATATAGAAGCCCAAAATACCCCAAAAATTAAAAAATCTCAACTTTGACACCGAATAACTAAAAATCTGAGGCCTTGGTTAAAATTCTGATTTCATATTCGTAATTAGCGCCAAAAACTTGACCAAAAACCATAGTTGCCATAAATGTTGCTTAGGGTCGTCCAAAATTTGTTGTCCAGTGTAATTTGTTTAATATAAAGCTTAAGAAAATATTTTCTTTGCTAACAATATCACTTGCTAGCTTGCACCTGCAATTAAAAAAATTTAGTCTTTTAAATCTGCCCATTAACTTTAAGGCACACACTCTAGCCTATTTTATATTAAATTAATAATATTTATACAGCTCAATTTGGTCCAAATAATGTTTCTAATTTTAACAAATGGCATTTAAGCTATATGTTCATTAAACTGCAGGCACGATTCTAGACCCCTTTTGGGGGGGGGCAGTGCCCCCCCCAAAAGTTTTTGTTTGCCCCCCCAAAAATAATTGAATTTGCCCCCCCCCCCCCCCCCCCCCAAAATACATAGTAATTTTATGTTTGCCCCCCCAAAAAAAATTGAATTTGCCCCCCCAAAAATACATAGTAATTTTATTTCTTCCACATCATATAATTAAATTTCCGTCAAAAATATCTAAAAAATATTTACTTTTTTTAATTGTTTTTATTCATTAATACTTCTCATCCGCAAGAGAGATCAAACTAACAGAAATATATAGAAAAATTTGATTTTACAGAAAGCTTATTTGGGAAACCAATTCATAAATCTGATGCCTAAAAAATTTTCCCAGTTAACACAATCTTTTGTTAGAATATAATCTAAAACCAAAGAACCTGATCGCACAATGCTACGATGGGGCGAACGTACTGCCCGGGAAAAAAATGGTGTTCAAGTATTTCTAAGCAAAATAGCTGGACACCATGTCCCTTATATTCACTGCTTTAACCATCGATTGCATCTTGTTGTAAAAGATTGTCTTATTTTAAGTGAAGGGAAAGATTTTTTTGATAATTTTTCTTCCCTTCATAAATTTTTTCAACATGATGCAATCAAAGTTAGTGAATGCGGGACCATACCGGCTGTTGCCTTATTGGTGGTGTGGTCACTACCTGCCCATTGTTTTTTTTTTTTAAATTGCACAAAAATATTTAATACTCTTTTAAAAATTAAAAATAAAAAACTTCTATGTCTTCAGGTCACAGGGCCGAATCGGGGTTTTTTGACCATATTTAAAATCATCTATTTATTTTTTTGTATTTAATTGAAAGATTATTTTATTTATTAAAAATAATTATAGATCAATTTTAATGCAGAACGATTAATGTTTTTAAAACTTCTGATTTAATACACCATTGTTTGTTAGAAATTAAACAATTAAGAAATAAAAGTACATTTGAAGATTTATTCAAAAATTGTTTTAATATAATATTTTTTTAAATGATAATAATTTATCTATGGATAAAAGAAAAACTAAACCTAAAGATTTTTCTAATTTTTATTTTTAAATATTAATGGTGAAATAAAAAGTATTTCTTTTAATATTATTAATTCATTTATATTTTGATAATAGATTTTTTACCGATAATAGTTGTTTAAAATCTTTAGATTCCCTTTATAAATTTAAATAACCTTTATTTTAGATATAAATATATTAGAGCCTCTTTTAAAAATAAGTAATATTGATAAAAATTCATTATCTAAAGAAAATGACGTAGCCAAAAATTTTTTTAATAAGAAACTTAATAATTACAAAGAATGTGTTACTATTGATTTTGTTAAATTTTTATATGATTACAATGATGCGTTTTCTAATCTATGTAAAATTTTTCCTATAAGTTTGTTAATTGGCTCTTCAACGTCGAGTTGTGAGGCCACATTTTCTTCTTTAAGAAGGATAATAACGGCTGACAAGTAGTGACTTAAAGGTGATTTGGTTCTTTTAGAACACGAAAAACCATTAACTAGGGGCGTTTAATTTTTATGAATATTGTAATTTAATTAAAATCCTCTAAGAAAAAATAGTTTGATCAATACAATACACTGCTCATGATCAGCTAATTATTGCTTACTATTTTAACATGGTTGCAAACTTTTTTTATGCGCATTTAAAGTTTATGTCCATGTTTTATTTAATTTTTTACCCTAATATTAATAACTAGTTGTATATAACCAGTGTTTTTTCATATATATTCTTCCAAATTAGCATACTTATACATTTTGTTTTCATGATAATCAGTTTTATTTCACTTTTCATTTTCTAAAATCCAAAGTTTAATATAATTCATTTTTATTATTCATATATATAATATTTTTAATTTTCATGCGCAATGATGCCAAATGATAACTTACAATTAATTCAAATCTCATATTTATAAGCAATTGATTTTAGTGAAAACAATTAATTTTAATTCACATATTCAATTTATAAACTCATTTTTTTAATTAAGAATATAATAAATTACTATTAATTTGTTAAAAAATTTTGAACATGGATTCTATTGTTGTACATGCATAATTTTTGCCGTGACCGAAGGTCACGGCTAATTTTGCCGCCGAAGGCGGCAAAAAATTTTTTTCTGCCCCCCACGAGTTTTTTTTGCCCCCCTAAAATGGAAAAGCTAGAATCGGGCCTGTTAAACTGTGTAATACAAAACGCGTTCATGTGGGCTCCAGAATATTTAAAAAGGATTAAATATCCGATAAATGTAACAAATTAAATGGTGTTAATAATAATATTATATTTTCGTCTCTCTATATAAAAAAACAATGTTAACAGAACAACAACGAATAAGCATATGTATCAATTTTAACAATGTGTATTATATCGGGTCCGTTTGCCTATTCAGTCAAATCAAATTAATGGTCTTCTATTCATGCCACCATCTTTGCCTCTTTTTTAAGAATGTTTTCGGAATTTCAAATTCTTTGGGTCTTGGCAGAGGCTCTAATGATCTCTGACACAAAATTAACCATTTTACACTAAAAGCTTTTAGTGCCATAAATTAATCGATCCATAGAATGAAGCCGCGCATCTAGGTAATTCCTAATTGAAGTAAAACTTGTGCTTCTTCGAACCTTACTTAACGGTATTCTATCTGGCGTCGTAGACGAAGACTTGCTTCGGTGGTTTAGCCATCGAGACCGAATCCTATTCTTAATATCGTAATGCATGAAAAAGTATACGACGGGGTTCGCCGCACTATTAGCGTAACCGATCCAAATTAACAATTTGGGCAACCAATCTGCGCTGCCATTTTCTTTATCCGTATTAGACCTAAAGTTGAGCCAAGTGAAGTAGGGCGCCCAGCTTACCAGGTAAAGTAAATTTAGTGTCACAACGAACCATATTGCCCCGCGGATATACTTGCGTTGAATATGGCGCATTCGCCGAGTCAAATGACTATTTAATAGAATTTCCCGCTGTCTCTTTGTCAGGATGACTATGATAGCGCCACAAAGGGTCAGATTTATCGTAGCAAACAGGAAGAATATGATACTTATAACGGTGGTCGAACTCTGATTAAATAATATAGAATTGGATGATCGTAGCTCATATATTAAATCCTTCGTTTGATTTCCATTTTGTGCGATATCATTATTATAGGTGATATTCGCTAAGGGAAACAACACGTAATTGACTTTAATAGCTCTACAATCAATATGATTATTGGCTGGATTGAGAATCATTAGATGCTGTCTCAAACCTATTGCCTTGTCCGACTCAAAATGGGCCCATATGATAGCAATGAAAATGATTGTATAAGCCCAAATGAGGAACAGCAATATATGGTAAGTACGTTTTTTGAGTTCAAAATTTCTGATTTTTAGAAGCGGCCTGTATACTTTAAGCCATTGGTCAAAGGCTAGGAGGGTGACGAGCATAAGGCAGGTGCTAGATAGCAGGGCATCAACGGTTTGGACTAGGGATTGGGTGCGAGGATTAATAGCCCATTCCAGTTCAAACTCCGAGGCAATGTTGATCCATAGACCAAGTCCTATAATCAAATCGGCTACCGAAAGGCTGGCTATGAGCCGAAAGCGAAGTTTTAGCCGGAGCTCCTTCCATTTATAGTTGGCGTACAACACGAGTAAGTTATTGATTATAATGACTCCTTGCACTATGCACATGAATACGATTTTGACGTGGAACGTGATTAGCTCTTTCAGCAGTCTCCTCATATTCTCTTTAGAGGAATTTTAAAGTTTTTTGTTTGGCAGTGATTAGTATATATATAGACGTAATAAATGTGTCCAGGGTGATAACTTTCTAGGATTGTGTTAATTATATTTAAATGAATCTTTTAACATAAGGGAAAAACAAGGGTATAACCCACCTAAAATGTAATAAATATTTGTAATAATTAATATTAACAGGTGCTGTCACCTTCCATTTTGTCCGATGGGGTTATTAACTTTCAATTAATTATCGTTTTTTCCACATTAGACTATAAATTATAAAGTTGATTATTGGGTTTTAGAAAAAAGGTGTGAAATAAGTCATATAAATTATTAGATATATAATTATTGGATCTTGCAAGTAATGTCGGCTAGATTATTTTGGGTGCCATATGGAGTTATTTAAATCTATAATTTCAGCGATATATTTACATGAATATTTCTACAAAAGCATAGTCTAGGCTGCTCTTATGGCACCACCGCCCCTGTTTATTAAGGCTAACGAAGACTTAAAGATTGTAAACTTAAGAAATAGTCCTTTTGCTAAACCTTTTTTTGTGCATTTCAAAATTAAGAACAAACAAATGGTTTTAACTTTAATCTAGAATTTATAATATCTCAGTTTGCTTATGTATTGTTGTATCTCCTTATTCGGTGCAAAAACAAAAAAAATTTGTTTTAGCAAAAAAAAAACCATCAGAAATTGTTTATTTTTAATTTTTATGTGCTTGTAATGTTAATTTTAAAAATTTATTATTGAAACTTTGATTTATAATATTTGTGATTTTGTTTGTAAAACAAAAGATTTTGCACGAGGAACATTAATCTTATTAAAAAATATATAATATAGCTCTTATATATCTAACTTAATTTTTATTTATAGTGCCTACACCTTTATTATTAAGACAAGTGTATTGCTTATATATTTAACATAAAACAAAAAATAAGCAGAGAGAAATAAACTATTAATGACTTGACATATCATATTGTATTGATTGGTAAATTAATAAATTTTAAAATCGTGTAGGAATACCGGGGCGAAATTGTTGGTGGGGTGAAATGATTATGGATATATCTTTGCCAAACATTATTCAATATCTATAAATTTTATATATGTTGCAGATCTTTAAACAGGCTATCGATTCATTATATTTTTTACATATACATCCATTTGAAAAAATTTAGAAAATCTCAATTAAAGAAATGCTATTTCAAATTTATGTTTTAAGCAACAATAATTTTGCTTTATTTTTAATAAAATGTTACCTCGAAAATATTATTATAATTAAAAGATTTAAAAAACAATTCGTTATAAGAATATAATACACTTTTAACTTAAAACGTAATATTATTTGAACATTATTGATTTTGCAAACACTACTCAATGCGGGGCGAAATGAATAACATTTTGTAAATTATGTTAAATGCTCAACTGAGGATCCAGTAAATTGATTAATTATATTTTAAATAAAGGCACTTATAATTATGGATAACCATGTATCTCATATATCCATTAAAGCAGTGAACTTTTTTAAAGATATTGAGATTAAAGTGGTCACACTACCACCTCATTGTTCACATAGACTTCAACCCCTTGATTTTGGGATTTTCGGGCCACTGGTAATTGATTATAATATAACTTTTGATAAAATGATCTAAATCTATATTTATTTTTCAATATATAAGGTTTATTTGAAATTAAAGCTGTAAATTTAATAAATTTTACACAGTTTCATTTTGCCCCATTGGTGTTTCATTTTACCCGTAAATGGGGCGAAATGATTAATACTAGTGGGTTTATACATTGTTCAATATCTTTTTACAGAATTATATTTTTTGGTTAAACAAATTATTTTATAAAATATAATGAATTATCTATAAAATGAGCCATTAATTTTTTCTTTTGGATTAAATATGTGTCAGCAGCAACGATTTTGCAAAAATATGTTCATTTCGCCCCGGTCTCCCCTACATATGTTTTAATGAATATTTAATTACCTTAGATAAAAATAGTTTTTTTTATAAATTAGATATTTTTTATGTAGTAGGTTAATTAGTTTAATATGTTGTATATTTTATATTTAATTAGGTCTATAAAAATAAAATAAGGCCACTGCTAAAATTTGGCAACATTTTATTTTTGCAATTAATAAACACTGCAATTGCAAAAAGGAAATAAGTTGTCAAAGTTTAACCACCATATAATCACATAAACATTTTAATTGTCGTTTATTTGCAATATTTTCGATATTAATAATACATTTTTGTTAATGAAAAGGCAGCGACCAGGCGCCACAATGTCAATTTCCAGTGTTCTAAATAAATTAGGTGCATAAAATTTTTTAGATAAAAAGGCATCAACTTTAATGGTTAAAAAAATTTTTACGGTCAAATACAAACAAAAAATAGTGTAATTAAAACAAAAACGGGGAATATTAAAATAAGGCGTTACAAAGCATAGACATTTTTTGTTTTTTGCCTAGCCCTCCTCCTTACAACTGACTTGCCTAAACTTTCATTCAAATTTTGAAAAATGATTTTAGCTAAAAAACGGCCTTTTGTTTTGGGATATTTCATTGTAACGAGATTACATGTGGCCTGATAGGGGCCGTTTTAAAACCCTCTATTAATGTGGTTTAATATCTCTAAATTTTCAATCGAGTTTGACCTAAATAGACCCTATAATGGGAGGTAATGCCCATTAAAAGGTATAAATTAGTGATCAGAGAAACATGTCATTTAATGGATCTTTAATCATATTATATTGAAGTTATTAAAAGTCAATTTGAAAGTGTATAATTATATTTATTCAATTGATAATTGTAATTATGTATTATGATTCATCACCAAAGTTTACAGGTTTTCTTAAAACATTTGCGCATTCCCACTGAGTCCGGGTCACATCCCCATATGGCGGAAAAGTTGTTGAAATTATCGATCACCCCTTTAATTCTGTCAAACAAATATGCAATTTCAAACATAACATATAATTTCTAGCCTTCTATGTTTTTACGTAAACTCTATAATTATTTTTGACCGAATATTACTTAAACAACAAATTACAATTTTGTTTTATTTTTCATATTTCTAATTAAGTTTAAATATTTTTTATCCTTAATCGTTCAATGAAAAAATAAGAAAGTACCATAAACAAATTCAAACTGTTTGTTGGTATTTTAAATTAACAGCAAAAAAATGCTTTAGAAAAATTATGCAGTTGTTGGCTCAGATAACTCAGTGGCAAACCGTGTCTTACACAGAGCGGTTCGAAGGTGCATAGGCGGATTCGTTGAGAAATAATATGCAAGTGCAACCACATTGAAACAAAGTGACCTGCTGAGACAATAGGCCCTAAACGATATGCCCATAATTTAGGCAAATTAAGTCGCCAACAGGCCAGCAGATCCTAATATTTAATCTGCACGCGGCCATGCTCGGGTTAAAAGACAAAGCCCTAAACGGGTATGGCACCCCTTTATGGTAAAAGGTTTAAAATAAATTTCAAATCCCTGTTGTTTCATAAAAGTTAATATTTTGGGGCTAAAAAAAATGTTATAACGAATCCACCGTTAAACGAAAAACAATTTTAAAAATTGAAGCAGTAAATGGTGATATTAAATGGTCTAAAGGGCCAATATAGCAATATAACGTTAAATTAAAATTAAAATACAAATATCTTTAAGAATATAATGATAAACAACCTAATGCGCGAAGGTGCGTGTACATCGTTATGTAGAAATTGTTGCATCTTAAGATCGTTACTAACTTCACAAAATCCCTAAACAATTTTGAAAAACATGATTATTTTTAATATTCTCTCACGAGCTTAACTCTACCGGTCAACGTAACATTTTTAATATTGTCAATTGTATTTGATAAATAAATTAGCATATTAAATTAAATTACAAAAAAACGAGATTTAAATCTTATTATTTATTCAAGATAATGGTTATTACAAAAAATACATCAATATACGGAACCAAAAATAAACGAAAAAAGATATTTTAGTAAGTGTACCTTCTTCATTATAAAATATCAAATACATATAGACAGATACAGACATATAATTGTACAATAATGAAATTCGCTTTAAAGTTAAACATTTACAAGAAATATATATTATTAAATTTAATGAAATTAATATTCCACAAAATAGAAAATGTATTTTTTGACTTGGCATGAATAAAAAAAAATCGTTATATCAAATATAATTCATGACCGGTAAGTTAGCTCTATGGTCCTTATCTAACACGCAGGTTCGATTCCGTGCATAAGCGGCCTTTTTCCTAAGAAAATACATGTTAAACAACATTTAAGCTATTGTTAAAGCATTTAGTTAGGCAGAAGCTCCTAAACTACATAGCTGAAAGGTGAGAGCTAAACCCAAACGTAGGTCGTAGCAATTTGGCTCAGCGCTTGCCCCATTTTAGTGTCAGTTGTAGTATATTATACCTGGGCATAGGTTATGAGAAATATTTGATCTCCAGTGTATTTTTGGCCATCTAACATATAAATCGCATCGTCACTTCCGTTGTGCAATTCCTTGTATGCCTAAAGTTAATTTAAAGTTTAAAGTGTGCGGGCTGTTTTTTTTTTACAATATACTCAAGAAGCTCAAACTCAGAGGTCTATTTTATCGTTGAAAGAAGGTATCTCCCTTTATAGTGTTAGTGCAAAAAAATATCCCATTAAAAAAGGGTATTAATTCATGCAATGAGTTTTGATGACACATAATACATTTACATTCACAATGATTAAAATCACCACTTTGTCAAAACATGAACCTCTAGTTTTGATTGTAAAATTTTCTATAAAAGTTTAGTGTTAAACTTACTAAATATATCAATGGAATTATACCTTATAAGCAATCTCAAATCCATAATTGTCGGCCAAATTTTCGTTTTCCGTATGTTCGCCCAGTATCTTTATATGCAAAAAAAAAGATTCGTAAATTTTTGGACATAAATATTCAAGTTTTTGAAAAAAAAAACCATTTTAGTACATTGGACCAGCATAAAATTACATCTTTAAAGAAATATCACTGATAACAAAATTTAAAAAATTAAAATATAGCCCCCAGCATTTTAGAATGTTTTAAATATTCTCCAGAAAGCAGAAGAAACGCTACAAGTTTTTTCAAAGAGGCCCGCAATGAGAAATAAAAAAATACCACATTTTATCAATAATCATCATTTTCTATTTAAAATTTTAAAAAATCAGTAATCACCATTTTCTATTAAATTAAATATTTTTTTAAATATACAAATAATGAGCTTAATTTAATAAAATAGGCTAAAATTTAGTTCATTATTTTCGTAATAAATACGATATCTATGTGATTTTCAAATACCACCATGACTTATTAATCTACATTTTGACCATATTAAATTATAATTCCCTTGCAATACAACATTTCATTCTATTTTTTATTTTCTTTCCACGAAGAATAAATTTATATTTTTTAGAATTGATTATATTTAAATTCTTTTTTTGTTAATTATATTATTCCGGATAAATTATATATATTCAATAAACCCTTAGATTATTGTTCCATAAATATGAATCGTATTGAATCTGGTAGCATCTACGCCGTTCATCGAGTTCTCTTTTGGATTGCGTGTCCAAAAAGTTGGGTGACTTGCGGCCAACCTCATCAAAGGTTATTCCTAAATAAATTTATCTTAGTTAAAACATCGAAATCACAATCAAGGTGGACCCAAATAACATTAACGCACTTTGGGGTAATTTTCCAATTGTATACGGCTTTCTCCGCGCACAATCCTATTCTCAAGAACCAATGCGTATATGTAGGACTAATGGCGTGAATAAATTTTTTCTATTCGGGCTTTCATTCTAGTAATCTCAAGGGCCCTTGCTGAAACGTCTTACACGCGTTTCAAAAGATGGCGAATTAAAGTGTTTTAACTTTTGAGAGATGAATGAAATTGCTATCCGGCGACGTTCGTAACCCCGGAGGCAAGAGAGTTAAGTGCCTCTCGTCCAATACCATTTACGCTTCATTTTTTATAGTATTACAGAATGCGCATTAAAACCTGGGAAAAGGTCGAAGGCCCTCATTCACCTTTTAGAAAAATGTCCCCTTGGTCCTGTTTATCTTAAAAAATAGGGTGTACCCGTCAGGGCATAGCCCCTTTAAACCCTGTCAAGTAAATGTCTTAATAAATTTGTCTTAGAGTAATAACATTTCATCGAATATTATCCTGAGGTGCTCGGACATTTTATGCGGACATTTTTTTGTATATTGTCATTGTGCCATTTGATTTACCCAATTTCTTTTTCGTCTGAACGGCCATTCTAATTTTATTAATATTGCTAGACAGAACGATGTGAAAGGTTGATCGACAGGGGATACTAAGGCAATCCGTAATGCCAGGCATGTTTTAACAATAAAATTCAAAAACCAAAATTTCGCAAAAAATAATTTTAGCAACCTGGAAGGTTTGCATAGGGGCGAAGTAATATAAACATGCAGTTAGGTTAACTGTTACAATTGTCAAGCAACATGCTTTTACAAAGGAATAGTTTGAAAAACGGGATATGTCACTTTATTTAAATATCAAAAAGTTAATGGAAACTATGATTATTTTTCTGACCTGTCCCATTCTTATTTAAACTCAATTACTATATTTTGCCTACTGTACACAGCTATAAGCATCAAAAATCTAATAAAATGTAGTTTGACCCGTTTGATGTTGTCCCAACCATTTTCAGCCTGCCTGTGAACATATATGAAAAAAAATTTCTTTAAATTTTAATTAACGAAAAGTTGACCATTTATTTGGGCATGAGGCGTTAAATGTGACTGGGTATCCAATTTTTGTTTTTTGAAAATTTTAACACATTAAAAAAATCAGCTATAAACGGGTACAAAATGTAAGCAGAAAATCTTAAATTTTTTAAAGATTTTCTTGGTAAAGGCCAAAACCCTTTATTTTTTCTTAATTTACAAAAAAAAGAATTTGGCCCAAAAATGGGTTTTACCCAGCAGTTAAAGCAAATTGATCTAGATAGGATATCAAAGTTAGTCCATAGTTCTGTTATGAAGGAGAGGAAAGAAAATAATTAGATTTATTTTAAACCACAATAATTGTATTTTAATTAGACATTAAAAATATTTGCTAAATTTTTTAAATTGGGCAAATTGATAAATTGTAGCAACTAATGCCAATGAGTAATTGAAATATGAAGAGGTTCATCCAGTTTCATTTATTTTTCACATAAAAAAGAAGATGTTTACATATAAAGAGTTAAACTTTAATTAGGATCCCTTATTACAAAAATATCCAAAACAATGATGATAACTGTCATAGCCCCTAACATTAATGGATTATACTACTAGAAATTGATTGATTGATAGGCTAAATTCAGCTGTGTCATTGCAAATTGCAGAAATAGATTTATATAATAATAAAAGTTTTAGTTTTTAAATATAGATATATATTATTTTTAATTAATTATTTTAATGAAGAAACTACAAATTAAAACATTTAGTTGTACAAGTTATACCTATATCCTGGTGGCCTAGCCACTAGGATATAAAGTGCCTAAAATTATCATATTATAAAGTCTAACAATTTATTAAACCTATAACTCAACATTTGCGAACATAATTTGCATGGCAAATTAAAAAAAAAATTTAATATAAGCTGACTTACTGATTAATTAACTTTAAATAACTGCAAACTTCTCATTATAAATTTCAAATTTTTAGAAATGTTTTACATATTTGTTTATAATTTGCGTCTATTTTAAAGGAATTTAATAAAAAGCAAATATTTCCACCCCTTCAGCAAACATGCTGATAGATCAGGTTAAAATAAATAAAATAAAAATGTTCACATATTTCGTTTACGACCATATCACGTTGAAAACACCGGTTCCCTTCCGAACACCGAAGTTAAGCAACGTTGAGCCTGGTTAGTACTTGGATGGGTGACCGCCTGGGAATACCAGGTGTCGTAAACTTTTTTTTCAAATCAGAGAAGAGAAAGTGTCATATCTTATTTATATATTGTCAGCACATGGATTGAGATAAAAATTCAATATCGAAAATGTTTATAAGACTACTTGGTTGACCGCCTGGGAATCCCAGATGTCCGAAACTTTTTTTTAAATTATGCTTTAAAAAGGAAGGTGTCATATTTTATTTATATATTTGTTACTTTTAAATTATGCTTCAAAAAAGAAGGTGTCATATTATATTTATATAATTGTTACTTTTAAATTATGCTTAAAAAGGAAGGTGTAATATTATATTTAAATATTTGTTAGCACATTATTCTTTTGGATAGAGATTCTATAAATTAATTATTGAAAATGTTTATAAGACCGACGTTTTACCTTAGTGTTCACTTATGATGTTTAAAGTTATAACTCTTTACATAAACATTAGGAAAGGGCTAGGACAAAATTTAGGAGGTAGCATATTAAAGCAACTTTGTTTCGGTCGCAAGAACCTGGCCCTTAACAGATAAAAAATGAAGAAGCGCTCTCATAAGGTTATGCACTTTTAAGAGTCCGGAATCCGACGCCTTAGAAATATAAAATGGGCTAGGCGGGCCCGCCATAAATTAGTTCAAAAGAATTACAGGCCTGGCTTAAAATAGGTAAAAAAGAACATAGATAAATATCGCTGTCAGAAAAAAATTTTTTATAAGAAATTAATACATCCCAATAATGGCCTTATCTCATATATAATTCCCGTTTTTGTAGTTTCTTCCAACTTAGACTGCATAGATTGGTCCATACCAAAAAATCCTTTTTTGACCAAATTGATAGATTTTGCGACCTCGAAAGTACCCGAAAAAAAAACTTTTTATTTTATATAAATCCTTTATACCTTATATTAACATTGAAAACGTTGTTATTAACATTGAAAATGTTTTTAACATTACGGTAGCCGAAATGACAAAAAAATCGAAAAATAAGTTTCCCAAGCCTCAAAAGGGCTACTTATTTTAACGCTTGCGTTTATGGACCTTAATGTCAAGGCTGTTTTTTGTGCTTTTTTTGATAAAGCCCTTTTCGGGATTTTAAAAATGTAACAGGTGTCTTAAATCAATGGCAAAAAATTTATTCTCTTTTTGACGTGCTTTTATATAAAAATACATTGCTCGTGAGCATTGGCGTAGGAGATGGGGAGTGTTTGGGGATGAAACGCCCCCAAGCATGCCATATCCCCACCCAAATTTAAAACTTTTAGTGCATATCTCCCCCCCCTAACTTAAATGGATTAATTATTGAAAATTAAATTACATTTAAAATATTTTTTAATAATTTTAAAATCTCTCTTCCCCTCAATTATACTAGTTAAATAAAAATATTAAGATGATTTCCATATTTTTGAATAATTGTTGCGCTCTAAAAAGACCAGGGACGTATTCAAAACCTTTTCTAAAGAGGGGCAAGAGATTTTTAAAGGGGGCATAGGGACACCAGGATATAAATTCAACTAAAATTATCCCACTAAAAAATCCAAAAATCTGAAAATTTTTTTGAAACTCCCCAAGCTTTAAACTTGCTGCGGCCTTGCTCGTGAGATTGGAGAAATAAAGGACATTTAATTTTTAAAATAATTTTTTTTATTTTATACCATAAGAAATTTTGCTTTAAGTCAAAATTTTAACTTTTGTTTTAATTACCCTTAGAAAATTGAAACTGCCCTTTTAACGGGGCACTGCATAATAAACCTTGCTAAAACTCAATATCCGGTCACATTCTTATATGCCCAAATATGGAAGATTTGGCCGATTTCAATGAAAATCTTTTCTATAAACTGTTATAAGGGTTTGATGGTTATTTTGATATTTTATGGTCACCTTGGTGTCCAACTTAATGAAAAAAATTTTATGATACCTTCATGTTTGCCAGGTATCCTGCCAAAAACTGTAATTAAAGGATTTTAAGATAATTACGCTTTCTTCCCACTTTTCGCGGTTTATTAAGGTAACCCACTTGCACACACTTGTCACTTACATAGATTATCCACTCTTTAAGGTAGTAGGGCCAAAAAAATCCATTTCCATATAAGGGCAAAAAAACTTGTTTTTACCATATTTCTTTTGCAATTTTCGCATTATACATTCATAATCCAATAAAAATCTCGATGTAAAAAATGGGGACCGTTTTCGTTTTGTTTTCAGGTGATTTTTTACCTTCTATTTTTGTACTTTTTAGGTCTACTTGCTCGCCATGGTATAATAAGGAGCATGATCAGCTTTTTCCCTCCCTTAAATTTGCATTTAGAAAAAAATTTTGGGGTTTATAATTTATAAAATTGACTATGGCCGTAGCGTCATTTTTTTCCTAAAAAAAATAATATAGCCCTTTTACCTCAAAGAATGAGAAATAAAATTTTAAAGCTCTTTAACATTTAAATTATACCATAAATTTGGCACCTTAACCTAAATTTGACCCGTATTGAGGTTCAATATAAATATTTTTTGAAGTTTGAATATAATATTTATTACATTCGATATTTTTTTGGACATTTTATTTGTAGTTGACCTACTATGTGTCTGGAAAAAACTGTAAACCGATTTGAAATTTATTAAGAATGGCAGGTTAGCTTTGTAATTAGCTCATAAATCTCGATGATTTGGCAATTTGTGGAATAAGGGCCAGGATAATTTTTTTTAATTTAATCTTGCCTTATTTATATTGTTAAGGTACTAAAAATGAATTTTAATAAAAAACATCAATTTAAGGCTCTGTATTTTTCTGATACTTTTGAAGCTTAAAATGTATAAGTTTCAACTTAAATAAACAATATTTGTGAAATCGGATCAAGATTTGCGCCGGTGTTAAGTCTAAATAAAAATGTTAGGCTGGCCAGGTATCACCGGCCGGTATAATCATTCATACGTTTAATTCAATTATAGCCCTGACAAACAAAATCGCTTTTTTGATGCTTTCTTACTAATACCTGGTTTCGAAATCATTTAGGGTCGCCATAACTTTAAGTGAATGTTAACATAATTCTAAAACAAAAACCTTAAATTATGAATATTAAAACATTGGTTAGTTGCACAATATTTACCTTAAACTTTTATTACCTTTGTGATCAATACCATGAGTTGCTTCGTGAGCTAATATCATTCCCAAATTGCCGTATAAATATGGGCTAGTTTATGTAAAAAGAAAATCATAGAAAGAAATTGGAATTTAATATCTGCCACACATTAGTTGAAAACACCTACATATCTTAAATCAAAAATAAAATTTAAATGTTAAATTAATCTCTTCTCCAATTAAAGTGAAGTGGGTATTACAAAAATAAATATAAGCAAAATAATTATTTGACAGTAAATTAAGGGTTTACTAAATACATGTGTTTGTATGACCAAATTTAATGAACAAACAGTATACTCTGTATAATTGAGGCTGAGATATGGTTCTTTTAGGTAAGCCATATTGATACCTAAAATTAATTGTCATAAATTATTTAATCAAACTAATGTTAAAATACAATATTAATATAATTATATTTTAAATTTATTTGTATTAACAATGAAATTAAACTAGCGCAAAGAGCGCGACGCCCCTCGACAAAATTTACCTGGACTTCTTTTTTCTTAATAAATGTGCCCTTTGAAAAAATTTACTGGCGTTAATAGCAAATAAAATGTTTAAGCCAAAGTTTGGGGATACGGCGCTTTAGTTATTGTCCAGCTTAGTTTAAAGGATGTGCTGGCCCAGATATGATCAAGCATAGGTTTAAATTTTGATATATTCTATATCATCTTTTTTTTAAAGAATAAAAAGATTTTTATATATGAAAACCAACATTATTAAAATAATAAAATAATTAACAATGTTAAAAATAATTTAAAATATAAAAATACAATATATTTATTTTATGTGAAATATGAAAGAAAGAAATAAAATAAAAAATAAAATGATATAATATAAATTTTAAAAAACCTATAGCCATGTAGTTTTAAAAAGAATTTTTTAAAACTTCTATTGAAATTTTTTGCTAAGATAAAACTCGGTGAAATAAAACTATTTTTAATTTACCAATTTGTGAAAAGTTTTTAAGGCTTTAGGACCAGAAGATCCAGAAGTTGTGGCAACAATTGGTATAAAAATATAATTGGAGTTTTTAAAACAATATTTTGTTTTGTGAAATCAACAATGATTTCACATCATGTATAACGCGTTTAGGCGCCAGGGGAATAATTGCTATATCTATTTATATTTTCATATTCCCAAAAAATAAGTAGAATAAATAACACATGAAGTATGGTTAATGGCATGCATGATGGCACAATCTTATGTAATAGGATTACCTAATTCCTTTAAATTCGGATAAAATCAAAAAGAGCTAATTTTGGCTATTTAACTACTTCGATACCAAAAAAATTATTAAAAAAATTTTTTTCTTATATAAAAATCAATACTGATGAGATTCTTGATGTAGGTATAGCTGGAATATACGACAAACGGTATCCCGAGTTCACTATGCAAATAAATTTTACTATTTATACATCAATAAAAATCAATCAAATCATCTTGATTACAATTATATAGCAGTCGAATTTTTTGAGGGAAGGGCATTCCACCCTTTAATGATTTTTTTAAACATAATTTTAAATTCGACTTTGAAAAAATTGTTAGATAAAAATTTTAGAGAAAAAGAAATTATTAAATTTTGAAAAAAGGGCCCTTTGTAGAATCCTATTGTTTAAACTCGCACCAAATAAAAAATAAATTTCGACCAAAACTAATGTTATAATATGGGTGGATACTTGTAATCAGACAAGTTGGCAAATAACCATTCCAAACGTTTATCATGAGCTGCTCGGATATCCATGTAATTCCTTACGAAGTCATTCTGTCTTATTGACATCTTTGAGCGTAAAAAATATTAATAAATTATTACTTATAGAGCCTTATAATTTAAGTTTCGGCCAGGTCTCCAGTTGTAAAAAATCAAAACGCATCTATAAATACCTGATTAAAATGTGAGTCACCTGGCAGTATTAAATAATAATCATAAAAAGAAATTCAAATTAAGGAGCCCGAGTTTTTTTCGACTTGGCTGGTTTGTTTTCTGTCCAACCGGTTGCTAAACGAGCAGCAATAGGACGGCATTATATGAACAAGTAAAAACATTAACAAATGGTAAATATTCTTCAACAACTAATTATAACAAAATAAATATTCGTATCTTAAATCGCCTACTTGACCTTAAAATCTAAAAGAAGGGGTTGTTAAAAATCACTAAATATAACAATTATTTTATTGTGTCTATTTTTGTAAAATTACATAAGTATGAAAACTACCCCCCGAGTGCTAGGGTGAGAAATTTGTGACCCAAATGTTACAGTGAAGTCCACACGACCCCAATTATAAACAAGTAAACTTTATTTTATTATTATAGAAAACACGTGCTTAATTATAAATCAATACATTTTAAATTTTTTGACACGTAAAAAAAATAAAATTGAAATTTTTTGTAACTCTATATTACATTAAATAAATCATGTCAATGAATAAGTTGTATTGTTATTTATTAAATCGTATTTTTAGGACTGGTAAAACATTTTAAGAAATTATTTGAAAATATAATGAAATAACAAATTATTTTTGGCTATTATTTACCAAAACTATACAAAGAAAAAAATAATACTTACTATCGTTATTAAACAATACAAACATTATATATACATATTATGTAAAATTATTATGAATAAATATCTAAAAAAATAAATTTTAATTGTTTGAATTTACATTGGGGCAATCATGGTTCAACATTGAAATTTAGAGTTTGTGGTCCAATGGACCCCAATTTTATTTCTTGTTTAACGAATTTTGTTATTAGACTTAGACTAAATTTTTATTACTTGTTTTGTTCATTATTTATTTAATAAAGGTCAAAAATTTGGCCCTAGATAGTTTTTAGATATTTAAAATGTTCTAAGGTAAATAAGGACCACAGAGTGCTAATCGCTTAACTTAACATACTTTTATAAATTTAAATGAATAATTTATAGTTTTGTAATTTTATTCAAAATGACCTAACAATGATTTGACCGTATTTTTTAGTTCTCATTTGAATAAGATAAATTCCTTTTTTTTTACTATAATTAAACAAATCTTTATTTTAAACGTGATTTAAAAAGAAATACTTTGAAACCGTTTCATTAGCAACTTTATAAATACGCTACCAAACATATTAAGCTATAGGAAACTTACGTTATGGTTTTTCATAAATTTTTTGTGCAAATTTTCAGCGTGTTCAACACCTTTTGTTTGACTCCCGTATTCCGTTTCCATTCTCCTAACCTGCACGAAAATTTGAAAAAATTATTGTCACAATAACTGTGTTTTTTAAAAACTTTTAAAATTTTAATTACAATTTTTTTGAATAAAAACAAAAATCTTCTTGGTTGTAACAAAATTAAAAATATTTTTATATTGTAGTTAAATGTAAAAGAACAAGTTGAAAAATAGCATCAGACAAAACAATATTTAATATTCCAAGGATTATTTAAAGGCGCGTTTTAACTTCATTCAAATTTTTATCTAAATATTTCTGAAAAAATGGTTAAATGTTGAAAAATTTCTCATTTAAAAGTTTTGTTTAAATAATTATCAGTTTTTTTAAATTAAATTTAGATAAAAATTTAACCATATACGAAATTACTTAGAGCAACTTTTCCGAGTATTTAAAAACATGTAGAAGACAATGATAATTTTCAATGTAAAAATTTAAATTTTATTTAGAATTTTGTGTTAAATTAAATGAAGTTTGAACGCCCCCTTAAAAATATACTACCTTTTTTAAAACATTCACTCTAGATGCATCGGTCAGCCAAGGGGTTGTTTTGATTTTTTGTAATAGAGCTTTTTTTACGTTTGTCATCATTTGCTTCACCTTGCAAGTAGTTTGTGAAATAATTTAGAATAAAAATTGTAACTTGTTAATATGTACTAAATATCTATGTTTAAAATTTTCCAGATGTTTGGCATGATCCGGCCTAATTGGTTAGCTAAATCAAAATTTTCAACGTCTCTATGGCGTGAACAATAAATTTTACAACCCTGAATAATTTTGATCAAAAACTTGAGCAATGCTTGGGGCTGCTAATTTTAATATGTTATTAAGGTCCCAGTATTGAACGTTTGAACTAAAATGGGGCTATTTTGATCTAAGTTTTGGGCTTGTTGTAAGACTTTGACCAAAGTGGTAGACCAATAATTGTTATCCAAAAATTTTCAAACTTGATGAAAAATTAAAAAGTCAATTATAAGGTGATAAAAAACATAAGCAAAAAAATCTAAAAACTTTTTAAAATATTTTTTAGCTTAAAGATAAGTTTTTTAAATTTATTTTTGGAAACACATAAATATAAGTTCGGCCCAAATAAAGGCTTTTACTCAACTATAACTGTGACCCATATCAGTTACTTTAACATCATGTTCGGTTTTGTAGGTGAGATTCCTGAAAATGAATTTGAAAGGGACTGGCATGAGATAATACAAAGCTCCGACGCAAAAGTACGTTTCAAGGGACGTATCCATATACCTGTCAACCTTTATCCGCAACTTCCGAGCCTTGAGGGGAAGAATGTTCAAGTCTTGATTGAGTTTGAGGAATACGGCATAATGGTAAACAGATCTAATTTGAATGTAAATAAATGTTTTACATTTTTTAGGAAGCACTAATTGTGAGTCTAAGGCTGTTTTATCTATCAGCTGATTCTTAATTTTCGCTTGGCTTTTTTTTACAAATCTTAGTTAAAAGATGTTTAAACTTTTATTAAAAAAAACAAACCATCTAAATCTAATACAGTTAAGGTAAATAAATCAAATAAATAGGTAGAAATGTAAAGTTTGCCCATTTTATTACAACGAAGAAAAATAAATGACTTGGTTCAACCCGGCCTTGGCTCCCGACCCTTTAATCATAATCCTGACAAAGATTGTTATAACATTATTTTGTAGATGACCTAGGGTTCGCATGAAAAAATTTCCTAAACTTAATAACCTTTGAAAGAGTGGATCTTGCCCGCTGGCTTTTAGTAATTTATCGATAATTTCTAGGTAGCCGAATGAATCTACGAAAATTTTTGTGTTCGATGGGAAAGTTAGATTTTTGGCGGCATATATACCATGGAAAAATTCAGTCCAATTGAGCTAACATATTAAACAAAGCATTATTATATAATGTAGTCTAAATGTGGTTTTTTTTTGTAAAAATTAGTTTAACAATTAAGACAGACTTGATTGAAAAAAGTTGATAGATTAAATTTAAAATCGTTTTTTTACAAATGTAAATTTCTGATCCAGGTAAGAGGTTGGGTATGGTCCAAACTTTGCTGTGAATTCGTACAATCGTCGTGATATAATAGTAGCCTAAAACCGAATCAAAATAAATATGAATTGGTTATCATAAAAGGATGCCCTTTTTTGTGAAAAATAAATTTAACGTTATTAGATTCGTTAATAATAGTTGAAAAAAATAGGAATCACAAATTTCGGCCTGGCCTGTAATTATTTTTTTTTAAATTCAGACCCAGTCCATTAAATTCGGCTGAACCCCGCCCGTTTTTTGGGCTGGTTGGTTGGATCTCGATTTATCTCGATAAGGCAGCCTTTTTAATGGCAATTCATTTTACTATTTCTTTGTCCAATATATATTTTAAATATTAAAAAAGGTCACCAATCGAGTCAATTATTTTTTTTTTAATTTACTTCGTAAATGCGCCTATCCAATTCGATCACTTTATCTACACCTTTTTGATCTATGTCAGCTATGAAAAATTTTAACAGGTTGCCCATGTATTCCTTATAGGCACCGTATATAGTCCCATTTTTGTAGTAAGGGACTAAGGACAGCTTCAGGTGAGGTGCGTGTATCATCATCATATTCCGGTTGTGATTCGTCAGGTTAGGCCCGATTTTTAGTTGGAACAACAAATGAACGTCAATACCCAAGAGCGTGCGAAACTTTTGAAGCCATCCTAACTTATTGGTATCGTTTTGGCCTGTGTATAATTTGTTTATATGTAAAATTGATGGAAAAAGATATAACTGGAATTGCGACAATAAGATACCTTCCCATTCAATTACAAAGGGCACTATAAATGGTGAAAATCTTTTCTGAAGCCAATGTTTAGTTTACTAAATGCTTTTATATAACCCGGATCCACGTACCTGAGATATATTTCGCGCTCATTTTTATACGTATGTTTGAATTGGATAACGAGTTGCCAATTTTTCCCGTTCGAAACATTACATTTTCGCGCCAATGTGCGGATCCGAATAATCGATCATTTAAATACGACATATTCAGGTCTTGCTCATCCCTCGACAGGCACGAGTGATACAACATTACGGCATCCTCCATGAATTTGTAGTTCTTGACAGTCTTGTTGTTGGTGGCATTTCTACTAACTTTATTATTTGAAACAATTACGAAGATAATTTATATCAAAGTTTAATGATTTTAATCCTTTAAGATTTATTCAACGGCTTAATTAGCTATATATAGTAAAACTTTAAAAGATTGTTACAGTTTGCGCCGGTCGATTGATAAATTATGTTGTTGCTCAAACCTAGATTACAAAAATTCGCTTAGGGCCGCAGACGAGAAACTTGAGGTTAATGAATGAAATACTTGCAAGACAGAATTTGCCCATTTCTGGATAACTATCTTACACCTTTACTTAATACAGATTTTTGATGTTAATTTTTTTAGTTCTCAGACTAATATTCAGCCTAAAATTGTTAATTCAAATATTTAAAATTCTTTCTTAGGTGCTCGGCCCTCTAAGCACCACCATTTTTACCTGTATATCTATATAAGACAACCCAAATTGTTTTATAACTAAAACATTTGATTAGGCTATTATTACGAAAGTGCCTGTCCACACTACCTTAATGAAATTAGAATTTAATCGAACATTTAAACAATTTCAACGAAAAAATGTCGTGGTAATTTTACAGAAAGTTGATAAATTTCGTTATGATACATTTAAATTTATAACATAAATATCTAGTTGTGAGCAATAATAGTTACATACGCCTCATAAAAATTAGTAGTTATATTTATGAGTATCATTAGAAATATTTTCAAAATATTTTTAAATAGAATCTTTGTTGCAAATGATACAAACGTGTTAATCTCAAATAACATATATTCTGACCTAAATAATAATCCATGAGTTTTTTATTGATGTCGGTCTCTTGAATAATTCGATCAAATCTTCGGTCCTTAAGCGAGCTCGTGTTCGGTAGACTTGATTCCCAAGTCGAACAGGCGAACCGGTAAAAATCAGTGCAGGGTGACACTGATTGATTAACCGGTAATAGCGGATCGTAAGCATATTCAAAAACAGTCCTATGGGTGCTTGCTGCGTTTTAAGTGTTATAAAATCGGTGAGAAATGAAGGTAAGGGTCAAAATAGGTAAGATCCAAATTGACGGTCAATAAATTTATTTTTAAGGATTTTGCATACATTTTGAAAATAATTTAAATGCAAAAAATTAAAAGTATATTAGATTAACTACACATCAAGTTAAAAAGTTATCATTTAAAGTAATGTTTACCTGTATTAATACCTAATGGCGGAAGAAAAATTACTAATATACCCCGAAGAATTGGCATTTTCACAATTAAAATTAAAAAAAAAGACAAAAAAAAGAAATAATTAACATTGAAATTTAGATTGTATTGAACTATTTTGGTAGATAAGTAATGTTAATTAGTATCATGACCATAATGATGGCGCGAAAAACTTTGTGACAGTTTTAGAGTATTAAGATTTAGACGGCCCTGTGGATTATTGATTAATTTTTAAAAAAGAGCTGCATCAGCTTATTTTCCTGGGTAGTCCTATAAAATAAGTACTATTTCTTAAATCCAGATATTTTGTAATCGGAACCCAAGGTGTAAAACAAAATTTAAAACGGGTTACGGTAAGGGGCGGGATGTTTTTTATTTTTTTTTATTAACATTGAAATGATAATTTTTTATATTGTTAATAAAATAATATTAAACAATGTATTATCACACGACAAAGATGACCTCGTACTGTATATAATAGATATAGCAAAATATCAAACTTATATTCCAGGCCTTATTTAGATTTTGATCTTGGTAAGGCGGGGCCAAAGTACAAAGTATTGGAGTAAAGCTGATGACCAGTCAAGGAAATCGGGGAGAGCATAAATTAAATAGTC
>CM060243.1:34255316-34321811 GCA_030555515.1 Acutogordius australiensis | reverse complement strand
GCAAAATCTATAAATTTTGTCAAAAAGGCCAATTTTCGAATTGAAAATTAAAAAAAAATTAAAATTTATTTGCTTAAATTGGTAAATGATAGGCCAATATTCTACTAACAAATCCTTGTATTTTAATATATCAGAGATCGCTATTGTCATGTTCAAGTGAGGGGAAACAATCATTGGACAAAATTACAAAAAAAAATTTCAGAGAATGTCTTCCTAATTCAAATTTTTTATTAAATTAACCTATACAAATAAAAAATTAGTATTTAAACCTATATTACTTTTAAGAAGTGCCAAACAAATTATATTCTCCTTATTATTGGATATTTGAGAAATATATATAGTATAAATTTTAGCATATAAGTTCATCTAAAAATAAAAGATAAATGGTATCTGTGTAACTGAGGAGCCGATTTGAATAGTATTTTGAATATCCACATTACTGTCACCTTTATTTTAGTATCCGACCTGAAGTCGATCCGGCGGATGACGTATCCGAGATGGGTAGCGCCGCTCCTCAGTGGCAACTTCGTTTGGGTTTGGGAACGAAGGTGAGCTTTCAAGTCCGTCTGCTGGTCTTAACTAATCGGCGTGTTTACGCGTTGTTTTTTCATTGTCCCGCACTTATAAGAGCAGAGACCTGTTCTCTCCGCGATTTCCCCTTCTTGCAATTTTAAGAAATTATATTCTCCTTTATTATTCGTCGGTGTTTCATATTCGTCGGTCGTTGAACTTTAATCAAATCGTTGAGAGCCCTAAATCGTTCGGTCGTTAAAGACTATTATCATCAGTTCGAGGACCGTTAAATTGTTCAGTCGTTGAGGGCCATTTCTCGTTCGGTCGTTGAGGACCAATAATCGTTCGGTCGTTGAGGACCATTAACTATTTGGTCGCTGAAGACCCTTAATCATTCGGTCGTTGAGAACCATGTCAGGTCGAGGAACATTTATCGTCAGGGAGGACCGTTATCTTCAGGTAGAGGACCGTTATCATCAGGTAGAGGACCGTTATCGTCAGGTCGTTTAGTCTATTTATCGTCAGGTCGTTTAGACCATTTGTCGTCAGGTCGTTGAAAACCATTTAGTCATGTCGTTTAGACTATTTATCGTCAGGCCGTTTAGACAATTTATTATCAGGTCGTTTAGACCGTCGTCAGGTCGTTTAGACCATTATCGTCAGGTCGTTTAGGACCATTTATTGTCATGTCATTGAGGACCATTTATCGTCAGGTCGTTTAGACCATTTATCGTCAGGTCGTTTAGACCAATATCCGTTCGGTGTTTAGGATTTATCGATAGACGTTTAAGACCAATATTCGTTCGGTGTTTAGGCCCAATAATCGTCAGGCACCGTGTTTCTTGCCATTTTTTGGAGATTGGAGAACCATCTCCGGTCTATGTTTTGACCATTCTGTCTGTTATTCAGACATCTCAATTCCGTATGAATGAGATTCGATTCTTAATTAGGGGGCCATTTCCGTACTAGTTGATGCGCAATCGTTTTAGACCGTAGTGTGCTTGTCTTTGAGACACATTCGTGGCTCCATCAATTTTTGTCTTGTTACGGCACTTCTGTCTTTCAGATGAAGCTATAATTCGTAATCCCTGATTGACATTGATAAGCGTAATTGTTTTAAGGTGCATCATTCGCTGAATATGGACCTTGTGCGTCAATCACTTGTAAATGGTACCTCCCTCATTTAGAATCAGTTCTCCACAAGAATCGGGCCAACAAATTAAAGGGGGTTAAATATAATTACTTTAAAAAAACAATTTTTCAATTTATTTCAAATTATTTCACTCGATGGCCGACGGGAGGTTCTTCTAAAAAACTCCAAATCCCATCTGGTCGCCAATTTTAAGAAGTGCCAAACAAATTATATTCTCCTTATTTTTGGATATTTGCGAATATATATAGTTTAAATATTAGCATATAAGTTCATCTAAAAATAGAAGATAAATGGTATCTGTGTAAGGAGCCGATTTGAATAGTATGAATTCGAAAATCCACAATTACCATATCGCCTTTTAAAAAATTTACACTAAAAATAAAAACCTATTTCTAATCTGAGCTAATGTTAACTGACAACTAATTTCTTTATGACGAGCTTTGTTTTATATAAAACATTTTCATAATTAAAACATACTTTTTATAGAATTCATCAGTTTTGTAATATCTCTATAAATGTAATATTTAATGTAAAAAAATTTTATTTTAATAATTTTTTGCTTTAAAACCTTATCTATATAATACTGAGTGTGGAAGTATTATTTTTCAGTAATAATATCAGTCAATTTAGTTATTAATTGTTAACAAAAAACAAAATTAGCCCACTCCAAATCAGGTTCAGCCCTGCCGTTATGATTTAGCTTAATCGGTTTAATAAAGGGCAGAGCAAATTCAGGTCTAGATCTTTAATTCTTCATTTTTGGACAATTAAAGATATACAAATTGATAAAGAAAATTACAATTGCCATTTTGAATTTGTCTAGATTACACTGTAAATTATATTTTTTTATTCCCATATATAGGTTACAGTCCAGATCAAGATTATGAACGTTGTGATATGGCCGGACATTGCGACAGCAGTATTGTATTTACTTATTTAAACGCTCACGCCGGCCTTATATTATTTCCCCACCATTAAAATAAAAACAATGTCAAATATTACCCAACGAAAAAAAATTACCAACATCTTTCAACCATAACGTTAAACCAAAATATAAATTTCTTTCTAAAGCATATTTTGGCAACTAATAATCTTAGTCCTGTTCTTAGTGCTCGTACGACATAGCATGTCTTAATACTGCAGAATTTTAATTATTCGCTGTCAAAACCATTTTGGAGTATTATGGGCTGCTAACTCATGTGCGTTTGAGGATGCAACATAAATAACATAAAATCAATCCTTAGCTCTATTTTCCGTTTTTTGTCAGTGGTCCAAGGAACAGCCCCATGTGATCATTTAAAAAATGGCCAAGTTTGGCAAAACAGACTGATTTTTTATTCATTTTTTTGATGTCAATAGTGGTTTATTATTTGTATAACTTCAACATTTAGGTTATACCGATAATTTATCATTTCAGTCCGTATAGGACATATTTTTTTTGATGCTTTAAAATAAGTTAGTTGTTTTATATTATAAACACCTAAGTATTTGAATTAAAAAATTTTCATTGGCGTAAAGCATCATAAATTACATAATTTTTTTTGTTCATTTGCATTGTAAATTCATTTTTACAAGTAGATTAGAAAGTCAATTGCTTTAAGGCAAGGTTTTTTACAGGGAATTCAAGTATTATCACCAAACACTTTAAAAATCTTGTTTGCTCAAAAGTGATGTGGGATTCTTAATTAATGACATTTTAAAAAAAGGATGATAAAATATTATGTATTTTAAATTATAACACGTTTTAAGAGAAAACCATTTGAGCAACCAAGTTTTCTGGCGTTTGTCATTATTAGTTGGATATTTTGTTTTGGGCACTTCAACGTGGTGTATCATATTTGCCAGGGGTGTACAATTTTTTTCAAGCGACAAAAGAAAAACTATTTCGGATTAAATTAAGGGATATTTTGTAATTTTAAATATATTTAGAATGGATAGTAAATCCTCCTAAGTTTAGAAGATCCAGGGTTTGCAATGTTTGAAATAAAGGCTTTTGTTGTGGTAAAAATTATTTTATATTTATTTTTAAAAAATTGCTCAAGATCAATCACACGTAGAAAAGGGTCAGGTGACAGAGGACTCTTGGTTAAATCAGAATATATCCATAAATGACAGATTGTCCATGCCTTGGTATGAAATAACCATTTTTAATTTACAGTACCGAGAGGCCCACACGGTTTCGTGTCTTTGAATAAGGAGTGCTGGGCCGGAACCTAATAAAGATTTAATTATTGGGAATGGCAACTACATTTCACCCTATTTTTTTATATATATTTGACATTAAATAATTTAAGGCATTAGCTTAATTGTGCATTAAGTACTTTGGCCAAACTTAAAAAAAATTTGTGCGCAAAAAAAGTTGGGGAAGTATTGAATTGTGTATTTTTTTATATTCACTTATACGTTTGTAAATTTTTTAATTCAAATGGCGTTGTTTGTCACATCTCATTTGAATATTTTACCTCAAAAACCAATAACCCATTTTTTTTAAAAAATATATACAGGCGTGTGCTAGTCATAAACGAAATGTAATTTCAAAATAAAAAAATTATTTTTTGTCCGAGCAACAACAACCGAATACCTCTGCATTAGGATATTCAGCTATGCCCTAAGTTTACTTCGCCGTTAGATGCTTAAAAAAAGTTACATCAATAAAGGGGGTAATTCTAACTTATAGTACAAAAATTTTTCTAGCTAAAAAACTTGTATTTTTTGTTTTGTAGCATACATCTTTGGTTTATGGTATTTTATTAAAAACATTTAATTATTAGAATTTTCAAGAAATTGCATATTATTTTGTAATTGTAACGTTTCTAAAAATGTATGTAAATTTTAAGTAAAGACACTTATTACTAAATGGCATTAAACGCCTTATTTTTTACTGGTTTAAAATAATTATTTAAAATTTTCTTAACATACTATTTGCCATTATATTTACTTGTACTTCATTAGTCTTATATGAAATGATAAAAAATATCTAAGTAAAAAAACTTCAAAAAAAATTTAAATATAAGACTAATTATTATATTTAAAAAATAAGATGTTTTGAGGTATGTACAAAGCCAAACTGCAGGTTCATCCCCTACGTTGCCTAATAAATTTTAAACCCAAGGCTACCTAACAATTTTAGCTAAAATTTGAGTCATTAAATTACGACCTGAGATCACAAAAAACAATATTTAGTCAAAAAATTAAAAAAAAATTTAATGTAATTTGGCCGTTTTAGGATATGCCTAACAAAAAGTTTATTAATCAAATGCGTTTAATTTTTTTTTCAATTTTTTTTTCATGCCACGGCCGTTTCAGTACTTATTACTTTGAATGGGTACTAGGAATGAATGAGTGCCATATTCTATAGTTGATAATTGGAAAGAAACAATTAATAATCACTCCATTGATGGCGTCTATTTAAATTTCACCGATATAATTAAAAGTTTAATATATTTCTAATGATAGTAAGTTGGGAATGGTAGATAAATATTGTGGGCACAATATAATAGGGCAAACAAATACACAGGGGCTTTATTTTAATAATTTAATTTTTTTTTTGCAAAGATATAGAATGTAATAAGCAGCAGACAGCCTATGATGATAAAATAATAATGGTCAAATACCAAAGCAAAAACAATGTCAAAAAACAATAATTTTTATCAAAGACAAATTTTAGAAAACATGAATTTTTTAGTTTTGCCAAAAAATAACAAAAACAGAAAAAACGTTGCAAAATTAAAAAAACGAAGACAATACTGACAAAAAATCCAAAAATAAAAACTGCTGTTAACAAAAAAGCAATTTTGTTTTTGAATTAGAATAAGCCAAGCACTCTCTTATTTAAACTTATCCCTAATTTGAAAAGGTGTAAGATTTAATTACTTTTATATGCACATTCATTTAATTAGCTTAAAAGTAATGTATTACATGTAGCTTTAAGCTAAACCTGCCACTAGTATTAAATTTGGCCTGGAGTCATGGACATAGCTAAAATGTAAGCATGAAAAAGACATTTTTAGCAAATTAGGCTGTGGCTAATGAAAAAATTTTTTATAGAAAATGCAATTTTTTAATATTTGTCACTTAAACTTTAATCCATTGCGTTCATTATATATAAAAAGACTTTTTTTTCACCAACCACAGACTTTAAAAATTTTTTTTTAAATTTGAAATCTAAACCTATAACTAATATAGCATATTTGATAAATTAATTGCAAAAATATAAAATTATACAGTTAATTTAGCAAAAGAAAAAAACCTTCCCATTTTTTTTAATTAAAATAAATATAACAATTTTTGTGGGATAATTAATATAGATTATTAAATAAAATTGCAATTTCAAGCTGATATGCCTGTTTATTAATGTATTTTTTTTAATTTAGTTTGCAACTTTCAAAAAACGTGTTCTTGCTATAACACAGGTCCACAAATAATGACACAATCGTGAATTTTATGAAAACATAAAAGAATTTATCACAATGATGGCCTCATCTCATATATATAATTAATTTTTCTTCATCCGGCCTTGGCTCCTTACATACGTCCATGTTTTACAAATGGCCTTTTTTGACCAAATTGACAGACAAGGATACCTTAAAATAAAATTTAAGAATTTTTTTTATATAAAAATTCCTTGTGAATTCTATTTATCATATCAAATAATGAGGAAAAATTTTTGGTAAAAGCTCTTACATCAGCATTTAGATCATGCAAAATATTTTGCGTCTAAACTTAAATTTGACACGATTTATTATCGGATTTTAATAAAAGTTTAGTTTGAAGTTTAGATTAAAGGTTTAGCTGTTGTAAATATGCAAAAAAAAATACAATTTATTTTTGTTTTTAAATCTTCTTTGTTTTTTTTTGGAATTTTTATAAAATTTTCAATGTTTATAGCTGACAAACTAAGTTTGATTAGAAAATACGGTAAACGGATTTGAATATCCCTACGGCAGGTTTGATTTCCGTAGTTAGCTCATAACTCTCAAAAATTTGTTGACCTGTATAATTAAAGGTTAATATACCCAAAAAATGTTGAGGAAAGAGGGCAGACATTAGTACATTCTCTAATCTCAATTAGCTAAATTAAACTTTGTCACTATTTTTGATTGACCTCGCGTACAAACACTTTCAATCACGGGTTTTTTATAATTTACAGGGTCGTTTTCTTAGCTGGCAATTGCTTGGGCGTTATTTACAATCGATTTACCCTATTAGTATCAACAAACGAAAACTGTCCCCTTCCGAGTGTAGCCTGGATTGGAATCAATCTATTTGGGAAATTGGAATATTCTAAAAGAATGTATAGACTGTTATCAACTTATAAAGTTGTCACAGGTTTAAACTCTCAAATTTTGAAGTTATAAAGGCTATGTATAAAATATAATAAATTTTAATTATATATAAGTAAAGCAGTTGTTTTTTAATGGTAGGGCAGGTAGTTACATCTTAAATTGGAACCATTTAATTAGATAAAGAATCAAAGTGTAGAGGTATTTGAATGTTTTATCGCCGGTTTTTTTTATATCATTATTAATTAATAGATTGAGACTCCCCCCTACCTACCTTTATTATATTGCCTATCTTACCTTTAATAAACTTATTCTAGCTATTTTAAAATCAATAAAGAATGAACTTGCTAAGAGTATAAAATCACGTGCCAGATTAGACTAGGTTAAAAATATATGAGCTGAAGGGTCCAAAAAAAAGTATGTTGGGGAGAGAAAATTGGACAAATAATATTCCGCCCATAAAAATTAATTACCTATCTATTTAGATGACAAGTTAAGATCTACTGGGATAGCCATCATGAAAATAAATAGGACAGCTCATCCGAATGGAATCGCCTTTGGAAGATATGCCCAACCGATTGAAATTATCGATGATTTATCCTATATGCGCGACAATCACTTTCACCATGATATGGATACCCGACAGATATTGAACGTATCGGGTTATGCTACACAAGCAGGTTTATTTACAACAAGGTTTTTAAGTTATAACACACAACATTTGCGTCGGCTTAAATAGCTCAATGGCAAACGTTCCTGTCTTACAGGCAAAAATTGGAGGTTTAAATCCGCACATAAGCGTCTTTTTCTTCAATAAATAGAACACATGTGCAACCACTTTGAAGTTGCTGAGTGCTCTCCTTAGGCAGTAGGCCGTAAGCGATATGTCTAAAGTGAGATAGCTAAAAAATTAGGTCGCCGGCGAAAGTGAAATTCTTATACGGCAATATTGTTTTGCTCGGGTTAAAAGAGTCAAAATTCTAATCGGGTTTGGCGTCCCTTAATAGAGAGAGGTATGGTTGGACAAAACCTAAAACCCATTATTTTTTTAATCTCACATATTCACTCTAATAGAAACTTGTTCAAAGAGAAAAATGGGCATTTTTTATTTAGTGAATGTAGCGCTCATTAAATATTATGGGCGCATTGTGTTTTCAGGAATAGCCAATAAGGGTTGTTTACATAACAAATGATTCTAAGCTTTCGTAGTTACCTAAATAATTAAAGAAAATATGGATTTTTTATTAGAATGTGAATATGGTGGAGACAAAAAAATTATACATTATTTATTGCTTGTAAAATTTACACAGGCAAATAATTACTATTGTTATAAAAATTAAGTATATAAAATTGTATAAGCCTGCATCCCATGATGGCCTAGTTTATATATATTTTCCGTCTAGTTTATTCCGCCTTCGGCTCCATAGATCCGTCCAAATCAAAAAATGACCCTTTACCAAATTGACTGATTGTGCTACCTTACCCTATAAAAAATATTAAATTTTTTTTATATAAAAAGACCTTGTAACTTTTATTTATCATCTCAAATACTGAGAAATAAATTTTTTTAGCATATTAAGCTCTTACATCAGCATTTAGATAATACACAATATTATCGCGTCCAAACTAAAATACGACACGAATTATTATCGGTTTTTAAAAATATTTTTAAGGTTTTAGTTTAACAGTTTTTTGAATGTGCAAAAAAATTCAATTTATTTATGTTTTTGAATATTTTTTATTTTTTCCACCTTTTTTCTTGTTTATAGCTAGGTTGACTAGAAAAAACGGTTAACGAAATTTGATAATTTCTAAGATGTCATTTGATCTCCATAGTTCGCTCATAACACTCAAAATTTACCTGTGTTATAAAAAAATTAATGGGCTTCTTTAAAGCAATGCTATTCAACCTTTTAGCCATGGCGGACCCCTAAAAAGCAGATAATAACGTCGCAGACCCCTGGCCCTATACTTTTTATCTAAATAAAGTTTCACTGATTTACTATAATAAATTGTATATTTATAATTAGCATGATAATATATGACTAAATTAATTTTGCTACATAATTACGTTTATTAATTTATTTATTGCTAACATGCCATATAACAGTATGTTTTGAATTAAGGTGTCTTTTTAACTTATATGGCTTAAGGGCATTTGACAGAACTCCACAACAGATGACACATTGTGGTTGAATGTTGTTTTCTATTTTTAATTGAAATCCATATTCAATATAAGATTTATATATTTTTATTTTCTAAAATAGAAAAAAAAATTACGGATAGATTTCATTAAGATATATTAATTTTTTCGGAAACCGCTGAAAAAATATAATTTTCTAAGAAGCTGATAAATCCAAAATTTCTAAATTAAAATAGTAAAAAATTTCAACAAAATATTTAATTTTTTAATTCTTAAAAAAATTGATTTTTTTTATCATAATTCTTTTGCAGACCCCCAGCGAGCTTTTGGCGGACCCCTAAGAGTCCGCAGACCCCAGGTTGAAAAATAAAAAACTTAATATAAAAATGCCATACAAAATCTAGCATATGGTAAAAACAAAAAAATACTAAATGTATTAAAATATCAGATAAGAAGCCTAAGATGCTTTTACTCGTTGTCTATAACATTACAAATATTCCTTTTCATCATTAGTAGAAATTTAATATCTAAACCAAGTATTTAAATAAATATAATGTTTTATTTATATCATGAAAGATCCAATGGTCCCAGATTTAAAGTATTTTATTCACTACCTTATTAAAAGTAAGTTAAATTACAAACTACGGAGTACAGTTTATTGTTAATCAGAAGGATAAGAAGTAGAAAATTTTTTTAATAATTTTTATATACGTTTAAAAGCGTTGTCAAATTGAAAATTTTAAAATAATTTTTTTAAAGGACAAGACTCAATTATTTTTAGATGCACTGCGAAGCACCATCGTTTGCGCACCGATTATGTTTTAGCAAGGGTATGTTTCAGTAGCATTTAATTAGGTCCCATATTTTTTAAATAAATTATAAATGTTAAGGAACAGTTGAAATTATTTTATAGCAGTGAAATACACTATTGATGTTTAATTTATAAAATAAAATTTTGCGGGGTGAACAGTGCTTTAAAAATAAAATAGCCAAAAATATTAAATATTATAAAAAAAAAATTTAATTTTGTGAGTTTTAATAATTATTTAAAAAATATTTAATATTTTCAAGCTAGAAGCAAAAATATTTTGCATGTAAAAATTTTATTCATTTTCTTCATTTTTTCATATATAAGCACATGTAAATTTATTATTTTAACAATAAACTACATACAATTAATACTTATAAACTTAATGTCTTAGTCGATTATTTCATTTTTGTTGATTTATGAGCAATACACCTTATATCTACTTGGCTCTGCCAAATAATATCAATAATATGAATTTGAGTTAATTGATTTATTACACGGCCATGCATGATACAGTTAGTGTTATTCAATTTATTACCATCCAGATAAAATTCTGTTATAATTAATTGTCAACTAATCCAATAAAATATATACATGCCTATCATCTAAATAATTGGCCTACTCAATCATTGATAGAAATTTTATATAAAGAATTGATTTATTACCTTTTAAAAAGATTTATTGATAGTATGAGATAAAGATTCTTGAACTAACTTATCCATTATTTAAATAATTCGTTTCTGACATTTTCTCTTACAATTTTACTTTTTACATTTCCGCCAGTTTTAGGAAAAGTTTACAGTAAGTATAACTATTCAGTTACACTATTAAATTTCCAGTATATTTTTCGGAAATTTTCGAACACCCATAATTTTTGTATTCGTGATGGTATAAACTCTTAATAAAGATATTTATACAACCCACATGGACAATTTTTCACAATAGTTGTTTATAGTCAATTAAATTCGCCCAATTAAGTTTGGCAAGTTTACAATTTTTTCAGCCAATGACGCTCGCCATGCTATTAAAGCGTTGCGTCGGACACTAAGATTTTTGGAAGTAATATTAAAACCCAAGTTTTTACAATTTAAATTTTAAAAGGTTCACGTACAATATAAAAATACAAAAGAATTATTAAGTAATGGCATGATAATAAGAAAGATTGCTCCAATCCAAATACTGCAATAATAATAAAATGACTTATGTGGTCAAAATAATTTTTAGCAGTGGACGGAAGCATAAATGCCTATATATATGATTATCGCCAATTGTACGTAGCTTGAACATAATTCTTTATTTTGCAAATCTTCTTAATTATCAAGCATAAAGAACCGTGATATTTTGTCCGAAGTTACCAGGTGGACAGTCCAAAGTGTCTAGTATGATATTTATCCTTTTATTTGCTTATTTAAACCAACGTTAAATTATTCCCAAATTCTTTATTTCCCGCTTGACGGTGATATACCCGCTATGATGGAAGAATTAAGTCGGCATACTAAATAAGTATAATTAAAATCAGCCGCATATTTTATAACTAGGGTTACGTTGGAAGCATAAATTATAAAAATATTTAAAACGTTTTAACTGAAAGGCAAACCACCTTTGTATGATTAGAAGTTCTTGATAATTAAAAGTTAATTTTCAAACATAAACCAAACCTTGCAATGCCCACGTATGGATAGTTATTAGTTGATACGCAACCAAAAAGACAACCACAAATCAATACCTCACGACTATGGGAATCCCAATATGATAAGAAACAACTCGCTAGGAAAAGTTTTTTTTTGAAAAAGACGACTGAGCACTTTCACATTATTTTTAAATATTTATGTAGAGGTGATTGATAGCTTACGCTATACATTTTTGTATAGGGTAAGGTGTCTTAGTCGATTATTTAATTTTTGTTGATTTATGAACAATACACCTTATATCTACTTGGCTCTGCTTATCAATAATATGAATTTGAGTTAATTGATTTATTACACGGCCATGCATGATACAATTAGTGTTATTCAATTTATTACATTTTCATCCAGATAAAATTCTGTTACAATTAATTGTCAAAATCCAATAAAATATATACATGCCTAACATCTAAATGATTGGCCTACTCAATCATTTATAGAAATTTTATATAAAGAATTGATTTATTACCTTTGAAAAAGATTTATTGATAGTATGCGATAAAGATTCTTGAGCTAACTTATCCATTATATAAACAATTAGTTTTTAGGCATCTCTCTTACAATTTTACATTTCACATTAAATTTACCACAAATAAATCGATTATTCCGGATCTGTAATTATATTGGAAACACTTAGTCAATTAGAATACAATAATAGTAGGCTAAACTCCTCGATTTTAATGAAATGCGGGAAAAAAAGAACTACAAAAAAAATCTCACTTTCTTTTGGTTTTATTTTAATGGAGAAATTACAAAATAAAAAACAAAGATATTTTTTGATTTTTGATAGCTCAACTTTTATTTTTTGGTAAAACAAAGTTTGATGGTATTGAATCTTATTAAGATTATCGGCATTTGCTATATTTTGCAAACAACCTAGCTTCTCAATTTTGAGTCAAATTTTCTACATATTTGGATTCAACTCCTATAAAAAATACTAAACCATTAATAATATTTTTTCAAGGGGGCTTTAATGTTATAAAAAATTTGCTGATTAAAGCCTTCTTAAATGTTAGATCCAGAGCAGCTTATATACAAAATGTTTTGTCTTCCCATATACAAAAAAAATGTTTTTTATTTCATTTTTTAAATAATAAATATTTTTTTGTCCACTGCAGAATAAGCCGTAACCCAGGTTAATCCTGGTAGCCCTGTGTTTTTTGTATATTACCTTAGTAAGTATTTTGTTTGTTTGTGAATTGTAATGTAAATATAAAGGTTTCTATCGTTTATGCCATGTTTTCATTTGCTTGGAAAACATAAGAAAAAATGGCAATTTTGCAACATGTTTTGAAACAATCGAAAGGCTATGTATATGCTTGTGCTGGTAAGACATTGTAACATATTTAAAATGAAGAAAAGATTTTCTAAGGCAAATGCGCTGGTAAAGACTCTAGGATTCGAAGGCCATGTTGGAACGTGTTTTCACAGGGAATGGATGATTTATTCAGAGGGTTTTTTAATTTAAAAATAATTCTCTAAAAAAATCTTCAGTAATTGAAACAAAAATTAGAAGATTTTTCACTTAAATAGCAAACAAATTCGAACTCATTCAAATTTGATGTTTATGTCATCAAAATGAGTGACACTTGATGCTCATAAATAACGGCTGCAAAAAAACATATATAATGGTGTTTATAACTATCTTTTTTAATTGCTTAGATGATCAAGAAACGCTTCATGATGACTACTTAAAGACCCTAACAATGAACTATATACCTGTGGATGAATGCGCTCAAGAAGATGATGTATCTAACGACGATCCCAAGCTGATGTGCCTCAAGGGTTTACCTGGTCAACAAACAGCTACATGCGGTTTAGTTGCAGGCTCGGTTGCCGTCAAAAAAATTGATAGTACATTGGAATTTTATCATATAACTAAAAAACTTATAACAAAATAGCTGGGCTTCGGCGCGTCCATAAAAGCAGTCAAAGCAAAAATTTTATATTTTGTTAGATAGCAACAAATATGGCTAGAATAAAATCTAGGGTATAATTTAAAATTTAAGTACTTATTCGCTGCTTTCTAAGATTAGAATATGAAGTTTATGCGTACAAAAATGTCACATTTAGCATTTGCGTTAAATAAATAAAAAATCGAAATTTAGCAAACAAATAAAATATTAGAACATTGAGTTGATACAAATCAAGTTTTCTTCCTTAATATGTAACCTTTGCGATTGTAATATTAAATTGTAATATAACCTAGTGGAGGTGAGAAAACTGATGGCGTCGTATTCTCAAAATCGGATATATAGCACTTCATTAATAATTTCTTTTATGAGCAGTTTAATAATTTACCGCCGGCACTCATTTTTGGCTCTGCTAGTTAGTATCGGTCCACAGCCTATAATTCTCAGTCTCTAATTCAAAATTAAATAAATAAATTGTTTAATTACAAAAAATATTGAGAATAAATAAGTTTAACATGATACTGGTCTAAATAATAGGGCCTTGGGCTCCAGATCCTATTTTATTTAAGAGCAATTAAATTAATTTGAAAAATGGTTTAACTAATTTTTCCTTTCGCCAAAAAATTTTAAGCAATGCAATAATTGTAAACGTGGCAAAAGTGTCATTTTTCGCGACTTTGAGACAAAAAATTATTGGTGTAAACTATAAAACGTACCTACATTACATTTACAGATAAACTGAAAACAGAATTAAAATTTGGTCTTCACATATTATGCTTTATTAATTTTTGTTTATAACATAAGTTGTTTATGTTTATAAATTAAAATTTATAATACCATTTTAATTAATATTGCTTGTTTTTTTAATTTTATGATATAAAAAGTTTAATTTAATTTATATAAAATATTTAATTAAAAATATTTTTATTGTTCATACTAAACTTTATATTTATTTTATAGTAAGGTTAAAACTTTAAATTTTTTATCGAATTGATTCAAATTGTTTATTTAGTAAAAAAATTTTTTTTCGTACAAGCTTTAAATGAGTTTTAGCATTTTTTATTAAAATTTATAATCCATTATATAATTACCGATGTGCCTGCCATATAACGTACAACAATCAATTTTCTAAAAATATTTTTTTATTATTAATTACCGATATGTCTGCCGTCAAATCTATAACCGATTTTCAAATAATGTAAGCCCATGTTTTTCAAAAATATTTTCAAAATCCCTCGGTTTTTTATTTTCGGTCATTAATTATACAAGACAATTTGCAGACACCTCTGGCCAAAACATGAAAACTATTTTTAAGCTTGAAATACAATTATTAATAATGAAAAATAATATAGACAAAGCTAAAAATTTTGAAAATGATAATTTATATGAGAGCTTAACAAGCATATTTTAAATAACACACTAATTTTTGAGAGTTATGAGCTAACTACGTAGATCAAACCTGCCAACTTAGGGATATTCAATTCCGTTAACCGTTTTTTCTAATCAAACTCAGGTAGTCAGCTATAAATATAAAAAATTAAAAAAAAACGCAAAAAAAAATTCAAAACAAAAAAAAATGAATTGTTTATTTCTATATTTACAATAGCTAAACTGTTAAATTGAAACTTCAAATAGAACTGTTTTCAAAACCGATAATTTATTGTGTAGTATTTACTTGGATGCGAAATATTTTGTATTATCTAAATGCTGATGTAAGAGCTTAAAAAACTAAAAAATTTTATATTTTACTATTTGAGATGATAAATATAAGTTACAAACAATTTACATGAAAAAATGATTCTTAATTTTTTTCTATTTAGGGTATCCTCGATCTGTCAAATTAATCATAAAAGGCCATTTTTTATATATGGACAGATCAAAGAAGCTAAAGTCGGTAGATCAGAAAAACAAAATATAAATTAAAAAGAGCCATCATGGGGGTATATTCTTCTATGTTTTCATAAAATTCGGTTGTGCCCCTATTTGTTAACCTATGTAATACATACAGAGTGGGTTCATCTAAAATAGATAAAAGATTTTAATTCGTGCTCCCACTTATTTTATTTGTAAAATCTTAATTAAAATTATATTTTAGACACCTATTTCTTGGTTGGAATGAATACAATCTGGAAATATGGTTACTATTGTCAATATGGTCACATCCACGAATTTGTGCGACTGGACAATATTAAACAAAACATCCTTAATGTTGTCAATGCACACAACTATTAAAGCTGTTATTCTTGATTTATTCAAGCTTTTTGGCAATATAACATATATTGTGATTTTTTAATCATATTTATTATATATGTATTAATTTACAACCTAAATGATTAATTATACTGTTTGTGTTTAAATAAAAACCCATGGTAGTGAGAGGATGTATAATTAATGGTTACAAAATTTATTTCTTGTGATCAAACAATCTGCGTATAAATAATTTTAAAATTACGCAAGAAAAATTGAATTTACACATAAAATAAAATCAATAGGGCCACATTAAAATGTGCGTGCATCATGCTGCAATATATTTTGGGTAAAATTTAATTTACCCAAAAAGTATTCCCTTTGTAAACAATCCACTAGTTTCAGTCATTAAATTCTAGGATTTTTAAAAAAAATTAGTATAATTTGAAAAAAATAATTTTTCATGTGCGGCTAGTATATTGCCGTGGCCTTGCGTCCAAAGTAAAGGATGTCGCTATTTAAAAAATTCACATCATGACCAATTAATTTTTTCAAGTGTTTAGGCTTTATCTTCAAAATATTAGAGAAAAAAATGTTTTAATAAGCGTTTTTATCGAATAAATTAATACAATTTGAAAATTTAGTTCATTTGTCCTTATTAATTTAAATCACCCATTCACATTTGGGCGTACCTATTATTAATTACATTCGTTTATATTATGTATAACACATACTTCTTATACTATTGCCTATATTTAGAAAAAGCTATTTCAAAAATTTAATTTGTATATAAAGGCGTGTTTTGTTTTCAAATATTTCAATATTAGATTCATATATTTAAGATGAATTAGCCCATTTTGAAAGGGTATAGACATGGGAAAAACGATTATTTTGTCTCCGTTAATTTTTTTTGGTGCAAAATAATTTTAAACTATATGCGATTTGTAATTTTAATTTTAATTATCTAATTTTGACACAAGTTATTAACAACTCAAATCAGAAATTTAAAAAAAATATAGTATGTATCAAACAATTCATAATAGATTATCTATCCATCTAAAAAAAATCTTAAATTTGTGTTTGGACATGTTTACACAAATTATTAGGCCGAAGTCATATGTAAAAGTTATATATTTTAGCAAAAGTAAAAAAAAATTACAATATTAAATAACTATTGAACATTAAAATTATGTTATCTAGAGATGTTTGAAAAAAAAATGTAAATAGAATTTGAAAAAGGGTACATGTTTTTCTTGCAAAATCGTATAGATATTAAACCTATTTTAATTTGTCGATATGTTATAAGCTTATCATCGTTTATAATTGTATCTATGACTTTTAAAATCAAAAACATTTATCGACAAATAATTTAATTAGCCCTAAAAAAATTAACTAGGCCATCTGATTGCAAAAAAATGTAAGTAGTTATGCCTATAACAGGTATTTAGTACAAGCACTCAGATCTACAGGCGGGCTACAGTCTGGCATATTTTTAAGATATATTAGCATATTAATGGGATCAAACCCGGTTTTAATAATTTGTTCGCCGTTTTTTCTGGCATACCAGCGATAAATATAATTATTTTAAAAAATTAAAAAACTACAACCGTAAATTTTATGTATAAAAATGGGTTTTTAATTCCTAAATAGGTTAGAGTGAAAAATATTCTGTATATTAAATGTGGATGTTATAGCTTGATTACACAGGTCAACCAATATCAATTGCCACAAATAATTTTATGAAAACATAAAAGCATGCACCCCATAATAGCCTTTATTATTTACGTTTTTCTTAGTTTCTTCCGCCTTCGGCTCTTTAGATCCGTCCATCAAAAAATGGCTTTTTTTGACTAAATTCACAGATCTTATACACTAAAAAAAATTTAAGAATCTTTTTTTAATATAAAAATTCTTTGTAACAAATATTTATTTCCACAAATAATGAGAAATAAATTTTATTAATATATCAAGCTCTTACACCCATTTAGCTAATAATATTTCGCGTCCAAATACACGATATATTATAGGTTTTTCTAAATACCTTTTAAACTTTTAAATGATGAATTTAAATCAAGAAACATTGAAGTTAATCTTATCTCATTAAAAAAAATAAAATTAAAGTGGCCTTTTTTTACCGTAACCTTAAAATCTGAACATGTTAAAAGATTTAAACAAATTATATTTGACACCAAATTTAAGTATGGATGGGAAACACGTAAAAATTTTAGACTCAATTTTAGTAATTTTAAACAAAACAAAAATTCTTCCATCCTGATTAATTCTGATATTGATTCCAAAAATATTATCTTTTCCTCATATAACATAAATAACCTAAATAATAAAAAAGTTGAATAAAATGTCCTTTTAAACTCTGGTCTAAAATTAGATCTAGATTTTAATTGTTTTAACTTAAATGGCCTTACAAGAGACTTGCATTTCTGAAAATAATTGGAGAATAAGATTTCCTAATTTTAATGTTTTAGAGAGTTTCCACCATAGCGAAGTTCGAAAGGGGGTGGCCCTTATTTGTAACAAACTTTTTTATATGGAAGAATTTGAGGTTAGCTGGGGTAATTTTTTATGGGCATAAGTAATTGTTAATAATAAAACAGTAATTATTGCATCTATATATGTGCCAATAAAAATACATAAGGGTGGAAGAAAAAAAGTTTTAAATAGTATTGCAATTAATATGTGTCGTTTTTCAAAACGTTTCAAAAACTCCCCAATTCTTTTGATGGGAGATTTTAACATGAATAGTAACGAGCTCACTGAATTTCTTCAAAAAATAAATGATGATATTATGTATGATTCCTATGATATTATAAATTTTTTGGGCAGTGGTACCTTTTGCAGATCAAACCAAACCTTCACAATTGACTTTTTGGTAACTAAACGGGTAAAAATTTTTTTCATCTTGCAACGTTGATTACTCTTGGGACCTATCGGACCACTTTCATATTTACAGTTCAATAAAAAAAAGAGAAAATATTAGCTCTCCTGTTTCAAAACAAATTCATTTACCTAAAAAACTCAATAATAAAATAATTAAAGATAATATTGATAATATTATACATAATAATAAATTAGAGGCTCTGGATAACCTTTTACAAGAATCTAATAATTTAAATGATAAAGGTATTTTTATTTATAATACAATCAAAGATGTTTTGGAAAATCTTAATTGCGATAAGAAAACAAATTTTAATAAAAATGCTAAACTCCATTTTTCCAAAAAACTAAAATCTAAAATATTGATTAAGAATAAGCTTTTTTAAACTTGGATTAAAAATAAAGATAATAAATTAACCATAATAACTATCTAGAATACCGGTGTCAAAACTTATTAAAATTGAAAACAAAACTAACTGGACTAAATTTCTTGTTGTTGTTAGTAGTCCCTGTTCGTTGGACCTAAAAAGTTGGATGTAGAAGTGAGTTTGAGTGCTGCGAGGGCTGGGTTAAGCCAAAGATTTATCGGGGAGATAGGAGGCCCCTTGGGCAGATGAGCCAATGTTCGATACTATCAGCGGATGATTTACAGTCATTGCAGATATTATTAAGAGAAGGGGTTATGCGAGCTCTAAAGTCTGCCAGTAGTTGACAGTGACCAGAGCGAAGTTGAGCTAGGTGGGAACAAATTTTTCGAGATAAAGAGGTTTCTAAAGGCAAAACGGAAGGAGGTCGACCATTTAAAACTTTGTTATTTGGATAGGTGGCAATGGTATTGTCAACTGCCGAAGTGTGAATGTTTTTAATTAGCGTTTTGATAGGTATGTTTTGGTTAATGAAAGGTTTTATTTGATTGATACAAAGAGAGTGAAGTGTTCCTTTACTAAATTTCTTATTAAAGGTATTGAAAATAGAAAAAATAATCCAAAAAAATTTTACAAGTGGTTTAATAATATGGTATTAAAAATAAATCTTTAAATAATGGCATTAGAGACAAAGACGGTGTTTTACAACTCTCATCCGAAAACATTAAACAAATTTGGAAAAATTATTATGAAGACCTATTAACACAAGTGGACACAGTAACGACGACAATTTTTGGGGAAAAATTGACGTCGGTGCTTGTACCCCAACTTGTCAAAATAATTCTCCTTTTCTTTGGTCCGAATTGCTTAAAGCCATTAACTCAATTTCTTCCAGCAAGGCACCTGGTCCGAATTATATTCCGGCTGAATTTTTTAAATGTTTAAGTTCTGATTCCCTAACCCTTACCCCGAATTCTTTATTCGGCAAATGTTTATATAATTTTTTTACTTCAATTTGAGTCTGGTACATTATCTAATAATTGGAAATTAGCGAAATTGATACCCATACCAAAAAAAGGTGATTTAACTTTTACTGATAATTATAGAGGCATCTCCCTAATACCTATGGTCACCAAAATTCTTGCTAAAATTTTATCCCAGAGAATCACTGATTATCTCGAAAGTAATCAGATTTTATGTAAAGAGCAAGCCGGTTTTCGTCATAAGGAAGAGTGTATTGGTCAGGTAATTACTCTCTATGAAGCAACATTTAGACGGAGGCTGAAAGGACTTCCTACTTATCTTGCTTTTATAGATTTTAAGAGGGCCTATGAATGGTACCGCATCAAGCCCTTTTCAAAAATATAAGTAATTACGGTATTTAGGTAAATCCTTAGATTTAATTAAAGTTTTGTATAAAAATAGTGCATTTTTAACTCCAAATAACACCTCGGACCCTATATCCCTGCAAAGAGGGCTACGCCAGGGATGCCCTCTTTCTCCAATTTTATTTAATGTTTATATAAATGATATTTTTGATGAGATGAGGCTTGATGACTCCCTGGGTATCTATATACATGGGCTTTCGGCAAAGATTAAAGGATTTCTTTTTGCTAATGACCTCTTTCTATGTGCTGATAGCCCTGATCTACTAAAATGCATGATCAGTCTTTTAGAAAAATGGACGAATAAATGGGAAATGGTAATCGGTACAGAAAAATGCGGAATAATGTTTTGTAAAGATGATTCTAATCAAAACCTCAACTTTAAGATTCAGGGAAAATTGATTCCAAGTGTTGATGACTATAGATATCTTGAAATAATTTTTAATAGATAATCATTAAAGATAGAGCATTTAAAAGAAATAAAATAGTTAATATGTATGGACCTTTTCGCTCTTCCTCTATACCTATTCTCGTTAAGAGACACATATACCTTACATGTGTTCTCCCAATATTAACATTTGGCGCTGAACTGTTCGGTCTTTATAAATCTGAACTTAAACCACTAATTAATTTACACGACTAAATCACCAGGTAGATTGCTGGGAAATTTGGTAAAAAACATTTAGGCCCAAAATTACATCTGCTCAAAGATTTAAACATTGAACCTTTTGAAGCTTACGCAACTGAAAAATCTTTTCGTTTATTTAACAAAGCTCTTATTTTAAAAACATATATTAAAGATTTAGTTAAGTCTAAGACTGGCTCTAAAAAAACATGGGTCTCAAGATGTAATATAACAATAAAAAAAACTAAATTAACTCTTAAAGATAACATAGCAAAAAAAATTTAAAAAAGAGGGGTTTTATTTCAAATAAATTTTTGGGGCGAGATAAAACTAAATCAAAATTATTTTTTTCTCAGCTTAAAATAACTCTTTTTTTGATAAATAAATATTATTAGCAGTGAAAATAGTGTTAAATTTGCATCAGGAATAATACTTCTTTTACAAATGAGGACAAATAATGGTGGGATCTAAAAAAAGCTAAATTGGCCAAACAGGCATTATCACTGTAGACCTGTTGTCATGACAACTTCGTGAACTTAATTCATCATTTTCTATGTGTATGCCCAGCATTCAACTCAAAGTCTTTTCCAAACCTATCCCAGGATTCACAAATTACACAATTACTTTCACCTATGACACAAAAGCATATAGATAATATAATTAAATATATTTCTATTTCAGGCAAACTATATTTATCTCGAATGGGTGTTATCCATTGCCCCGTTATCGTTCGTGATAAATGTGCCAAAGCCCTAACGGGTACGGCGGCCTCAATAAAGAAGAGGCTGTGAGGGGGTGGTTTTTTAGCAGGTACTTCTGACCCTGCATGCACCGGTGAATTTTTAGTGAATTACGGACATCAGTGCGGTTAATTTAATTAACCATATCAACATACTACTTCTTTTACGCACTGATCAATCTGCTCTTCTTAGAAATTACTGGTGTATATCCCAATTCCAGTTTATTTATAGGCTAGCTTTGGGATCAAACGAGCAAATTTTTCCACCTCCTTACCAAAAAAAAATATTATAGGTTTTTAATAAAAATGTTATTAAAAATGTGAATCAGTTTGGCTGTTGTGAATATGCAAAACAAAATAAATTTATTTTTGTTTTAATCTTTTTTTATTTTTGACATTTTTTCTAAAATTTTCAATGTTTATAGCTGACTAACTAAGTTTGTACAGTAATAGGATTCGATACCTAAGATTGCAGGTTGATTTCTGTAGTAAAATCATAACTCTCAAAAATTTTTTGACCTGTGTTATACTTAATAATGTAACAATATTACTATATAAAATTTAAGTTACTTTCCATTTTAATAAAGAATACTTTGCATTTTTTATTTTTCTAAGTATTATCAAGTCGTAAAATTATTCATTTGCCCACAGCCCTTTTTAAGTGGTCTTAAGGCTGAACCGGCTTGCCCCGGCGGTGATTCACAATAAAAAAACATTAGAGAAAGGCCATTACGTGTTTTCGTTACAGTTTCACTTGCCGAACATTCATAAATTTTTGCAGACCTGTGTTAATATAATAAAAATATGAATTTATAAATTATGGCGCCCAGAATATTATTGAATGCATCACACTATCTGCATGCTATTAAGTTGGGGAAAAAATGCAAAAGGCAGCGGTCAATCGAGCAATGCCGTAATATATCAGAAATATAAATGTCTACAAGGAACCTAATCTTAAACCTTTTCCCTAACGATTCACATTTGTTTTTGAGTCAAAGAAATTTTTTGATTTAATCAAGATTCCAACAAGGTACAAAGCTTAAATTTCTTTTAACCCCTAGAACTTGCTGACAATCAATTTTTTTTGATAGAAAGAGAAAAAAACTAATTAATAGTTCAATGTATTAATAATTACATAAACAACTAATCTTTTTGATTAAAAAAACATTTATTTTATAATCTTTCTTATTCACAATATATTATTTTTCAAAAATTAATAAGCCTTATGCCTCATGCTGCTAATATTTGTTCGCTGGCTTTATTCTTTTCTTGGTATCTTATAGATCCGTTGATAGCAAATGATAACAAAGGTTGACAAATTTTACCTTTTTATTCAATCGTATTAAAGCTTGATAAATCGCCATATGTCCTCTTTAAATCCGTTTATTGCACTCTGGTTTAGATATTATCATAAAATAATTGACCGCACTTAAAATTTGTAAATTTTGGTATACCATTGAGTTGTTCAAACCTATCACACATATCGACAAAAAATTTCACAGATTGTTCATAAATAATAACTTATGTATTGGTCAATTCCACCTCAATTCAACAAATCCGAAAAGGGTACCACTTTTGATTTAGCTGAAATTTTGCATGGAGGTAATATCTAAGGTTATCTCATAATCTGGAAATTTTTTATGACCGGAAGTAATTTTGACGGAGATAGGGGCAAAAAAAATTGCAAGGGGATTTTTCACATTTGATGCAACTTTGGGAGGTTATAAGTCAAAAAGTATTATAGCTAGAGACTTAAATTTTTTTTTTATTTTAAAGAGGACAATAAGGGCTATCTTTCATGTGTTTATTATTTTAAAAATTTATTTTAAATTTACAGTTTTATAAAGAATATGCAGTTTAACATAACAAAAAAAACATTTTTTTAAATTTCTTCATAAATTGCTAAAACATACTCCTTAATATTCTTTATAAATATTCAAACTCAAACGTCTGGGACCGACATAACTTTTTAAAAAATTTAAAAAAAATATTTTTTTTTGATTCAGTGCTAAATTTGACTATATATAAGAAGTTAGACCTAGGGGCAATTATGTTGGGCTATAACACTTTTATTAATTTGATTCATACTATTGTAAATTTTGGAAAGAAAAAGGGAACTTCAAATCGAAAAATTGGTAATTTTTAGTATTTTACTCTTATCTTCAAAGCCGATTTTTTGGGTCACTACCAAACCAATTTGAAAATTTAAAAGTGCGTTTTATACATAAATCATCGCTATTTAACATAAATTTCCCCCATTTTTAACTACCCATAGCTTTTTATGAAATAAAAACAAAAGTTTGTCAAGTTTTTTGAAATTTTAAGGTGTTAAAAATAAAAACTTAAAATTTGTATGCTTATATATGTTAACTTTTACTAGTCCTTTTTAGTTTGATGAACAATATTAGAAATTGTACATAATACTCAATATTCATTCTCGGCAAAATTTAAAAAATTTGTTAAATTTAATGAAAAAAAAAATTTGGAGGATTTTAAAAAAATAGTAAGGTTAAAAAATTTGTAAAAATTTATTTTTTACCTTTATTCAATAGTTTTTAAATAAAACAGCCTCAACAACGTTAAATCTAAAAGTAAAATAGAATATATTTGGCCTATTCAGAATATTATGATTCAACAGATGTTCTTTTTTTATGATTATCAACAGACTTAAAATAAGCGTAAGAAGTCAATTATTTTATGAAACATAAATATATGATTTTTTGATATTATAAATACATAAAAGAAGTCAGTTTTATGATTAAACAACTTTAAATAATTATAACGGGCAGAAATAGCTCAAATGATGATTTTTAGACTAAAAATTAGACCGAATTAAACAAAATATAGACATTCAGTCTTTTTTACCAATTTTTAAAAATGCCAAATATAATTTTGAAAGGCTATTTAGAGCAAGGCTTACAATATTTATCTAACCGACCTTAATAAAATTTAGAAACCAACAATTTTAGTTCCACATACATCTTAATTTATAATAAAAAAAACAATTGGCTTTGAGGTTTCCCTCATACCTTTCCCCATTCAGGGGGCGCCATACCTATTAAGGCTTTGACTCTTTTAACCCGAGCAAAGCAATTAATATTGCCCACGGGTTAAATAGTAAGATTTGCTCGCACGCTGGCGACCTAGGTTTTTAGCCTAGGCTCTTACTTTAGGATCGTTTAAGGCCTACTGCCTAAGCAGGCCACTCAGCAGCTTAAAGTGGTTACACATGGATACTATTTTTCCGTAGAAAAAAGCTTCCTGTGTACGGATTCAAAAACTCGCAACTCCTGCTTGTAAGACAGGAAGGTTTGCCACAGAGCCTTTGAGCCGACTTATTTTTATAATAAAGACGCATTAGACCTATTAAAGAAAGAGGAAATATCACTATTACTTGATTCTTTAAGCATATGGATTTGGAAGAGAACGCAAAAATTGCTTGTCTTTGACATAAATCCACAAATTTAAATTGGTTGAGTTAATTACAGATATTAGAACCGCCGCAAAAATTTAAAGTGGTTCCGGTTCCTTTCGAGTGGAACGCGGTTCCGGTTCCGGTTCCAAAAATAATATTGGTTCCGGTTCCGTTCCAAAATTTTCGCAAAAATAATTTTTTGCCCTCTTAAGATTCTTTTTCCCTCTAAATAAATTGCTACAAACGCTCTATATGTGTATATATTTATTGAAAATTTAACAAATTATATTGTATATAAATTTATAAATTGTTCAATTTTAATAGCAATATTGATTGTAACAGATCCGTGTTTATTCTGGATCTTAGTTCGGACAACATATATTTCAAGGTTGAAAATGATCTTTCGACACTAACCTAAACATTATAATTAAATGAATAACTTGTGTTGCTGGTACACTCATTATGACCTTAGCAACTAGGTGCAATTGTGGGAATTGCCCAGAAGACTTATCCCAAAATTTCAGGATATTGTCAATATTGGAGTCAAATGGTAACTCCTCAAATTTTTTTATTTCTGAATCAATAGATTCGCTGAGAACTGGATTATTTTGACCTATTGATTGCTTTTTTAAAAATGAGACGAATTCGTCATCTTCAGTAATTTCTTCCAGTTCAAATTCACCAACCTGACATCTTTCTTTCGTTGATAGAAGTTTATAATGTGTCAATTTTTAAGACCAATGGGAGGTTCTGAAGTTTAAACGTGATTTCTTTTTTCAAATTTGAGGCTTTTAAAATTATTAAATATCTGAGATTGCTTTTATTAATTAAATATTCAAGCCCTTTTAAAATTTGATTAATTATTTGTTGAAATCCTGAATCCTCAATAATTGAAAGAGGTCTTCCATTTGAGGTAGTAAGGGTCACTAATCCATTTTCCAATTCTTTTATTGAGATATCTATTTTTTATAGATTTTTTTTAAAATAATTCATTATTTCAATAGATTTAATATAATCCCTAGAATACGAAATATTTACTTATCCTGGGCTTCCTTCATTCTTTTTTTTAACTCTTCTAACTTTTCAGGGTGGACAAATCTTAAATGTTTTACTAAATTTGTGTTATGATTTCCTTTAATGATAACATCGCAGTATCTACAATGGGAATTTTTATTTTGGGCATAAAAATAGTGCTGTAGGGCATTTTTGAGTTTCATGTTAACTAGGAAATAGAAACTAAAAAATAGTTAAAGTTCAATTGGAACCGCAGTCAAAAATCAAAACGGTTCCGGTTCCGGTTCCTAATTTTTTTCCGCGGTTCCGGTTCTTTCGGTTCCGGAACCGGTTCCGGTTCCAATCCCTGGTTAATTATAACCTATACGCTTTTGCACTATATTAATATGCCCTTTAAATTCTGCTTTCACTTATTAAAATATCCAAGCATTATATATAGATTTTATTATCATTTTTCGTTATTTAATTGGCCAATCTTATAAAAGTTTAATTGTAAATAAAAAATCAGATGAATTTGTCAAAATGTGTTAACGTCCGAAACTAAATTTGATTATTTTTAATGGCCAGACTCAATTTAAAAAAAAGGTTTAATAAAATGTGCTTATTTTTGATTAATATATTTTTTAAACCAGATGAGTTATAAAAACAAACTGCAACTGATTTTAAATTCAGATATTAAATGGCCGGTTAATGCCTTGTATCGCGCTTATTTATTACCACATGTAAATCTTTAACTCAAAATATAATGCAAATGAGATTTTGATAATTAAATGAAAATAATGGGCAATTCCACCTCAAATCGACCAACTTTTTCTCTCAAAGTATTAGTTTATTTTGGCTGAATTGGTACAGGTAGGGTCCTTGGGTGCTGATAAAAATCTTAATTTTTTTTGACCGGAAGTGATTTTTAACCGAGATATGAGCAAAAATATTTTTTATTTTTTTGCAAAAAAAAAAATCGAGGCACATTTGCGCGCATGTATCATCGCAATAAAACTAGAGTCATAATTTAATTTTGAAGATCGTAATAAGCTACCTTAGACGCAAAAAATATTAAAAAAAAATTTTTTTTAAGTTATTAAAAAATTATAGTCAAGTTTAACAAATAGCTCAAAAAACGTATCGTTATTTTTTTTTTGAAAAATTTATAAAATAGCCCTTAATTGTGTTAATAAATATATAATTTCAAAAGTTTGGGACCGGCATCAATTTTTAAATAATTTATAAAATTTAATTTTTTGCCCTAATTTTGGGACCTATTTATGCCCTTTACACTATATTAGAATATTCCAATGTGCTAATGACAATATTCAAAAAGCAGGACATAGGGGCAAATATGTTAGACCATAATAATTTAATTTATATGATTATTACTATTATTAAATTTACAATGAAAAAGCGAAACTCAAAACCAAGAAAAGTGAAAATTTTGCCTGTTTTCAATCGACTTTCTGGTTAACTAGCCAACCTTTTTTTTTAATATTTAACATTCATTTTATAGATAAAATATTGCGTAATAACATATAATAGCCCCAGTTTTTTTCATTCGATTTTGATGCTTCTACAATAATACAAAATTTTTTTATATTATTATAAACAATTCTTGTGTATAAATTCGTTAGGAACACATTTAGTTATTAAAAACTTTAGGTCAATGCCCAAATCCATATGCTTATAGAATCAAGTAATAGTGATATTTCCTCTTTCTTTAATAGGTCTAATGCGTCTTTATTATAAAAATAAGTCGGCTCAAAAGCTCTGTGGCAAACCTTCCTGTCTTACAAGCAGGAGTTGCGAGTTTTTAAATCCGTACACAGGAAGCTTTTTTCTTCGGAAAAATAGTATCCATGTGTAACCACTTTAAGCTGCTGAGTGGCCTGCTTAGGCAGTAGGCCTTAAACGATCCTAAAGTAAGAGCCTAGGCTAAAAACCTAGGTCGCCAGCGTGCGAGCAAATCTTACTATTTAACCCGTGGGCAATATTAATTGCTTTGCTCGGGTTAAAAGAGTCAAAGCTTTAACAGGTATGGCGCCCCCTGAATGGGGAAAGGTATGAGGGAAACTTCAAAGCCAATTGTTTTTTTTATTATAAAACTAAGATGTATGTGGAACTAAAATTGTTGGTTTCTAAATTTTATTAAGGTCGGTTAGATATATATTGTAAGCCTTGCTCTAAATAGCCTTTCAAAATTATATTTGGCATTTTTAAAAATTGGTAAAAAAGACTGAATGTCTATATTTTGTTTAATTCGGTCTAATTTTTAGTCTAAAAATCATCATTTGAGCTATTTCTGCCCGTTATAATTATTTAAAGTTGTTTAATCATAAAACTGACTTCTTTTATGTATTTATAATATCAAAAAATCATATATTTATGTTTCATAAAATAATTGACTTCTTACGCTTATTTTAAGTCTGTTGATAATCATAAAAAAAGAACATCTGTTGAATCATAATATTCTGAATAGGCCAAATATATTCTATTTTACTTTTAGATTTAACGTTGTTGAGGCTGTTTTATTTAAAAACTATTGAATAAAGGTAAAAAATAAATTTTTACAAATTTTTTAACCTTACTATTTTTTTAAAATCCTCCAAATTTTTTTTTTCATTAAATTTAACAAATTTTTTGAATTTTGCCGAGAATGAATATTGAGTATTATGTACAATTTCTAATATTGTTCATCAAACTAAAAAGGACTAGTAAAAGTTAACATATATAAGCATACAAATTTTAAGTTTTTATTTTTAACACCTTAAAATTTCAAAAAACTTGACAAACTTTTGTTTTTATTTCATAAAAAGCTATGGGTAGTTAAAAATGGGGGAAATTTATGTTAAATAGCAATGATTTATGTATAAAACGCACTTTTAAATTTTCAAATTGGTTTGGTAGTGACCCAAAAAGTCGGCTTTGAAGATAAGAGTAAAATACTAAAAATTACCAATTTTTCGATTTGAAGTTCCCTTTTTCTTTCCAAAATTTACAATAGTATGAATCAAATTAATAAAAGTGTTATAGCCCAACATAATTGCCCCTAGGTCTAACTTCTTATATATAGTCAAATTTAGCACTGAATCAAAAAAAAATATTTTTTTTAAATTTTTTAAAAAGTTATGTCGGTCCCAGACGTTTGAGTTTGAATATTTATAAAGAATATTAAGGAGTATGTTTTAGCAATTTATGAAGAAATTTAAAAAAATGTTTTTTTTGTTATGTTAAACTGCATATTCTTTATAAAACTGTAAATTTAAAATAAATTTTTAAAATAATAAACACATGAAAGATAGCCCTTATTGTCCTCTTTAAAATAAAAAAAAATTTAAGTCTCTAGCTATAATACTTTTTGACTTATAACCTCCCAAAGTTGCATCAAATGTGAAAAATCCCCTTGCAATTTTTTTTGCCCCTATCTCCGTCAAAAATTACTTCCGGTCATAAAAAATTTCCAGATTATGAGATAACCTTAGATATTACCTCCATGCAAAATTTCAGCTAAATCAAAAGTGGTACCCTTTTCGGATTTGTTGAATTGAGGTGGAATTGACCAATACATAAGTTATTATTTATGAACAATCTGTGAAATTTTTTGTCGATATGTGTGATAGGTTTGAACAACTCAATGGTATACCAAAATTTACAAATTTTAAGTGCGGTCAATTATTTTATGATAATATCTAAACCAGAGTGCAATAAACGGATTTAAAGAGGACATATGGCGATTTATCAAGCTTTAATACGATTGAATAAAAAGGTAAAATTTGTCAACCTTTGTTATCATTTGCTATCAACGGATCTATAAGATACCAAGAAAAGAATAAAGCCAGCGAACAAATATTAGCAGCATGAGGCATAAGGCTTATTAATTTTTGAAAAATAATATATTGTGAATAAGAAAGATTATAAAATAAATGTTTTTTTAATCAAAAAGATTAGTTGTTTATGTAATTATTAATACATTGAACTATTAATTAGTTTTTTTCTCTTTCTATCAAAAAAAATTGATTGTCAGCAAGTTCTAGGGGTTAAAAGAAATTTAAGCTTTGTACCTTGTTGGAATCTTGAATAAATCAAAAAATTTTTTTGACTTAAAAACAAATGTGAATCGTTAGGGAAAAGGTTTAAGATTAGGTTCCTTGTAGACAGCCTTTATATTTCTGATATATTACGGCATTGCTCGATTGACCGCTGCCTTTTGCATTTTTTCCCCAACTTAATAGCATGCAGATAGTGTGATGCATTCAATAATATTCTGGGCGCCATAATTTATAAATTCATATTTTTATTATATTAACACAGGTCTGCAAAAATTTATGAATGTTCGGCAAGTGAAACTGTAACGAAAACACGTAATGGCCTTTCTCTAATGTTTTTTTATTGTGAATCACCACCGGGGCAAGCCGGTTCAGCCTTAAGACCACTTAAAAAGGGCTATGGGCAAATGAATAATTTTACGACTTGATAATACTTAGAAAAATAAAAAATGCAAAGTATTCTTTATTAAAATGGAAAGTAACTTAAATTTTATATAGTAATATTGTTATATTATTAAGTATAACACAGGTCAAAAAATTTTTGAGAGTTATGATTTTACTACAGAAATCAACCTGCAATCTTAGGTATCGAATCCTATTACTGTACAAACTTAGTTAGTCAGCTATAAACATTGAAAATTTTAGAAAAAATGTCAAAAATAAAAAAAGATTAAAACAAAAATAAATTTATTTTGTTTTGCATATTCACAACAGCCAAACTGATTCAAATTTTTAATAACATTTTTATTAAAAACCTATAATATTTTTTTTTGGTAAGGAGGTGGAAAAATTTGCTCGTTTGATCCCAAAGCTAGCCTATAAATAAACTGGGATTGGGATCATCAAATACACCAGTAATTTTTAAGAATAGCAGATTGATCAGTGCGTAAATGAAGTAAAGGCATTTTGATATGGTGAATTAAATTAACCGCACTGATGTCCGTATTTCACTAAAAATTCACCGGTGCATGCAGGGTCAGAAGTACCTGCTAAAAAACCACCCGGCCGCCGTACCCGTTAGGGCTTTGGCACATTTATCACGAACGATAACGGGGCAATGGATAACACCCATTCGAGAAATATAGTTTGCCTGAAATAGAAATATATTTAATTATATTATCTATATGCTTTTGTGTCATAGGTGAAAGTAATTGTGTAATTTGTGAATCCTGGGATAGGTTTGGAAAAGACTTTGAGTTGAATGCTGGGCATACACAGAAAATGATGAATTAAGTTCACGAAGTTGTCATGACAACAGGTCTACAGTGATGATGCCTGTTTGGCCAATTTAACTTTTTTTAGATCCCACCTTTGCATTATCAAGAATGCAATTGATCTGTCAATTCACGTAGTCCTACATGTGACACAAGAGGACAATGTTTTTGCGATGATGATTATTACCGAAAGACCTGCAAAAAGAGTAACATTTTACTCTCTAATATACTAAAAACTGATTCATTCTTATTTTTTTTTTAATTCTTTTATTTTCTAATTTGCATTCAATATATGTTTGAAATTTAAATAACATAAATATAGAAAAGCGTGACATTTGAGAGCACTATGCTTGTTTTAATTATACGTACTAGACTGGGTCAAAGATTAGCTACGTAATTTCGATAAAACTCAATAAAAGACAGCGGGCTAATAAATTTATTTGTCACCCATGAGGCAGAGGAATAACAGCCTGGCCCACAATTAACTCATAGCTACCAGTGCCCGTAAAATTATTATTTTTAAAACTCAAAATAAATGGGGTTTTATACTATATATTAAATAGTTTAGGGCACTATATACAATTTTTTTTTGGTAAACATGCCGCCCCTATTCAACAATGAGTTAAAAGTCAAATCTCTTAAAGGTATGGCGACAGAGAGCGAGGAAGTTAAGGTTGGTTTTTTGTAGGCACTCATAGCTCCACAATTTTTAAAAAGAAATTTAGACCCTATTGTAACAAGAATTTATTTGTTGCTAATCGTATCTCATGTTAAATAATCTTTTTTCTTGGTTTGGTGTAAGATATTTCATAATCCTGTCTGTATATAGTTTTGAAGTCAAGCGAACATTTTTTTAATGCATAGATCTTAATCGATTTCAGGCTGTAGAATTATATCATTCCTTCCCATATCACCCTTTTTTCCTTTTTTCGTTCTAAAAGGTCGGCACCCATGGTATCGCATATATAAAAATGACGCTTTTTGCGGCCTATTAACTCGAAAATTGAATATTGTTTTTAGTATAATTAACAAGTAAACCAAATTAAGCAAAAATTAAGTTAAAAATTTAATATAAAAGAACTAAGTGTATAAAATTAATAAAAAACCTAAAAAATTTGGTTTTTAAAATTTACAACTACATATGAGCTTAAACTCCGAATTATTTTAAATTAACTTAAATTATTAAGGGCTTATTGATAAGTTAAACACTCCAAAATTAAAATTAAATTATGCATTGACCCAGGCGGACAATCCATACCCCCGTTAAAAGGATGGAAAAATTATTTTTCTTACTATTTTATGCTAAAATAAATATTGAAAAAAAGTTTAAAAACAAAAAAGTATGAAAAAAATTATATATAAATAAAATATATAAATTGTTAACTTTAAATAAAATTTTTATTCTAAGATAACCGAAAAAATATCATTTCCGAATAAGGTTGGTATGCCAAATACTTTGTATAACCTAAATTTTGATGATTTAAGATAAAAAATTTAAGTTACAGCTGATTATGTACAAAATATTAATATTATCACTTTAGGTATTCTCGAGGTCTCAAAATCTGTCGATTCAGCCAAACAAGGCACTTTTATAATTTATATCTAAAATATTAATCGAGGTCTGAAGAGACTTTGGAAAACGGAAAATAAATATGAAAAATCATGTGGATTATATCGCCTCTAGTGTTATAATTTTCTTTCATTGCTCATTAATTTTTGTCAATTTGATATTGATGTTGTAAATAACTAACTTATGCTTTAATTTTACCAATAATATTTTGATATTCTTAATTTTATTCTAGCCACGAGTATTTGTTTTTGTCGGGTTATTTAAAAGTTGATGGAAATTTTATAAGAGCAATTGTCAATATAGGTTACCTTAAGTGTAAGTTTTTGATTACTAAAATTTAGCAGGTTATTGTAGTAATTTCACATGGGAGGAGGCGCAAGCTTTAGAAGGTTTGATTTTTAATAAAACGCGTTTAAGGTAGATTTTTCTTTTTTAAATAATTTTTAATTTTTTAAATTTTAAATGTTTTTTATATTAATACTTTAGGATTAGCAACTTTTTACAAAAAATGAGTTTTATAACAAACTTATATATTAAAAAAAAAGATATATTTACGAACCGCTGTATTTTAATTTCAAATTATACAAACGATTAAGTAACCATAAATAGAGAAGTGCAATACAATTTTTTCAATCCGTAATCTAGGTCTCAACCAAGATCAAGATCATGAACGTTGTGACTTAACTGGACAATGTGATAATAGTAATACTTTTTTAATTTTTATGTCCACACTTAAGAAAAAATAAGCTACTTTCTTTTGACAAAAATGAGGCTTTTAAAGGCTAATCAGGTTTTTTCGAAAGATAACACAGGTCAACAAATTAGAGTTATGAGTATTTTTATAAACCGATAACATATTGTGTCGTAGTTTGGACGCGAAAAATTCTGTATTATCTAAATGCTGATTTAAGAGCTGGATATACTAAAAAAATTTATTTCTCATTATTTGAGTACAAGGGATGGTTTTATGAAAAAAAAGTCTCGATTTTTTTCTAAGGGTATTCTCGAGGTCGCAAAATCTGTCAATATTGTCAAAAAGGCCATTTTTTTGATATGGATGGATCTAAGGAGCCGAAGGTTAGAAACAACTAATTGTAATTTAGCTTCTATTTCAAAAAAAGCTACTTTGTTATTACTTGTGTTGTTAAGAAATGGCGGGCGATAAGTGTCATAGATTTAAACTTTTTTATTTTAATGTTCTATAATATAATTAATTATGATTCATAAATTTTGTGTTTTACATGTCTTAATTTAATAAATTGTGCGTAATGTTATGTTTGTATTGAATGATTTAAGTGCTTAGTTGATAAAGTCGCTTCGCATGTAAAAAACTAATTTATTCAAGTTTAATATTCGTATTTTATGTTAGAACTGGTCTAGAAAAGTTAATTGTATAAATAATTTATAGTCTGGCTTACGAAAAATTTGGGTCTGAAGAAAGGTGCGTGAAAAAAAATGAGTAAAATCAAAAAATCAAAGAATAAATAAAAATATTAATTCTATAAAAAAATCAAAATACATTGTGTTGTTAATGAAGGTTTTCTCTTTCTAAACACCTCTTTAATTTTTTTTTGCTTTTTTTGTTATCAAGTTATTAAAGCTCAAAATACCCCTAAAATGACCAAAATGGCGTTATTGACCCTAAATAATAAAAATTCTCAGGCATTGGGGAAAATTCTGACTTTTTTGTAATCAACACTAAACACTTGACCATTATCAATGGTTGCCATAAATGATGCTTGAGGTTGTCCAAATTTTGTTGTCCAGTGTAATCAATCAGGTCGTATTTAAATTTGGAGGCGAAATATTTTGTATTATCTAAATTGAGGGCTTGATTTTTTTTCTCATTATTTGAGATGAAGTTACAAGAGATTTTTATATGAAATAAAGATTCTTTTGATGGCATTCTTGGGGTCGAAAAACTGTCAGTTTAGTAAAAGGCGATTTTTTAGTTATGGACGAATAAAGGCCGGATGAAAAAATTACGAAAAACGGAAAATATATGAGATAAGGCCATCATGGGGATGTATGCTTTTAGGTTTTCATAAACATTTTTTTCTGACATTGATATTTGTTGACCTGTGAAATTAGTCAGGTTTTATTAAAAAATAAGTAAAACAGTTTTTATAAGTTTTAATTAACCCTATGAGGCCAAAAATGTGCATAACCCCACCTTAGCCGCCTCCAAACTCGCTCACACCTTAAAGCCTCCCTCATCCCTTTTCAAGCGCATGGGTTAAAAACAAACATATGGCAAAGCAATTATTCTATAACATAACATTTCGACAAAATACTAGATTGAAGAATTACAATAATTTTTATATATCCTTTCAAAACGCATAAGATGAAACACACGTGGAAAAAGGCCAAGTGCCCCGAAATTCTTGGTTAAACCAAAATGTCTCTATAATTGAGATTGTCTATGCCGTGGTATAAAAATTTTTATGTTTTTATTCAATAAAAACTAATTGATTTGCCCACAATTTGTAGCATATAAAAACCTTTTGATTATAACACAGGTCAACAAATTTTTATGATTAATGAGCTAACTACAGAGATCAAACCTGCTATTTTATGGTTTATCAAACCTGTATACCATTTTTCTAATTAAACTTAGGAAGTCAGCTATAAACATTGAAAATTTAAGAAAATTAAAAAAAACATAAATTTTTTTTATATTTAAAGTAGACTATTATATTCAAATAGCAAACAATATTTTTATTTAAAATCGATATATTGGGTCTTAGGTTGCCAATTATATTGTATAATCTTAAATGCAGAGCTTTCTATACTTACAAATTTCACTTCTCATTATTTGAGATGATAAATATCAGTTACAAGGGAATTTTATATGAAAAAAAATCTGGGGTATTCTCGAGGTCGCAAAATCAATTTGGTCAATGCCATTTTTTTACATGGACGGATCTAAGTAGCCGATGGAGGAAGGACTACAAAAATTGAAAATATATATGAGATAAGGCCATCATGGAGATGTATGCTTTTATGTTTATGAACTTATTTTTCCTGATGATATTTGTTGAGCTGAGTATTATTATCACATTAAACCATTTTGAAGAGATTCGAAGATTTTTAAACAAGATAAATTTAGTTACATAATTCAAATTTATTTTAAGCTTTGTAATACACATTCATCGAAGCGGACTGGCTTTCCGGCCCCAACTCCAATCTCAAATTTAAATTATAGTTCAAATTGGGCCGTGATATTTTGGCCCGGTACACCAGACATATTTTTTAAATTTAGGCCTTGCCGGGAATTAGGTTTTTTTTTAATTAACCACCCGGCTTGGCCTTTATGAATAACCCGAGAGTTAGATATTTTAAGCCTCTTTTTTTTAATTTTTTAAAAAGCGTGCAAAAGAAATAAATTTATCATTTTTAGCTCCTGTTAATAATAGTTTAAAAAAGGTAATTAATTTTGAAAAATCGGTGCCCGGCCCGTTTTTTTACGCACTTGAACCTAACCGGGCGGTCGGCCGACTTTGATCTCTAAAACTGAACAACAAAAAAAACAACACAAACAATATTCACAGCGTTTGTAGAAATTTTTTGAGATAACGGTCCCGGGTTTAGTTTTTTTCCAAATGCCTTGATTTTTTATACTGCGTTAAGGTTTAGAATAACATTCACAAAATTATTAAACTTTTAAAAAATCTATTGGCATATTTAGATTTTTCATGATATCAAAAAAAGGTTATTACTTAAAATTATTAGCAATTTACTTTCAAGTTATTAATTTTACAAAAACATAAAAATAAAAGATATTTAAATATTATAAAAAAAACACTTCTGGTAAGAATGAATGTTTTCTTAATCTAAATATATATCTAAACTTTTCTACTTATAGATTTTATAATATAGAAGCGAAAAATACCGCCCAAACGGTAAATTTTTATTTTTGACATCGAATAACTAAAAATCTGGGGCATTGGTTAAATTTATGATTTCATATTCGTAATCAGCACCAAACTTGATTAAACAATGTTTGCCATAAATGATGCTTATGGTCGTCTAAATTTTGTTGTCCGGTGTAATTAGATAAACTAAATAATATTTCTACCTATTTAGGGCTAATGCACCGAGTGAAAATAAATATTGTAAAAAACAATGGGTAAAAATTTTTAATTAAAAAACTTAAATTTCAATTACAAATTTAAAATTTTTTGAAGAATTTATTCAAACCATTGATGGATTGATATTATTTCCAAGAATATATTTTATTTTAGTTAATTATGTACCTGGCCAAAATCGCAAAATTAACATATTTTCAATAGTTCAGATAGGAAATTGGTAAAAACTTGTGAGGGACAAGGTAAATTAAATGTCTTTAAAAAACTCAGTTTATTGTGTTGCAAGGAAGGAGACGTATTAGCAGGTGTATGGGCCTATGAATTATGCCAGGGTTGTAAAGCCTGCACGCTGTAATATTTTTATAATCTCGTCGTCGATTTAATTAATTTTATGGTGAGAGACGAATTTAAACCTCCTACTGACCTGAGAGGTTATAAACGTTACCGCATGGCAATTCTAATTCTCCTTTTCAATAGAAAGGAGTTCAGAATTCGGGTACACTAGCTTACCCGCTAGGGCTTTGCCACCTTTAACACTACAGCAGACCCCGCAAAGTTACTTAGAGATTTAAAACGCACTGGTAACCTAAGTTTCTGGCCTGAGCTGTTAGAAAAATGGACGGCTTTGAGATTCGTTGGCGGTCCCTCACCCAACTCCAAACCAGGCTCAACGTTGCTTTAGTTGTAAAACACATCATTACATGCTCCAAGGTATTTCGACATGCGGGTACAAAAGATTTAAATTGTATACAATATTCAATTAATAGGGTGGTAGTTTTCCATGAAAATCATTGCCTAGGCGTAATTTACGATCGGTTTACTCTTTTAGTATCGACTAATGAGTACTGTTACTTCCCCACTATAGCTTGGATCGGAATCAATGTGTTTAACGTACGAGAACATGGCAAAAGAAAATATAATCTGACTTCTAGTTACAAAATTATTACAGGTAAAAATTCAAAATTGTGTAAATTAACCATTGTTTACTATTTAATAACTCTCTCGAGGGACCGGTTAAAAATTTATTTTCTCAGTTCATAATTTGATTTATTTGGGATAGCAACAATATATGTTTCAGGCCATATTCATTAATTTCACCATTTTTTAAACTTAACTTTATTTTCCATGATGGGTAACAAAATGATTTATTCAAAATTTGCTAAAAAACTGGGCGGGCTTCGGTTATATAGTCCTAAAAAATGGCCTAAAGAATGCTTAAATATTACTTTCTTGTATATAGATAATAAATTGAGATCCACCGGGATCGCCGAAATGAAAATAAATAAGACGGATCATCCGAAAGGTATTGCCTTTGGAACGTATGCTCAGCCGATTGAAATTATCAATGATTTATCCTACATGCGCGATAATGACTTTCACCATAATTTGAATTTCGAGCAAGCCTTTAATGTATCGGGTTACGCTACAAAAACGGGTATTTTTGTGCACACAACAAAGTTTTTTTCAAAAAATTACAAAAAACAATTTAATTGGATTTGAGGATCCTTACCATACCTTTACCCTAAGAGAGGCTCTATACTTGTTTAGGGCTCAGACTCTTAAGCAAATGATATTGCCTTTGGGTTTAATATTGAGATTTGCTTGCACGCATACTACCTAGGTTTGCCTGAAATTATATAAATACTAGACTAGAATAATTGTTAATTATTTCTTTGGTTTTTAAGATCATTGTTTAAGTCTGCTAAATAAAACTGATATGAAAAAAGTAAATTTTTTTTTACTCTGCTCTCAAAAACCCAACTTTAAATTTACAATAATGATAACATTTCAGGCCATTTTGAATATTTACATTTAAGTTGTGCCTAACAAATATTATCACCCACATATGATGGACATCTGAGAGCAAACATTATTATTAAAAAAAAATAATATAATATTTTTGCTGAATAGATAATGTTAAAAATTTTTTTTAAATATTTGTTAATTCGAGTCTTTTACCGTCTTTTTTTAATTAATTACATTAGAAACCCAGGTTAAAGTAAATTTAAAGTCTTATATAGCAAAAAGAATCATGTTTGCATATCCAACTGAAGACTTTTACATTAATAGAACTGTTTTAACTAATTTTATAGCATGGACAGTGGGAAGCGGCAGAGTAAATCCGTTCTCCCCAAGCACTATTTTAAACGCCTTTAACTTTTAAATTTCAGGTATATCTCATTTAAATTTCACATACCTTAAAGGTAATAAATAAATTATACTTCTTAACAATATGTGGTTTTTTTTCAAATATAATATTTCTTACTTTTGTTTTTCAAGAATAAACTGTAATTTGATATAGACTTACAATATTTCATAAAAAGTAATTCGTTAGTAGGAGTCTCAATCTAATATAAATTATGCATTATATATGGCTTTTTGTCATATGGCAAATTATTTTTACAAAAAACTTGAATGTCACATTTTATATAGGATTTTTAATTTTGCATTGGTTGGTAAAAATGCATTTTTGTTTTATATTTATATGAACTATGCTGAATGACTCGCTAAATTACCACGCTCTAAAAACATTATAACAAAAAATAGTAAAAAATAGTGTTTTTTAACGAATTTTGGGTCTTACATTGAACAAATGTAAAATTGTTTGTATATTCTACACTCTAAGCAGCGTTAAGCCTGGTTAGTAATGAGTAACAATCAACGAATCCCAAAGCCGACCACTCGAGCTTAATAACCGGTTCAAAAACCTTAGTCACCGCTGCGTGTTGAATCCCATTTAACTATGCGGGGCCTGCTTTTGAGTTAAAAGATGCAATGCCTTAACGGGAAAGCCTTTCCCTAAAAATGAAAAGATCGGAGGAAACTTTTATACCATTTTAACGAGTTTTTAAATGAATTAGAGTTAGAAGAAACGCTTCGCGATAATTACCTAACCACTAGGACCATGCTGTATAAGCCCAATAAAGATTGTGCCCAAAATGAATTTGCATCTAAAGATGATCCCAAGCTAATGTGCCTCGCGGGATTGCCTGATCATAAAACAGCCACATGTGGTTTGGTCCCGGGTGCGGTTGCCGTCAAAAAAATTCAAGGCAAAAAAATTTTACGTTTTTGAAACCTGAGAGAGCTAAATCGATTAAAATTACAGGTTTCGTAAATTAAAAATCATTACTATTTAAAAATAATATGTTTTTGTCTGAGCAGTAGACCGCATATTATCCTTAAATTGCTATTTTTTGCTCATGTTCTCTTCCACCCTCTTTTCAGAATATTTTGCAAAAAATATAAATTGGAAATATTTAATTTGCAAGGGCCAAAAAGAAATATGGACGGCATGTTACTCTAACTTAAATCATTTTTTTTTAAACTCAACGAAATTTTAGCATTTGCGAACTTTGACGACGAGAATATACCTCAAAAAAAAGTTTAAGAAAGAAAAAGGGATAGGTTTTAAGTAGAGGTATATTATTAAAATCAGGTGCCATGTTTGTAATTTTGCAAACTTGTCCTTAAAAGTACTATTTCTATATCTGCCTCTTAGGGTTAGCAAATAAATAAAATTATTTCCGTTTGCGGTTCCAATTTATTTTTTTTCCTCCGTGACAATTATCATTAGAAATGTTATGCCACTGAAATCTGTGCAGCAACGAAGCATTCAATAAAAACTAGACTATGACAGGGATCTGAAATTTGTATCAATTAGCCCTAAAAAACATTTTTTTGCCCGAGATATCTAATTGTAACGTGCCATTACGTAAACGCGTGATATAATTTAGGACTAAAAACAATCTTAATCACATTATAAAATAAGGAAAATATATAATTAAACTCCGTCGGGGCCCATTAAAAAAACTTCCATTTTTTGGCGTAATCCGCTAGGAATTAAAATTTTGAGACATTCAACCCATTTTTAGATGAATCTGTTGGGCCGAGCCTAGTGAATTAAATTACACAGGTTAACAAATTTTAGAGAGTAACTACGGATATCGAACCTGTCATTTTAGTGATTTACCGTTTTTTCTTATCAAACTTAGTTAATCAGCTATAAACATTCAAAATTTTAGAAAAATGCCAAAAAAAAGATTCAAAAACAAAAATAAATTGAATTTTTTTATTTGCATATTTACAACAGCTAAACTGTTAAATTCGAACTTCAAATAAAACTTTTATTAAAAACTGATATTTTATTGTGTTGTATTTAAGTTTGGGCGCGAAATATTTCGTGTTATCTAAATACTGATGTAAGAGTTTGATATACTAAAAAAAATTATTTTTATTTGATATGATATATATATGTTAGGGACTTTTATATGAAAGAAAGATTCTTAATTTTTTTTAAGGTATTCTCAATCTATCAATTTTGTCATAAAAAGCCAATTTTTCGATATGGACGGATGTAAAGAGCCAAAGCCGGAAGAAACTAAGAACAAAATATATGTATGAGATAAGGCCATCAGGGGGGATAAATTTTATGTTTTCAAAAAATTCACGGTTGTGCAATTGATATTTGTTAACCTGTGTTATGGTAAACACTAATAACACCTTGCGGCTATTATTAGTTCTGAATTCTCCTGTCAATGCAGCTATATCTTAAGCTCGAACATATATTTATACATTTATTATATAAGTGGAAAACTTATATTACACAGGTCAACAAATATTGATGTCATAAACGGGAATTTTATGAAAACATAAATGTATGCATCCCCATGATGACCTAATCTCATTATTTTTCTTTTTTCTTAGTTTCTTCCGTCTTTGGCTCCTTAGATCCGTCTATAACGAAAAATGACCTTTTTTGACAAACTTCACCGATTTAAATATATCCTAAAAAGAAAAAAATTTAAAAATCTTTTGTTCACATAAAAATCCCTCGTAACTTATATTTTTAATCACAATGAAAAATAAATAAATATTTTAAGCTCTAACATCGGCATTCAAATAATACAAAATATTTTGCGGTCAAACTAAAATACGACACGAAATAATTTCTGTTTTTAATGAAAATATTATTTGAAGTTTGAATTTAACAGTTTTAATATTGTGAATATGCAAAAATAAAATTTCATTTTATTTTTGTTATTGAATCTTTTTGGTTTTCTGACCTTTTTTTCTAAAATTATCAATGTTTATAACTGACTAACTAAGTTTGATCAGGAAAAATAACGGATTTGATATTCCCTATGATAACAGGTTTAATCTCTTTAGTTAACTCATAACTCTCAAAAAATTGTTGACCTATTATATAAAGGATATAAATTTTATAGACACCTATTTCCTGGTTGCAATGAATCAAAAATGGACTGTTGGTTATATTGTCAATACGGATACATCCGATTCGTGCGATTGGATATTATCAGAGAAGACATCCTGCGCGCAGTCAATTATACCAATTACAATTGAAGAAGCAATTATTAATTGAGTTTTTTGGGTTTAGACAAATAAACACACCTGTAATTTTTTCATATTTTCTAGTTGTAACTATATGATATTACTTAAATAAAGGTTAAACTATCTTCTGCCTTTTAATAATTAATGAAGTTGGATTAAGTCATTACATGTTAAGAGCAGTTTACTGTTATAGAAATTTATCTTTGTAAAATTGAATTTATAATATTCTAAAGATTCAAATTACATCATAATTTTTTTACAATAAAAATTACAAAAAACATAAATTTTCTCCGGGATGGGCCAATAATATCAATAGACTTAGCCACAATTAAATTTTTTTAACCATAAATAAATTTGTTTGAATGTTAGCTGCAAACTACACCTATCAGCAAATTTTTGAAAGTCATGAGCTAATTACAGAGATGAAACCTGTCATCTTGAAAATTTTCAAATCCGTTTTCCGTTTTTTATAATTAGTTAGTCAGCTAAAAACATTGAAATATTTGAAAAATGTCTAAAAAACATAAAAAAATCAAAAACAAAAATAAATGAAATTTATTTTTATTCATAATTTAAACTGTTAAATTCATACTTCAAGTAATATCTTCATTAATACTCGATAATAAATCGTGTCGTAATTAATTTTGAACGCGAAATATTTTTTATTATCTAACTGCTGATATAAGAGCTTGATATTCATAAAATTTATTTCTCATTATATGATATAAATAAGTTACAAGTAATTTATAATAAAAAAAATTTTAATTTTCTCTCTTGGGATAAGTTATGATTTGTTTCAATTTGGTCAAAAAAGCCTATTTTTCGTTATAGAAAAAACTATTTTATTTATTAAAAATAATTAATAATAATGCAAAACGATTTATGTTTCTAAAACTTTTGATTTACACCATTGTTTGTTGGAAAATAAACAATTGAGAAATATTCAAATACATTTGAAGATTTATTTAAAAACTGTTTTGATATATATAATATTTTTTAAAAGACAATTATTTATTTATAGATAAAAAAAACTAAACCTAAAAAATTTTCTGATTTTTATTTATTATATACTCATAAGTTTGAAAATATTTAAAATATTAATGATGAATTAAAAAGTATTTATTTTAATATTATTGATACTTTTGATAATAGATTTTTTACTGATAATATTTATTTAGAATTTAGACTTCCCTTATAAATTTGAACCTTTTTTTAGATATAGATAAATTAGAGCCTCTTTTAAAAATACGTAATATTGATAAAAATTCGTTTTTCAAAGAAATTGACTTAGCCAAAAAAAAATTTAACTTAATAATTACAAAGAATGCGTTACTAATAATTTTGTTAAATTTTTATATAATTACAAAGATGCGTTTCTAATATATTTAACAATTTTTCTATAAGTTTGTTGTTTGGCTCTTCAACGTCGAGTTGTAACATTTTCTTCTTTAAGAAGGAAAATAACTTCTAGTTGGCTGGCAAGTTTTGACCTGAGTAAAAGTGATTTGGTTCTTCTAGGACATGAAAAATCATTAAAAGGGGCGTTGAATTTTGATTAATTTTACAATTTGATCAAAACAACCTCTAGCATAAAATTGTTAGATAAATACAATACACTGCTCATAATCAGCTAATTATTGCTCACTATTTTAAGACATGACTGCAAATTTTTTTTATACGCAAACGTTTATATTCATGTTTTATTTAATTTTTTACCCTAATATTAATTACTAGTTATATATAACCTGTGTTTTTCATAAATTCTTCCAAATTAGCATACTTATACAATTTGTTTTCATGATAATCAATCTTCATGTTTTTATTTTTCATGCGCATTGATACCAAATGATAAAATTATACTTACAATGAATTTCCAAATCTCATATCTTTTTAAGCAATTGATTTTAGTGAAAACAATTAATTTTAATTCACACATCCAATTTGTAAACGCAATCATTTTTTTATTTTAAGAATATAACATAGGTCAACAAACATCAATGTCAGAAACGAGATTGTTATGAGAACATAAAAGAATGCAACCCCATGATGGCCCAATCTCATATATACTTTTCGTTTTTCTTAGTTTCTTCCTTATTTGGCTACTTAGATCCGTCTATAATGAAAAATGGCCTTTTTTGACCAAATTGACAAATCTAAATATACCCTAAGAAGAAAAAATATAAAAATCTACATTGCATATATAAATTCATTGTCACTTATATTTTTAATCACAAATAATGGAAAATAAATTTTATTAATATATCAAGCTTTTACCTCAGCATTTAGATAATACAAAATGTTTCGCGTCCCAACTTAAATACGACACGATATATTATCGGTTTTTAATAAAAATATTATTTGTAGTTTGAATTTAACAGTTACCTTGTGTGAATATGCAATAATAATAAAACTTCAATTTATTTTTGTTTTTGAATCTTTTTTGTTTTTTTAACCTTTTTTTCTGAAATTTACAATTTATACCTGACTAACTAAGTTTGATCAGGAAAAACGGTAAACGGATTTAATATTCCCTAAGATGGCAGGTTTGATCTCTGTAGTTAACTCATAACTCTTAAATAGTTGACCTGTGTAATAAATTACTATTAATTTGTTAAAAGTGACCGAAGGTCACGGCTAATTTTGCCGCCGAAGGCGGCAAAAAATTTTTTTCTGCTCTCCACGAGTTTTTTTTGCCCTCCCAAAGTGGAAAAGCTAGAATCGGGCCGATAATAGTATTAAAAAATCGTCGTTTAACCTGCAGTGAGAAATTTGTAACGCGAATGCAACAATGGGGTTCATACGGACCCCTTTAAACCTAAATAACTTCAAGCTATGAACTTTATTTTTTTATTATTTTGAAGATAAATACGTGTTCTTTAATCAACAACTAATAAATCAATGTGAATCGCTAACTTTATTTGGCACAAAATAGAAAAAGAATCTGCAAAATTAAAATTTTTTATTTTACTATATTATATTAAATAAATCATGTTGATAAATTTATTTTAAATATTATAAATTAAATCGTATTTTAGGTTGAGTAAAACATTTTATAAAGATTCTTGAAAAAAAAAATTTTGAAATAAAAAATTATTTCTGGTCATATTTACCATAAAAACTAGATATTCTAAAGAGAAAACAAATAATTCCTACCATATACAATACAAACATTTTATACACTAAATAGGTAAAACTATTAAAAAAAAATAACTAGTAAATAAGATTGCAATCATTCAAGTTAAACATTAAGGCAATATGGTTCTCTTTATTGAAGTTTACTATGTCGGGTTCACAGCGACCCAAATAGAATTTCTAAACAAATGTGGTTATTAATCTTAGACCAAATTTTAATTACTGGTTTTGTTTATCACACATTTAGGAAAAAATTTACAAAATATTGGCCAATTATATTCAAAATTTAAAAGCTGGGGTCCATTTGGAACCCAGAGTGTTAAGAGAAATATAACGGTGTCATAAGTTTCATTGCATAACAAACGTCATATCTCTTTTTATATTACAAAAACTGCGACTTGTATGGGACCATCTTAAAAACGCATTTTGGTAAACTATTAACTCCTTTAATTAATTTTCACGGAAATCCTGGAGTCTTAAAACATTATAGAGGAAAACTCATTAATTTACCGAGGCAAACTAAAACTAATTTTAATTGGCATAGGATTTAATATATTATGCAAATTTGATTTAAATTTTATCCAAAAAAGATTAGTTTCATATAGTTTCACTAGATAACAATACTATCATTATAATGTTGCGTAGATTATATTATCTACAACAGCATTTATTTTTTTTATACCTTATTTGTCATTAGGTTAAATGACACAATTTTAAGATCACAAGACACCATATATTTGTTTTAAAATAGATAGTATGTAATTTTAACAAAAAAAAATTTTGTATGTTAAAATAATAACAATTTAATTTCACAATTATGTACAAATATAAAACCAAATTCAGGGCTAAATAATAAAAAAATATCCACTCAGACTTTGTAAAGTTCTTGCCCTTTAAAAAATTTCCCTGTAGGACGCATATTTGAAATATAGTTCATGTAATTAAGAAACCACTTTCTTAAAATACATGGCATGGCAAAAAAATTTTTTCTGCTCCCCACGAGTTTTATTTGCCCTCCCAAAGTGGAAAAGCTAGAATCGGGCCTGATAATAGTATTAAGAAATCGTCGTTTAACCTGCAGTGAGAAATTTGTAACGCGAGTGCAACAGTGGGGTTCATACGGACCCCAATTTTAATACCTAAATAACTTCAAGCTATGAACTTTATTTTTTTATTATTTTGAAGATAAATACGTGTTCTTTAATTTTTTTTTTCATTGTTAGCTTTGTGTCATTGAGGCAGTGAGCTCTTTCAATTTAAGTCTCCATTTGTTTCTATCTCTACACTCATTTCTACTTAGGTTGTGACATCTTATGCTAGCGTCTACTCTTTGAGACCAGGTGAGTTTAGGTCTGCCCCTTTTATTCTTGCCTTGCACTTCAATTGCATTTACCAGATTGCTTAGATACCCGTCTTTTTGCCTCATAATGTGTCCAAACCATCGGAGTCTGTTGATTTCGACTTTATTTTGTATGGGTGTTATGTGTAAACTTCCAAGTATATGATCGTTGCGGATCTTGTCTTTGCGAGTCACCCCGAGAAACATCCGTAGCATGCGCATTTCCATCGTTTGTAGTATTCTTTCATCGCTTTTCCTTAACGCTGTGTTTCTAAGCCGTGTGTTATTGCCGGTTGTACTATGCTTGAGTAAGCCTTGCCCTTAACTTTTATTGGTATATTTTTGTCGAACAGGACACCTGTCAACGATCTCCATTTTAGCCACCCAACTTTGAGTTTGTTCCTAACTTCTTGCTCGACGTTTTCATCGGATTGTAGGTAAGCACCTAGGTAGGTTGCTGTTGGCTTTGATTTGAGAGACCAGTCATCGTTAATTACCAGTTGTTCACCTTCTGAGCCTCCGAAAACTATCATTTCAGTTTTTTGTTAATTTTTAGGCCTAGCTTTTCAATCGCTTTTATGAAATTATTCAGACTTTCACACATCTCCTGCGGGTTTTCAGCCATTAGTAGAATGTCGTCAGCGTACAGTATGTGCCACGGTGGATTTGTGGCAACGCTCTTTGAGATCACGTCCATCACCGCGATGAATAGTAGGGGATTTAGGGCCGAACCTTGGTGCACGCCTTCATTAATTTTAAATCCTTTCGATGTTCCTGACGAACTCCTTACATACGTAAAATTTCTTTCATACATATTCTGAACCAACTTGATATACATCTCAGGAACATTCTTTCTCCTCAAAGCCCACCATACTACTGATCTTGAAATTTTGTCGAAAGCTTTTTCCAAATCAACCAATGTGCAGTAGAGCTTTTTATTCTTTCTCGTGAAACGTTTTGCCATGTTGCGCACGGCATGAATCGCGTCAATTGTCGACCTTCCTTTCATGAACCCGCATTGCTCAATACCTATATCGATTACATCTCTTAATCTGGCTTATGACTTTTTCGAAAAGTTTGAAAGTATATGACATTAGTTTGATGCCTCTGTAATTGTGGCAGTCAAGTGCGTCGCCTTTATTTTTGAAGATTGGAATAATGTAGCTTTCTTGCCAATTCGGAGGTATTTTCTGATATGTTAATATCGAATTGAATAGAGTCGTTAACGCCGAAATTCCCTCATCTCCTAAAGATTTCCAGCACTCAATGGGTATGTTGTCGGGACCTGTTGCTTTCCCGTTTGAACACTTTTTGAGCTGAAGGCTGACTTCTGATTTTGAGATTGGTGGTATTAGGTTACAGTTTGGGGGTATCTCCTCGAGCTCAATTAGTTCCAAGTATTTCTTTCCCAGCCGCTTTGAGTTTTGAAGATAACTCGCACCAAAACTGCGTAGGACTTGGTATGATTTCGCAATTGTATTCGCTGTCAAAGTTGCAGGTGATTGCGAAGGCTTCGTTTCTCTCCTTGAGCTTTGACCATTTGATTTGGGGAAGAAATTCTGTTTTGCTGAGCCTATGTTTCTGGCGCTGAAACGTGAAGTCTATCACCAGGAGCTGATGCTGCGCAGATATGGTTTCTGGGATGATTTTGCAATCTTTGATTCGTTTAAGCTGTCGTCTCGAAACTAGCATAAAGTCTATTTGAGATTGATTGGAACCACTTTGGTAGGTAATGAGATGGGATCTTCTTTTGCTGAAGAAGGTGTTGGCAATGGCCATGTCGAAAGCTTGGGCGAATCCTAGCAAGTGCCCTCCGTCATCATTGATCGCTCCATAACCTTTGCCTCCGTGAACTCTTTCGTACCCCACATTTTCTTCTCCTACATGCGCATTAAAATCCCCTCCAATCATTGTCAGTTCCTCGTTTGGTATGTCCATCAGCACTGCTTCTAGTATTTCACGAAACTCTTCCTTTTCTTGGTTCGTAAGATTTGTTTGGGGTGCATACACCGAGATAACGTTGGTGACTTTGCCTTCAATAACCAGTTTGATTGCTATGATTCGCTCGAAAGCTTTGTTAACTTTAACGACTGTTGGAATTAGTTCTTGCGCTAGTATTATCCCAACTCCGTTGCGATGGTTTTCCTTTCCATTGTAGAACATCTTGTATCCTAAGCCCATCATCAACGCCTTTAAGCCTTTCATCTTGATTTCTTGCACACACATCACATGGCCTTTTAGCTAGCATTTCCGCCATCTTTCCCTTCATCGTTCCCACGTTTAAACTTGCAAATCTAATGGTTTTTTGTTTTGCTTGGACCCTAATGTTTCTTCTCACTTGATGCGGGCCAGATACACCAAGCGCGCCGCATACAGGGGACACCTTAACGTTTGGTTTTTCATTTTGTTTGGTTGTGTTCATTTTGTTCAGAGTTTTCGGGATTTTCACACCCGCCTTCTGAGGGCTGACGGTGACCCAGATTTGACTCTGGACTCCCTAGGCATCATCGTTTAGGCCCTACTGCCTTGTAGGTCACCAGTAGTCATGTGGCTGCTCTCTTGCTAAAACTTTCTCCTGAAAATAAAATCTTCCTCCGGGATTCGAACCCCGAACCTTCTAGGCTTATTCAGGCTACAGTATTTTAAATATTATAGATCAAATCGTATTTTAGGTTGAGTAAAACATTTTATAAAGATTCTTGAAAAAAAAAATTTTGAAATAAAAAATTATTTCTGGTCATATTTACCATAAAAACTAGATATTCTAAAGAGAAAACAAATAATTCCTACCATTATTATACAATACAAACATTTTATACATTTAATAGGTAAAACTATTTAAAAAAAATAACTAGTAAATAAGATTGCAATCATTCAAGTTAAACATTAAGGCAATATGGTTCTCTTTATTGAAGTTTACTATGTCGGGTTCACAGCGACCCAAATAGAATTTCTAAACAAATGTGGTTATTAATCTTAGACCAAATTTAAATTACTGGTTTTGTTTATCACACATTTGGGAACAAATTTACAAAATATTGGCCAATAATATTCAAAATTTAAAAGCTGGGGCCCATTTGGAACCCAGAGTGTTAAGAGAAATATAACAGTGTCATAAGTTTCATTGCATAACAAACGCCATATCTCTTTTTATATTACAAAAACTGCGACTTGTATGGGACCATCTTAAAAACGCATTTTGGTAAACTATTAACTATTAATTAATTTTCACGGAAATCCTGGAGTCTTAAAACATTATAGAGGAAAACTCATTAATTTACCGAATAAAACTAATTTTAATTGGCATAGGATTTAATATATTATGCAAATTTGATTTAAATTTTATCCAAAAAAGATTAGTTTCATATAGTTTCACTAGATAACAATACTATCATTATAATGTTGCATAAATTATCTACAACAGCATTTATTTTTGTTATACCTCATTTGTCATTAGGTTAATTGGCACAATTTTAAGATCACAAGACACCATATATTTGTTTTAAAATAATTAGTATGTAATTGTAACAAAAAAAATTTTGTATAATAAAATAATGACAATATAATTTCACATTTAGGTACAAATATAAACCAAATTCAGGGTTAAATAAAAAAAAATTATCCACTCAGACTTTGTAAAGTTCTTGCCCTTTAAAAAATTTCCCTATAGGAAGCATATTTGAAATATAGTTCATGTAATTAAGAAACCACTTTCTTAAAATACATGGTATAAATAGCCCTAACTATGAAGAGAAAATATGAAGAATATATAGGCAAATTTTTTGTACCAATTTAAAGAGGCTACAACTCAGTGTTTGTAAACGTAAAAAATATTAGATAAAAAAACAAATTGACCTAAATGATTTAATTAGGGAAGTCAAAGACTTTAGCCTAGCAACAAAATTTTTTTGATGGCTTAAAGAATATTATGTTAGATATTAAATAAGTTTTAATATTCTCAATGTCTTATCCAAGCATTAAAATTTTAATATCCTTCTATTAAAGCATTAGCAACACTCAACTAACAAATTTGGAATGAACATGTAAATTTAAAAAATAAAAAAATTTGGATTTAGGAATTTTGGATAATGAAAAAATTTTTCACCCTTTATAGCTACATGTTTTATATTTCAACAAAATTGTCTAGACAAATTATTTAATATTTACATTGATTTATAATAATTTCCAATTTTTTAACCTATTACAATTTGTGTATTTTTGAGATTCCATAAAATTTTTAACATTAAATAATTAAAAGATTAAATCATATTAAAAAGTTACAAATCAATGTTGGATATGTAAAAAAACAATCAAAGTTAAAAAACAACAATTTCAATTTTCATCTAAATAAAATTTAATGATGTTTTTTTAACGTATTAGACTTAGCAAAAAAAGTTAAATTGCTTAATAGCATAGGTCAAAATATTTTTTAAATTAGCCAATTTCAAAAACCACACATGTCATCTAAAAAATTATTAAACAACCCATTAATAGTCAAAGTCCAAAGAAAAAACAAAAAAATATATATGAGATAAGAATGAGCATTATTTCCCTCAATATCATATTTTAATTTTTTCACTCATTAAATTTTGTTGGCCTGTATAATAATAAAATCAATCTATGTAAAAAATATATGTAGGTAATATTGGTATACATACCAAAACATAATAATGTTTTATTAAAAAAATGTAAAAATAAAAGGCATCAAAAATTATTTAGGATATAAATTTCTTAATTTTAGACAAAAGATGGACATATAGCTTGTGCTCATATTTGGTGCTAAAATCAGCAAGCTTACTAGCAAATTCATTGCCAAGACCTCGCTCCTCCAGCATATTAAAAAGTCTTTCATACATCTGTTCATCCAATAAATCACATGAAACAGAGTAGCAATCATCATTATATTCACCTTCATAAAATGAAAGTTCATCTATTCTAAATAAATCTGAATATGACGGTGAATCTGGAGCACCACCCACCTTGGGACCATCTTCATAGCCACCATCTTCAACAAAAGAGCAATAAAAGGCTAAATTTTGACCATTTTTTGCAATTTCAATGGTATATGTGGGTTTCGATATAGGTGCCCCTTGCATATCACGCTCAGGTAAGTTTTGAGTGTCAGCATTTTCAGAGTATTCATCCATATCACTATCCAAAGAATTATTAACATTAAAAATTATTTTATGAGTTTCCCCTTTGGGGGCAACTCTAGTTAAAACGACCTTGGCATCGGTAAGCTTGGTGTCGAATCCATCAAACTTAGCATCTTGACCTTTATTTTCTAGCGATTTTTGTTCATTCTCAATTTCCTCTGTTAAGAAGGTAGCAAGTTCTTTATCGGCAAGCAAAGAGGATGGTGCAGCAGTACTTTTATATTTTAGAGCCGAATATTGCAGTTTTGACAAATAAGGCAAAATTGGCTTTGAAAGGGTTATTAAACCAGAGGTACGGGTTGGAGCTACTGAATAACTTCTATAAAATAGACGAGCGAGGGAACAAGAAAATTTAGACATGTTGGTTTTTTGTCAGGAAAAATAGATTATAGTTCCACAAAAAAAATAACAGATAATATAATAAGGAAACGAGAAATCATACAATTTTAAAAAAATAATTTTTAGGAAATTCTGCTTAATACAAAATAAAATTGGAATAATAACTTATATTTAATTATAGCTCTCTGAGCATTTTATTAGTATTTTATTTTTATAATCTAATTTGTTAATAGATATATAATTAATATAATAAGCATTGCATTTAGTATGGTATAAAGCGGGTATCTAACTATAAATTACCTTCTACGTTTAAATTGTTTAACATTTTGTCTATTTTTTATATTTTTACAAATGATTATAAAACACATAATCATGGGTAAATAAAGACTTGCGTATTTGTCAAGCTTTAAAGAAACTCATACATACGTAGGGTTACCAACAGGTTTGGGTCAAAAAGGAGGACGGCTGTGTCAAAAAGGAGGACGGCTGTGTCAAAAAGGAGGACGGCTGTGTCAAAAAAAGGACGGCTGTGTCAAAAAGGAGGACGGCTGTGTCAAAAAGGAGGACGGCTGTGTCAAAAAGGAGGACGGCTGTGTCAAAAAGGAGGACGGCTGTGTCAAAAAGGAGGACAAATTAAAAAAACAACGCGCAAGCTTAAAAATGACTTTAAGATCAATATTACATCATTTTATTTATTATTTATGAATTAACATGATCAATTAATATTATTATAAGAATTTTTCGCATCTTTTAACAATTTTGTATCATTAAAAGCATAATTATAAAAATCTCCGCATTGTAAATCTGTATTAATATATATGATTATTTTGTTTTTTATAAGTTCTCTTTTTTGCTCGATTTCTCTCAGCGCGCCACTTTGTATTCATTACTGAGAACACGCGCTCTATAAACGCAGTTGTTGCCGGTAGACTGAATAAAAAACGTATTATTTTTTCAATGTTAGGAAGACTTTGTTTGCTTAATAAATTTTCCCAAGTTTTGCACAGGGTTTCCTCAAAAAAATTTGCATCATCGGATGATTTAAGGAAATCATCTTTAATGAGAATGACTTCTGTGGCATCAATGTTTAGCTCTAATATAGATATCATAGATAGTTTATTTACTATCATCATAATTTCATCAGACGAGGGAAATTTATTCTTTAAATTTATTTTAGAGATGAGGGCTATCCAATTATCCTCATGAAAATCAAATCATTTTTCTAAATACATCAACACCTTTTTATAGAAAGCTGTGAAATCTCTTTTGAGTTTGTTTGAATTATAACGTCAAGATCTGCCAGTTTTTTATTGACGCTGTATCCAAAAAATTGATCGTTTATTCTATTTTTAAAATTACTATGGAGCTGAATCATAATATCCCATAAATGGACATAGGTTGTAGAATTGCTTTCTAACGAACATATGGTTGTTTGAAATATTTGTAGCGAATGTTGGGCAAAAAGTAGATATATTTCGATATTTTCATCAAAATTTCCATTTATATATAATAAACGATCAATAATCTTGGGACAATCTTTTAGAGATGTATATTCTTTTAATCCAGACCACTCTTTTAAAAGCCGTTCAATGCATGGTAGTAAACTAAGCCATCTTGTGACAACATGTTTAAGAATATCCTTATTGTATTTGGACTTCATAACAAAAATTTTTGAGAGACTATCTTTTTTTTGCCAAAATTGAAAAATGGCCATATATTTTTAGAATAATATTTTCAATATCAATATTTAGTTCTTCCAGGGATGCTTTAGCACAATTATTCACCATGTGTGCATGGCAGCTTGACTTAAGTAAATTACAATTCCTTTCTTTCAATTTTGTATATAATGAGTTTTTAATTCCAAAATTATTATATGCAATATCAGCACTTAACGCAGTTACATGCTTTAAGGATAAATTAAAACTATTTAGGATTTTTAGAAGCAAGTTAGACATACTTTCTGATGTCTCTGCTGGATTTTCTTCTAAGGCTATTATTTTATTTTGTATACCAGGCACGATTCTAGACCCATTTGGGGGGGAGGGCAGTGCCCCCCCCCCCCCCCCCCCCCCCAAAAGTTTTTGATTGCCCCCCCCCCCCCCCCCCCACCAAATTGAATTTGACCCCCCCCCCCCCCCCCCCCCCCCCCAAAAAAAAAATACATAGTAATTTTATTTCTTCCACATAATATAATTAAATTTGCGCCGTCAAAAATATCTAAAAAATATTATCTTAAAAGTATTTACTTTTTTTAAAAGTGTTTTGATTTATTAATACTTTTATCCACATGGAAAAGATTTTTCGCAAAATTCTACATACAGCCGCTAAACATAACATTCCTGCTGGACGTCATAGGATTTTTAAACCCTATCTTTCCTCCGAAGTCACATCTCTTATCTCACAGCGCGACTCATTGCGCAAAAGTAATCCCCATTCCTCGCTGATTACAAATCTAAATGATAAAATTCAGTCTACAATTAATTCAGAAAAGCGTATAAAATGGACCGAATTTGTCAACTCTTTCAATCACAAAAATAATTCTCCCCTGCTCTGGAAAACCTTGAAATCATTATCCGGTATCCCAAAACCACCGGTAAATTTCAAAATTAATTTTAATAATAAACCTTCTACCCATAATTTAAATACTGCGAATCTGTTCAATAAACAATTCTCCAGTTTTAACCCGCATAAAACTCATCCCGGTAACAAAATTATAAGCCGAAAAATTAAATCCGCCACCCCTTTACTCATCATCACATTCTCAGAAAATGAAGTTCTTCACGCTATTAAAAAATCAAAATCTTCTAAAGCCCTCGGTCCTGACAACATTAACTCTTTATTCCTCAAACACCTTGGAGCCCTTGGAATTAAATACTTAACTGCTATTTTTAACAATTCTATTGCCACATGTCAAATCCCATGCATTTGGAAGAAATCAAACATCATTCCTATATTAAAACCCGGCAAACCACCAGAACTCTCCACATCATACAGACCTATCTCTCTACTCTGTCCGGCTGCCAAGATCTTGGAAGCTTTAATTCTCCCTTACATCAAAAAACATTTGCCCCCTTCTCCTCATCAACATGGTTTTAGATCTAATCACTCAACAACCTCCTGCCTCCTAAAGATATCTACGGCAATTGCCCAAGGATTCAATCAAAAGAAACCCCCTCATCGTACAGTCCTGGTCTCGCTTGACCTAACACGCGCCTTTGATTCGGTCAACCACCGCACATTAGTTGAACAAATCTACCACTCATCTCTACCCATACCTATCTCAGTAGGTGGCTGTCTAACTACTTACGTGGTAGACAAGCCTATACCTCCTTTCGTGAAGTCAAATCCAAAACACGCATCGTCAGGGAGGGAGTCCCCCAGGGCTCCGTTCTCTCTCCTGCTCTTTTCAATGCATATATTAGTGACCTACCCACTCCCCCCTCAAACATAAACATAGTCTAATATGCTGATGACATTACCATTTATTCCTCGGGCCCAAATGTTGACCAGTTATCAATCACCCTAAATGATTACCTCGTTACACTATCAGATTATTTTACCAACCGCTGCTTAGTAGTCTCTCCTTCAAAATCCTCGGTGACTCTTTTTACTCCGCAAACACGTCAAACCAACGCACATCCTCAAGTATTTACCAAGGGTTTACTACTCCCCCTTGTACGAAATCCCAAAATACTGGGCCTCACCTTTGACCCTATGCTAAACTTTAACCAACAAAAAAATACTGCAGCAAAAATAAATAGAAGAAACAACCTCTTAAAAGCTTTGGCAGGAACCTCCTGGGGACAAAGCAAAGAAACCCTGACCATCAGCAACAAAGCAATTTCCCGCTCCCTTATAAATTAGGCAACCCCAATATGGTCACCTTTAATCTCTCAGTCCAATTTCGATAAGCTCCAAATTGCCCAAAATTGCGCTCCCCGTACCATTACAGGCTGCCTCAAAACTACCCCAATTGACCATCTACATCAGGAAACACAAATAATTCCCATCAGGCCACACTCTCAATTATTATGCGATCAATATATGGCCTCCTGCCTTTCATCAGATCATCCCTGCCACGATCTCCTTAACCTCGCTGGCCCAGCACGTTCAATGAAAAACACCCTCCCCTCATACAGCCTTCCTCGTGTCAAACACCTATTTGACCCCAACTTTACAACTAAGCAACTACACCAGCTAATCCACACCAACGCTGTTAAAGAAACCATCCAATCATACAAACCTTGCCCCATTCTTCTGAATGGCTGGCCCCCTCCCATTTCACCCTCCGAAACCACTCTCTCTAGACGAGAGAGATGTCTTCTTTCACAACTAAGATCTGGCTTTTGCTACCTACTAGCCGATTTTCGTAACCGCGTCTATGCATCTGACGACATGTGTTACGACTGCAAAAAATCCGCAGACAGCCTACACCACTGGCTCTCATGCCCATCACGTGGCACCCCGATTAATCCATTAGACCTATGGACAAATCCTATTCTAGCCGCCTCTAAGCTCGCTCACACCTCCGAGCCACCTTCATCCATATTGAAAAGTCGCAGTGGTTAACAACAACAACAACATCCGCAAGAGAGATCAAACTAACAGAAATATATAGAAAAATTTGATTAGCCTTATATTTGTGAAATCAATACATAAATCTGATGCCTAAGAAATTTTCTCAGTTAACAACAATCTTTTGTTAGAATATAATCTAGAACTAAAGAACCTGATTGCACAATGCTACGATGGGGCGAACGTAATGCCCGGGAAAAAAATGGTGTTCAAGTATTTCTAAGCAAAATAGCTGGACACCATGTCCCGTATATTCACTGCTTTAACCACCAATTGCATCTTGTTGTAACAGATTGTCTTATTTTAAGTGAAGGGAAAGATTTTTTTGATATTTTTTCTTCCCTTTATAAATTTTTTCAACATAATGCAATCAAGATAGTGAATGCGAGACCATACCCCGGCTGTTGCCCCATTTGTGGTGTGGTCACTACCTGCCCATTGTTTTTTTTTAAATTACACAGAAATATTTAATACTCTTTTGAAAATTAAAAATTAAAAAACTTTTATATCTTCAGGTCACAGGGCCAAAATGGGGTTTTTTGACCATATTTATAATCATCTATTTATTTTTTTGTACTTAATTGTAAAATTATTTTATTTATTAAAATTAATTACATATCAATTTTAATGCAGAACGATTTATATTTCTAAAACTTCTATTTTAATACACCATTGTTTGTTAGAAATTAAACAATTAAGAAATAAAAAAACATTTTAAGATTTATTTAAAAATTGTTTTAATATTAATATTTTTTTAAATGACAATAATTTATCTATGGATTAAAGAAAAACTAAACCTACAGATATTTTTAATTTTTATTTATTTTCTACTCATAAAGTTTGAAAATATTTTAAATATTAATGATGAAGTAAAAAGTATTTATTTTAATGTTATTGATTTATTTATATTTTGATAATAGATTTTTTACCGATAATAGTTGTTTAAAATCTTTAAATTCCCTTTTTAAATTTGATTTACCTTAATTTTAGATCTTTTAAAAATAATTAATATTAATAAAAATTCATTATCTAAAAAAATTGACGTAGCCAAAAATTTTTTAGTAAGAAACTTAATAATTACCAATATGTGTTACTATTGATTTTGTTAAATTTTTATGATTAAAATGATGCGTTTTCTAATCTATGTAACATTTTTCATATAAGTTTGTTAATTGGCTCTTCAACGTCGAGTTGTGAGGCCACATTTTATTTTAAGAAGGATAATAACGGCTGACAAGTAGGACCTGCTTAAGGGTGATTTGGTTCTTTTAGAACACGAAAAATCATTAACTCGGGGCGTTGAATTTTGATGAATATTGTAATTTAATTAAAATCTTCTAAGATAAAATAGTTTGATCAACACAATACACTGCTCATAATCAGCTAATTATTGCTTACTATTTTAACATGGTTTCAAACTTTTTTGCGCATTTTACGTTTATGTTTATGTTCATGTTTTATTTAATTTTTTACCCAAATATTAATAACTAGTTATATATAACCAGTGTTTTTTCATATATATTCTTCCAAATTAGCATACTTATACATTTTGTTTTCATGATCATCAATCTTATTTCACTTTTTCTAAAATCTAAAGTTTTATATAAGTCATTTTTATCATTCATATATATCATATTTTAAATTTTCATGCGCAATGATACCAAATGATAAAATTATACTTACAATTAATTCAAATCTCATATCTTTTTAAGCAAGTGATAGTGAAAACAATTAATTTTAATTCACATATTTAATTTATAAACCATTTTTTTTTAATTTAAGAATATAATAAATTACTATTAATTTGTTAACAAAAAAATTTTTTCTGCCCTCCCACGAGTTTTTTTTGCCCCCCTAAAATGGAAAAGCTAGAATCGGGCCTGTTGTATACCCTTAAGTGCAAAATATTGGATGCATATTGGATATATTTTAACATTATTATGATTTGATGCATCTATTTAAATTGAATAATATGTGTTGTTCGTGCGTATTTCATCTAATACTTTACATAACTCATGGTTTCCCAAACAATATACGAGATATTCTGCCTTTGTCCTTCCCATTTGAATACTTTTTATAAGAGTTGAATCTTTGAGAAGATTTTTAATTAACTTTATGGTGCAATCAAGGGAGTTGTATGAATGATGGTGCTTAATAGTGTGGTAAACATAGGTCAACTCAGTGGCGAGATTATCGTAATTTAAATAGTTAAGTTCCATTATTTAATTTTCATTTCTACATTTAATATTTTTCTTGTGTAATTTAGTTTTTTATGTTGTCTTATAGCAGCTAAACCTTTACAAACTATTAATATTTCAGATTGGCATAATTTGCAAAATGCAATATTACTGCTCTTTTCTTATAAAAAATCGTATTCTGTCTCCCATTTGGCTTGATATGTACATAATCTTTCTATATTATTTAAGGTAATGTAAAATATTTTAATTAAAAAAATATCAAATTACTTGGCATACTAATCACTAATTAATTAAAATCGATTTATTTCACTTAAATTTAGATAGGTTGTTCTGTGGGTATGGCAAAATTGATTTAAAATTTTTTGGCGAAAAATCAAAAAAACTTAAATGTTTTAATGAATGTGAAAAAAATTATTAAATCATATTTTATTATAAATATTTAATTGATTACATTATCAGTTTTATCTACAAAATATAATAATAGCAGCTAAATATTTTTCTGAAGATAAATGCGAAAATTTAATGATTTTGAAAAATCTTGGATAAGTTATGTTTAATAAACGCCATCTATTATTTAAATTTTGGTGTTAATTTTTTTTAAGGGATTTAAAAGTAAAATTTGATTTTCTTTTAAGTTGTTTATGGGTAAATAAGGTATGGGAAATGATTTTTAGTATTTTAAATAAAAAAAATTTTTTTTTTCATTTTTATTCAAAAAAGGAGGACATTTTCAGCTAAAAGGAGGACGGGACAATGGACAGCTAAAAAGGTTGCCGTCCTCCCAAAAGAAGGACGTTTGGCAACCCTATATATACGGCTTTTTAATAATAAATTAAAGCCTTCGTTAAATGCTAAAATATTAGTAGTTAATATCAAGTATATTCAATAAATTTAGTTATGACATTGATGCGTAGATAGAAAGTGGCGGAATAGTTTTAACACGCAAATAGTAGGGTGAGAAATTTGTAATGCAGTTGCTATGGTCAGGGGCGTATGCAAAAAATTTTCGGAGGCAAAAAATTTTTTTGACGAAAGGAATTACAAATTTAATTTTATATTTTATTTGCAAAATTAATTTATAAGGCTGTATATTTTTCAAAAATAGCAATTTTATTAATTTTTATTCCCTTTTACATGTTTAATATTTAAATTCAACCGCGAAATACATTATATTAAATAAAATCTAAAGGGGGGCACTTGCCCTTTTTTGACAACCCCTAAATACACCCCTGGCTATGGTAGGGTCCATAATAACTCTAATTTTAAACCTCTATATTTGCTATAATCTATATCTTTTTATTGTTTTGAAATAAAATATGTGCTCTTTATTTAAATATACATTAATGAATATTTCAAATTTTATAAGACACAAAGTAGAAAAAAATTTGGAGAATTGAAATTTTTTATTTTCCATATTACAATTGAATCATGTCAATTAATTAAATGTATCAATAAATAATCAAATTAAAAGAGTTTCATGGAAAAAAAAATATTCGATGTAAAAAATTATTTTTGGCTATTATTTATTATAGGGCGCGTTCAGACTCGCTTCATTTTTTTTAAAAAAAATTTATTTTTTTCAAAATTTTTTAAAAACTTTTCTCTCAGAAATACTATTGCTAATAACCGAAACTGGCGATTTTTTGTAAAAAAAAGCGTTTTATGTCAAAAGAAAATTTTGAAATATTTAAAAATTTTAAATTTTTTTAAAAATGTAATGAGTCTTATCGCGCCCATAAAAAAGAGAAAATAAATAATTCATATCATTATAATATTACAAACATTTTTAATACTAGTTTATTTTATTATTTTTTTGGAAAAAAGGCACAAATTTAGCCCATAATATATAATATAATTATATATTCAAACTTTAAGATGTGCTGGGCCTGGGGTTCATATGGACTCCACAGTGCTAATCACGGGTTAGCCCGTGAATGGTAGGGTGAGATATTTGTAACGCAAACGCAATGGTGGGGTCCATAACTCCAATTTTAAACCTCTATAACGAGTTTTAAAGATATGATCTTAATTTTTTTTATTTGAAAGAGAAATACGTGTTCTTTGATTAGAGAATATATGTTATCATTAATGAATGTTGCAAATTTTATTTGACACAAAGTAAAAAAATCTGAAAAATTAATTTTATTTTATATTACATTTAATAAATCATGTTAAGGCTGCGGCTAGTGAAAAAAAAAATTTTTGACAAAAAAAATCACTCGCATTTGAATAGCGTTAGGCGGCTAGTGTGAAAAAAAATTAAAAAATAAAAAAAATTTTTATTAAAAAAATATCTTGTTAGGCATATCCTAAAACGACCAAAAAACCTATCATTTTTTGATATAAGCCGCTTAAATTTTTTTTATTTAAAAATTTTTTTTTACAATTTTGAAAAAAGCATTAGCCGCAGCCTAATAAATGAAATGTATCAATATTATCGAAATCGTGTTTTTATGTCTAGTAGAACATATTTAGAGATTTTCATGAAAAAAAAATATTTTGATATAAAAAATTATCTTTGGCTATTATATACCATAAAAACTTGATATTTTAAAGAGAAAAAAAAATAATTTATACCATTATTATACAATACCATTTTGTATACTTAATAACTAAAATTATTTAAAAATAAAGTTGTAATTACTCAAGTTTGAGTTTAAATAGAGGCAATTACATTGTAATTGAGAGGGTGGGGTCCATAAGGACCCCAATTCAATTTCTAATTCTATAAATTTTGTTATTAGACTTAGACCAAAATTTAATTATAATTTTTGTTTATTAGGGCGGGTTCAGACTTCATTTTTTTAAAACATTTTATAAATTTAAAAAAAAACTTAATTTTTTGAAATTTTATTGTTTTTTTTTTCAAAATTTTTTAAAATTTTTCTTTCAGAAAAATTATTTAAATGCTAACAACGAAAATTGGCTACTTTTTTAAAACAGCGTTTAATGTCAAAAGATAAAAATTCTTAAATTTTTTTAAAATTTAAAATTTTTTAAAATAAAATGAGTCTGAACGCGCCCTTATATATTAAAGAAAAAGTCACAAAAATTTAGCCCATAATATGTAATATTTTTGAAAATATTTGGAATTCAATATGTAATCGCGGGTTAAAGAATTCAATTTAATTTAAAGTTTTATTTATATATAAATAATTTAAATAATACTCTTTGATACAAATAAGTAAAATTTTGAATATCGCATTCATAAAAAAAGCTTTTTTTTTAATAATATTACGTTTTTTTTTAATTTTATCAAAAAATATTTACCTATTGAATTTAAAATTTGACTTAAATTGTTTAAAATTAGCCCGCAATCTGTAAATAACCTATTTTCGCTCGTCTGAATAAGAAAAATGTCTACCAAAAGTTTATATTAGGCTGCGGCTAACACTTCTTTCAAAACTGTAAAAAAAATATTTCTGAAATTATAAGAATTTTAGCAGCAAATATCAAAGAATGAGGATTTAGGTTTTTTGGTCGTTTTAGGATATGCCTAAGAAAATAAAATTTATTTTTTAAATTTATTTCACACTAGCCGCCTCAATGTTATTCAAATGCATGCGATTTTTTTTTGTCAAAATTTTTTTTTCCACTAGCTGCAGCCTTAGGTGCTGCATTTTTCCGAACGAATAGTCATCTTTTCATTTTTAAAACTATGCATATATGGCTGTTGTGAAAAAAATATTTTTTTTTTAATTTTAACGGTTAATATTAAAAAATAAAAATTGATGTTTTTGATCGTTTTAAAGTGTGCAAATTTTTAAAAATTTTTTTAATATTTTATATATATTTTTACACAATGTTAATCAAATGCACTCAATTTTTTTCCTTCAAAATTTTTTTTTCATTAGCCGCAGCCTATTATAATCTTTAAATAAGTCTTTAAACCAGTGTTTGCAAAATTAATTTTATGCCTTTGAAATTTTCTATATTTGAAAGTATTTAAAAAGATGCTATGATTTTTTTTAACCATATTAGGGCACGGGCATGAGATTTTATTTTCATAAAATTGAAAATTCTGAAAATTTTAAAAATTTATAAATTTTTTCAAAAATTTTTTTAATTTCAGAAAAAGCATTTTGCCTTCATTAAATTTGGCAACTTTTTAAAAATTTGCGTTTTATTACAAAATTTTTTGTCAAAATTTTGAAAATTTTTCGAAAATAAAAACTCACTTTACACATGCCCTAAGGGAACCTACGGAAAACGCTATCAAAATAACGAGTGATGATGTGCAAAATTCATGATTGGCTCATTCTCATAATATAAGATGATAACACCCACAACTAAGCCATAATGTGTTCAAGACGAAACAAAGAATTTAATGGTTACAAGATTCTAAAATCCGCATATAAACAATATTTAAAACATTATTAACCACCTGTTGGATCCTAAAAAATTTATTTAGCTGAATACTAGGCATCTTCGCTTTGATGCGTTATAAGTTAAGCTAGTTACGCTAGAAGCTTTGGCGAATATGTTAAAACTTAGGTGCAATAACAACAAATAATTTAGCCTGTGTTGTTAAATTATTTAGGCATTGAAATTAGAACAGGAGCCATGTTGATGGTTTGCAAATCACCTCTGGGGCTACATGGTTTAAGATATAAATATTATTTATAAATATACTTAAAGCAAACGAGCTTGGTGTAAGAAAATATTGCAAAAAATAATTGTTAATAATAAAGACTCAAATGTTATAAAAAAAAATCAATCGTTTTTTAAATTTAAAACAAATGAACTATGAACGTGCTCATATAACAAAATTTAACTATTAACACCGCGCTTAGCCTGCACATAATTTTATTTAGTTTCAATAAATTCAACAAATTTGATGATCACTTTGTATATGCTATTAAATATCATATAATTACAAAAAAGCGGTAGCGTTAATAAATTTGAAGTACATTTTAGAAATAAAGGATTTAATCCAACCATTCTAAAAATTTATAAATCAAATATGTATAAATTTATATAATGAAACATGAACTGAGGGCGATTTAATCCAACCATTTTAAAAATTTTTAAATCAAATATATATAAATTTATGTATTGAAATATGAGAACTGAGGGCGCGTTTAAAGTTCATTCATTTTTTGAAAATTTTTTTTAAATTATAAAAATAAATTTAATTTTTAAATGAGTGACGTCAAAATAATTATTAGTTTTAGTTATATGCATTTAGATTAAAAATAAAAATCATAAATTACAAAGCAATAGCACGGGGACAACAAATTTTAAAAAAAATGGGTTTGATCCTAAACCCAAAATAAAATTTAATTAAGAAATTCCAGTTGACTAATTGCGAAAAATGTGTATGTAAGATTTTTAAAAAGACTGAAATATTTTCCTACGGTATTATACTTGGTGCTAGGGACGGATGGTTAACGGATTTAAAATTAAGGTTACCGTAAAAACAGCACCTGCTTTTCCAATTTTTTGTTGCACAGTGTTATGAATTTAAACATAATAAAAAGAAATTAAAACACACCTGCATACATGTAATGTAAGTTAATCAATTTCAAAATGCGCTAATTCTACATCTTATAAAGATTTTGGTTTTTTACCTCATGAACTATTGTATGCTTCTGGCCATTATTATTAAATTATCGATATATAAAAATTGAAACTGCGTTTGAAATTATGTTTTAAATAAATCCTTGGATTATAACTAGCCTTGATCACAGCCATATTTTCTTCCTTAAATTCCATTTTGCTCCCAGGTCAACAAATTTTTAGTTATATGCTAACTGCAGAGATCAAATTTGCCATCTTAGAGATCTTCTAATCCGTTTACCTTTTATAATCAAACTTAATAAGTCAGCTATTGGGAATTTTTAAAATGTCAAAAATAAACAAAAAAATTAAAAATGAAAATTAATTAAATTTTTTTGCACATTTACAACAGCTAAACTATTAAATCAAACTTCAAATAATATTTTAATTAAAACCCTATAGTATAACGTTTCGTATTTAAGTTTGGACGCGAAATATTCTGTATACTCTTAATGCTGATGTAAGAGCTATACTAAAAAATTTTATTTTTCATTATTTAAGATGATAAATATAGGTTACATGGAATTTTTATAAAAAAAATATCTTGAATTATTTCTATTTAGGGTATATTCGAGGTCGTAAAATCAGTCAATTTCGAAAGGATTTTCGATATGGACGGATCTAAGGAGCCGAAGGTGCAAAAAACTACAAAAAATGGAAAATATATAATGATAAGGCCATAAGCTTTTACGTTTTATAAAATTCTTTTTTTCTGACATTGATATTTGTTAACCTATGCTATAACTTAGGTGGCAAAGGGAGCTTTATTCAAACTGTTTCGAATATTTGAAATACCACAATTAGAAATTAGTTTTATTTGAATGAGCTAATAATGGGATTAAACCTACTATTTTGAAGATTTTCAAATTGTTGGTATTTGCTATAGTTGTATTTTATTTAAAATATTATGGCCCTTTAGTAGTTAAATATTATGGCCTTTTTAGTAGTTAAATATTATGGCCTTTTTAGTAGTTAAATACCATAGCCTTTTTTTATTTGGTTTACTCAAATGTACTTTAGCTATTTTGAATATTATTTGTTATATATTTGGCATCGGCGACTACATATAGTGAGATTGAGGTTTGATATAAATATTTATTATATATGAAATACAATTCAATTTTAGTTTAAACACCTTTTTCCTACATCCAAAAGGATAACTATATGTAGTCGTCGATGTCAAATATATAACAAATAATATTTAAAATAGCTAAAGTACAATTGAGTAAATAATAAAAGGCCATAATGTTTAACTACTAAAAAGGCCATAATATTTAACAACTAAAAAAGCCATAATATTTAACTACTAAGCCATACTATTTGACTACTAATAAGGCCATAATCTTTAACTACTTAAAGGCCATAATATTTAAATATAATACAATTATAACAAATACCAACACAAATCTGTTAACGATATTTTCTGATCAAATGTAAGCCAGAAACTTTTAACATATTAGAAAAATGTTTAAAAAAATAGAGTTAATACCTAGAAATATAAAAAACTTAAATTTTAAATATATATTTAAAATTAGATTTGTATTAACGCGATACCTCTAATATTAGGTTGAGGCAAAATATAATGAGAAATCTAACCGTTGGTACAATAGCTTGATATACTTAAAAATTAAAATTTGTATCAATTTTTCAAAAGCTATTAATTCAGCCTTATTTGACCATTTGTTGATGGTGTAGCTGGTGGGCGATGGTCCATTGATGATCAAACCGAAAAATTATTAGAGATGGATATTGTGTTGTATCAAATTCATAAACCTTAACTCGTAAATCAAACAGACGTAATATCACGGCCTAAACCGTTC
>CM060243.1:34234287-34255116 GCA_030555515.1 Acutogordius australiensis | reverse complement strand
CCAGGGCTGTTATAAATTCCCATGGCTAAAAACCGGGAATGGGAGTTCGGAATTCCATTCCGGGAACGTTCCGTTTTACTTTCCGGGAAACCTTTCCGAATGAGCTAGCCGGGAAGGGGAAGAAAACTAATGTTAATAAACAAAAAATATTTAATCTCACTTACATTACATTATATACAATAAAGGGTAAAGTACTAGAAGAGTAAATAGTATTTTCACTTTACTCTAAGTTCATAGTAAATTTTAAGCCAACACAAAACTATTTTTAGACATCATTACAAATTTATAATTGTAAAACTATAACAATTTTTATTATAAATAGAATTTATTTGAATTTATAAAAGTTAGTTTGTAGCGTAGTGGTGATGATCTTGGTTCTTAGTCCAAAGAGTCCAGGTTCAAGTTCAAATGAGGGGCTTTTTTAGTAATAACAAATGTACACTATTTAATAAAATACTTGGCGGTAGGCCCTCGAAAAATATGCTTAAAGAGTTTAAAGTCAAATCTGGGTCACACTGCGTCATCAAATGGGGCTTGAGATCTAACAATAGTAGCTTAGTTTTTTAAGTTAATAACATATGCTAGATAGTAGGTAAATTTGCTTTAATAACATACATTTTAAGGTTTCCGGGAACGTTCCCGGAGTCAAATTTAAAGAAAAATCGGAGTTCCTTCCGAGTTCCGTACTATAGGAAAATAGGAAGGAATACCTTTGTACGGAAAGGGGAAGGAACGTTCGGAATTTTTAACAGCCCTGGCCATCCCTTGTTCATTTATGTTTTTACACAAACCAAATCCCATTTATTGATATGTATAATTAATAACACAGGTCTACTTTGAGAATTATTGGCTAACTACAGAGATTGACATTTTTGGGATATTTAAATCCTACGGGTTATTCTAGTTGGACTTAGTTAGTCAGCTGCAAACATTAAAAATTTTATAAAAAATATTAAACAAAAAAGATTTAAAAAAAAATTGTTTTTTTTTGCATATTTACAACAGCTAAACTGTTCAAATAATATTTTTATTAAAAACTAATATATCGTGTCGTATTTATGTTTAACAAAATATTTTTTATTATCTAAATGCTAATGTAAAAGCTTAATATACTAAAAAATTTTATTTCTTCTTATTTGAGATGACAATTAAAAAAGATTCTTGAATATTTTCTTTTTAGGGTATTCTCGAGGTCGCAAAATGTGTTAATTTGGTCACAAAAGCCATTTTTTCGATATGAACGGATCTAAGGAGCCAAAGGCGGAAGAAACTTTGACGGAAAATATATATAATATAAGGCTATAATAGGGTGTGCATTTATTTTTTCATAATCTTATTTTTGTGACATTGATATTTTGTGACCTGTTTAATATATTAATATTAAGATTGACACTGTAACAATATCTTCGCCAATTTGAGTACCATTTATTCCAACATTTATTATGTTCGCGGCTCAATACTAACCGTGCGCAAATTATTTCCAGATGAATCTCGAAATGTAAATTGCAACGAGGCATTCTCAGGTGTGACAGGCAAGGTAAAAACTCCGTAACCTCCTCTTCTAATGTATCGAAGTTTAAGCGATTTGTTGGGATTGGCTTCCATAAATATTGTCTCTGCCGTGACCTTCGTTCCTGACCCTATACCCAAGTGGTGCAAGCCTTGATATTCAAAGTGCTAAGAAGGGGATATGAAAGTAAAATATAAGACATGTCTTAACTTATAAACAGGGTGATTAAAAATCCATTCCTATTTCGTTTTCATATTCCAGAAAAATCAAAAAAAGAGATTGTGGAAGGATGATTTTAGCAATTTTAACTAACCCTGAATACGCCGTTTATTTTTATGAATTACGGACATCAGTGCAAAAAATTCCTCTCATTAAATTAATATCAATCTTATGTTGATCCATCTGTTCTCCTTAAAATGCTTTGAGATCAAACGAGCAAATTTTTTCGTCTTCCAAGAAAACGGCTAAATAGGCTGTGGCTAATTTTTATTTCAAGATTATAGAAAAATTTTTTTTTCTAATTTTAACGACTATTATCAAAAAATGAAAATCTGAATTTGGCCGTTATAGGATATGTCTAACAAATAAATACACTAGTCACCTTAATGTTAATCAAATGGGTGCGATTATTTTTTCATCAAATTTTTTTCCCCAAGCAGCTATAAAAGTTTGGCACAACCGTCTTGGCGACATTCATAAAGCCTGTGTAAAACATGTTTTGAATAATGTAAAACCTCATTTTAACATTCAGAAAAAAATATAACAAGACAACTATAAAAAAAATGGAGAAATTTTTTCCTAGATGTTGAAGTAAAATTTTACATTTTTATACGATCGACATATGAATTTTACTTAAAAAACAGCCGGACTTGACCAAATACTTTTCGAAGCCACTTAATTTATTGTAACTTTAAAGAAAAATAATTTATGATATTAAATGCTTCATCTAATGCCTATTCGTATCATTTATATATTAAAAAGTATATAAACATTTTTAAAGATATCAAGTAAAAAAAAATTATATATAGATTTACAGTGTTTTATAACACAGGTCAACAAATATCAATGTCACAAATAATAAGTTTATAAAAAAAAGAATGCATCCCCATGATAGCTTTACTTCATATATATTTTCCGTTTATCTTAACTTCTTCTGCCTTCGCCTCCTTAGATCCGTCTATAACGAAAAATGGCCTAATACGAAAATTGAAGAATTTGTTTTTTCATATAAAAATCTCTTGTAACTTATGTTTATCCTCACATATAATTAGATATAATATTAATATGTCAAGCTCTTACATTAACATTTAGAAAATACAAAATGTTTCGCGTCCAAACTTAACATGATATATTATCGGTTTTTACTAAAAATATAATTTGAAGTTACAACAGTTTAGCTGTTGTGAATATGCAAAAAAAAATTCATTTTATTTTTGTTTTTGAATCTTTTTTGTTTTTTTGTCCTTTTTTAAAATTTTTAATGTAAGCTGACTAACTAAGTTTGATTAAAATAACGGTAAACGGATTTGAAAATCCCTAAAATGGCAGGTTTGATCTCTGTACTTTTTAACCCTTCAAATTTTTTTTTGATCTGTGTAATTAAAGAGGGCTAATACGAATTTTTTTATTAGGAATGTTGAAATAATTGGAATGTTTTTAGCATTAAAAAATGCTTTATAATGTTACTTAAAAAATGAATTAAGTTATTAAAATCAATCTTAGCCTCCATTAATTCATTTTCACCTGTCCTAATATAATATAAAATTTTTGCTAGCATTGTTACTTGGAGGAGGTGATCGTGGCCTGACAGGTAAGCCGATACCCGGTATTTTAACAACGATGGTAACAGTTTTTGCCAAAGACACAACGTAGGTCCGTGCTCTCCAGTCGAATATATTGGGTAGTGGCCAGCTACTAGCAAAAAATCCGCGCTACAATATAAACATATTACATTGCAAAGGTTAGAAAACTTTCGACAGATGTCCATTGTCATTTTAAAACCCTTTATATATAAAAAATTTATTCTTAAAAAACAACGTTTGAGAGTATATAAAAAAAACTTTGCCTATTGGAACTTTCCCTAACACTTTTTTAAGGGGCGCAACATACAAAGGTACTCTTTTCCCTCTTAACCCCATTATCGCTTCGTGGTTAATTGGATATAAGCATATCGACGAAGTATTTTCTTTGCGGCTATGCTCTTAAAAAGTACTCAAAAAACTTAGCTTACTGCACCTAAAGGTGACCTTACCCGTGGAGACAAATATATAACGGTTAAATCACACAGTATATTATATACGTTCGTTAGAGCCATTAATTTTCATTTGATTTTTTTTAAAAATGGATTCTAATCATGTCGTTGGGACAGTGTTTAGGATTAACGCCATGCCTAGAAAGAAAAAAGTTTGTTTAATAATTTAAATTGAAAACATACAATATTTGCTGACCAGAAATACTTAAAAATAATAAATATGTCAGCTTTGATGATCACGTCTTTTACAATATAGTTAATTCATATCCTAGTCAATTTACTCCCAAAACTTTTTTAATTTTTTAGGTTAAAATATCAAAATTTAAACGAAGGTGATAAAGAGTTTTTTTTACTTACGACAAAAAATTCTAATTATTTTTAAACAAAATTAATTACACGTGTTTTAAAAACACTTTTGCCCATATATTTTTTGTGTTATTTATTTCTATCCAACCTTTTTTTTCCTTATATCATTAATATTTTTCATTCACATTTCTTTTTTTGATTTTGTTTTCTTATTTTATTTCACATTAATGTTTTACATTTTTTCTTTCATATAATAATTTTTTAATTTTATAAATCTGTATGTTTGCAAATAAATAATAAGGTTAATTGTGATAGTGCTTAATCTTATAAAGAGAAATCATAAAAATTAAACTCTGATCGTTTCAGCACCAATTTAAGCCATTTCTTCTGAACGCGTCGCTTTGCCAAATTCAAGTGTTTGTTGGATTCGGGAAAAGGGTATAGGTAAAATTCATCGCACATAAGAGTCGTATCTATCATAACAAGTTGGATCCATTTAGTACTTTGCCACTCCGGGTGATATATACGATAGGTTACGGTGTAATAAACATTTGGGTATGACCTGTTAGAAGTTAACCCTTAAATACCAATTGACCAAAATTTTCTGTTCAGGATTTTGGTTGTCTGGTTCATGCAAAGCTGGAGAAAAATAAATAAATGGAACGCTTCAAAAGGGCAACGCGTTAGGGCGCGTTCAGACTCATTTCAAAATTTTGAAAAATTAAAAATTTTTGATGTTTTATTTTTTTTTTCAAAATTTTTAAAAACTTTTTTTTAGAAAAACTATTTAAATGCTAATACCAAAATTTGGCAACTTTTTGTAATAAAGCGTTGTCAAAAGGTAAAAATTTTTATAATTTAAAAATTTTTAAAAAAAATGAACTGAGTCTGAACGCGCCCTTTTGAAAAAGATTTGTTTGAAGTTCAAATAACTTAAAAAAAGCCTTTTTTGATACTTAGACGCTATTTTTTTCCTTTTGCCCATTTTTGCCCAAGCCTGGGCGCAAGTTTAAATAAAAATATCACATTAATCTATTCTTGTTTCAATTTATCATACATATTTCAGGTATCGTATTTCTGTCCAGTTTTAATTTCATAAATTATGCATTTACTAACGTAAAAGAGTGACCTATTAATGTTTGGCCGTATTATTTTGCAAACTAAATAGGGTCTATAAAGAACCACAAAATAAAATATTGCAACTAATTTTGTTATTGTTAAACTATCTTTCCTTTAAAAATAAAATTATTAAATATGACCATTTCGAATTTTCACCATAGGCCAGCTGAGCCGTTAAGTTACCGATATGATCGTGATTACCTGCCAGGACGTACCAAGGAATGTAATTAATCACAGGATCGTCATACAGACATTCGAAAGATGACTGCGTTTGAAAATAAATATATATCATACTTTAACATATGTAAATATTCATATAATTTTATTATAATTTTAACTGCCAATCTTTTGAATAGTCACTTTCCAAAATAAATCATACGCGTCCATGTAAATATTTAAGGTTAATAATATTTTCCATCTGATTGCTAAATCGGTCCAGGCTAAAATTAGGCTCGATTGGCAATGTATTTTAAGATTTTTATAACCAAATTAAAAAAATAACACCAAGCTATGAATCAAACCGTATTAAGCCGTAACTTGCATAGAGGTAAAACCAGGCTGTGATATTCCGACTTGCTCCGCCCAACATATTATTTAACTTGGGGCCCGGTCCTACCTGTGGTTCAGCCAGCCCCTAAAAAATGGTTTTAAATCTTAGGCTCGGCCCAAATTTACAAATACGGCCCAGAAATAATACACAATTTTAAATAAAACAAAGATTTGAAAGTAATTCCATTCATCGTGTGATTATTTTGTCTTTTATAGTTCTTGTTAACAATATTTAAAAAAAAAAGGCAAAATAAGATATGTGTCCATTGTTTCAAATTCAGGTATGGCCCGTTTTTAGGCGGGCCAGGACCGGCCGCGGGCTTTGGGATCCCAGCTTTGATCGCTAATGTAAATGAAGCGGGGGGGGGGGGGGGGGAGTAAGCCTAGAATATGCGCCTCTCCCTCTTTTCATCATTTCCAATTACAATTTTTTTAACACACCCCCCTCCCCACCCCTCGTGCATCACTAAAATTTAGTTAAACAGGGCAAATTTTGCGTCAACCGTTTTACAATTAAAACATAATATTATTTTTAAAATTTGCTCCTACATTGTCTACAGGACTGTGGACCGGTACATACCCTAAATCTAGTGTCAGCTTCATTCATCACACCTAGCTGGTAGAAATTATCGCCCAAAAGAACTACGAATTTAGGCATGAGCGAAGCGGACCATTTTTTAAGGTCGGCTGCCACGGATCTACCCATGTAAGTTGTGAATGGTCGCATTGGCTTACCACCTGTATCGCCTAGCACGGCGAACGTAAAACTCTCTTCGTCATCTGTCAATTCCATATCAACCATACTTTCGTATAAATCAGCCTCAAAGTTAGGCTTTATTGACGTTGCAACGGCTATTATCATGAATATATATATATGCTTTTAGGTTGGGTATATTCTATTTAATTACTTTAGTAGGATATTATATTTTATACAAGTGAAAAATTTAGGAAATAACACAATTGATTTCTTTAGTTAAGAATGAATAAAGAAATGAAATGCCATAGTATGTTATTTTTTAATATATACTTTTCCTTCTCCTATTACAATAAAACTACATTTTAATATGTTCAACCGAGTATTTTATTGATCGGACAGGCACGGTTCTAGACCCTTTTGGGGGGGGGGGGGCAGTTTTTGATTGCCCCCCCCTCCCCCCTAAAAAAAATAATTGAATTTGCCCCCCCCCCCCCCCCAAAATACATAGTAATTTTATGTTTGCCCCCCCCCCCCCCCAATTGAATTTGCCCCCCCCCCCCCCCCCCCCCAAAAAAAATACATAGTAATTTTATTTCTTCCACATAATATAATTAAATTTGCTCCGTCAAAAATATTTAAAAAAATATTATCCTAAAAATATTTACTTTTTTTAAAAGTGTTTTTATTCATTAATACTTCTCATCCGCAAGAGAGATCAAACTAACAGAAATATATAGAAAAATTTGATTTTACAGAAAGCTTTATATTTGTGAAACCAATTCATAAATCTAATGCCTAAGAAATTTTCTCAGTTAACAACAATCTTTTGTTAGAATATAATCTAGAACCAAAGAACCTGATCGCACAATGCTACGATGGGGCGAACGTAATGCCCGAGAAAAAGATGGTGTTCAAGTATTTCTAAGCAAAATAGCTGGACACCATGACCCGTATATTCACTGCTTTAACCACCGATTGCATCTTGTTGTAAAAGATTGTCCTATTTTAAGTGAAGGGAAAGATTTTTTTGATAATTTTTCTTCCCTTCATAAATTTTTTCAACATGATGCAATCAAGGTAATTAGTGAATGCGGGACCATACCCCGGCTGTTGCCCCATTGGTGGTGTGGTCACTACCTGCCCATTTTTTTTCTTAAAAATTACACAGAAATATTTAATACTCTTTTAAAAATTAAAAATAAAAAAACTTTTATATCAGGTCACAGGGCCGAATCGGGGTTTTTTGACCATATCTATAATCATCTATTTATTTTTTTGTATTTAATTGAAAAGTTATTTTATTTATTAAAAATAATTATAGATCAATTTCAATGCAGAACGATTTATATTTCTAAAACTTCTGATTTAATACACCATTGTTTGTTAGAAATTAAACAATTAAGAAATGAACATTTGAAGATTTATTCAAAAATTGTGATATTAATATTTTTTTAAATGACAATAATTTATCTATGGATGAAAGAAAAACTAAACCTAAAGATTTTTCTGATTTTTATTTATTTTCTACCCATAAGTTTGAAAATATTTTAAATATTAATGATGAAAAAAGTATTTATTTTAATATTATTGATTTATTTATATTTTGATAATAGATTTTTTACCGATAATAGTTGTTTAAAATCTTTAGATTCCCTTTATAAATTTGATTAACCTTTATTTTAGATATAAATAAATTAGAGCCTCTTTTAAAAATAAGTAATATTGATAAAAATTCATTATCTAAAGAAATTGACGTAGCCAAAAATTTTTTAATAAGAAACATAATAATTACAAAGAATGTGTTACTATTGATTTTGTTAAATTTTTATATGATTACAATGATGCGTTTTCTAATCTATTTAACATTTTTCCTATAAGTTTGTTAATTGGCTCTTCAACGTCGAGTTGTGAGGCCACATTTTCTTCTTTAGAAAGGATGATAACGGCTGACAAGTAGTGACCTGCTTAAAGGTGATATGGTTCTTTTAGAACACGAAAAATCATTAACTAGGGGCGTTGTTTGATGAATATTGTAATTTAATTAAAATCCTCTAAGATATAGTCTGATCAATACAATACACTGCTCATAATCAGCTTTTTATTGCTTACTATTTTAACATGGTTGAAAACTTTTTTTATGCGCATTTAACGTTTATGTTCATGTTTTATTTAATTTTTTACCCTAATATTAATAACTAGTTATATATAACCAGTGTTTTTTCATATATATTCTTCCAAATTAGCATATTTATACATTTTGTTTTCACAATAATCAATCTTATTTCACTTTTCATTTTTTAAAATCCAAAGTTTTATATAATTCATTTTTATCATTCATATATATCATATTTTTAATTTTCATGCGCAATGATACCAAATGATAAAATTATACTTACAATTAATTCAAATCTCATATCTTTTTAAGCAATTAATATAGTGAAAACAATTAATTTTAATTCACATATTCCTCATTTTTTTTTTAATTTAAGAATATAATAAATTACGATTAATTTGTTAAAAAATTTTGAACATGGTTCTATTGTTGTACATGTATATTTTTTGCCGTGACCGAAGGTCACGGCCCGGCCAATTTTGCCGCCGAAGGCGGCAAAAAAAATTTTTCTGCCCCCCCCCCCCACGAGTTTTTTTTGCCCCCCTAAAATGGAAAAGCTAGAATCGGGCCTGTGATCGGATTAAGCAAAAATTAACTTATTTACATACAAATGGTATTTTATTACAAAAAAATATTGAAAATTATTAATATTATTGTCGTGATCACGAGAAAAGTTAATATTTATTAAAACATTTATTGATTTTTTCAGTTTTTAAAATTCTTGTGTAAAAGTTAGAAATTTGCAATTAAAGAATAATATATATTTTAATCCCAGCAAAATAGTAAAGTTAGTGGCGCCGTAATCGGCGCCACACCATAGATTATCATATTATGGATTATCATATTATTGGATTATATATTTTGATGTTGCAATTATATGAAAAAAAGAATTTTACTTGTGAATAAATATTTTAATATTTAATAAGTTGTATAGTCGAAATAAATAAGGGCAGTTAAGTTAAGAGTATTACAACATACTTTTTTTGGCGCTGCGAGGCGACCTATTCTACAGCGGATTCAAAATAAAATTCCCATTGGACCATTTGAAGATAAGTAAGTTAAAGGATTTTAATTCGTTGAAACGAATATATAAATAAAAATAAAAAAAGTTTTAGCGAAAATTTGTTGATTTTTTTTTTGGAAATTTGACAAAAAAAAAAAAAAAAAAATTTTATTTTTGGATGCAATGGGCTTTAATTTCAACCCTCCTCATCCTTATATACTTATTCTATTGGATATATTCGATTCGGGGAGTTCGAATATTTTTGATTCGAATGCTCTTAGATACGTTATAGGCATCTTAGGACCGATGATTGCTCTGATTCTTGGATATAAATTCGGAAAGAGAACAGTACAGGTACATTGTATGAGGGAAAGAGAAAACAATTTGGGGCGGTTACTAGAAAAATTAGTGATTTTAGCTAATGTGACTAAAAATGAGGATTCTACCACGACATTAGAACGTGGGAATCCTGGAGAAAAGATAAACTCCGAAAATTTAGACGCTACCTTAATGGTAAAGTCTATTAATCTTCGAGAAAAAGAATTTAAAAGTATACCACACGCAAGACAGAATTTACCCGTTAATTATAAAAGACGGCCACTATCATGTGCGTATTGTAAAAAGCCAGGGCATCCAATAAGTGCATGCTGGCTGATAAAAAAATTCTGCGTGGTGTGTCAACGTAACGGACATAATAAAGACTCATGTTGGTATAAACCAACAATGTCCAAGGTCAATGAGTCACCTTTTATAAATGTCCCATATAAAGGGATAAAAGAAAATGTACAGCCTAAAACCAATCATTTTTTTAGGGCGACAGGAGGAAGTGAAAAAGCCTTACCTTCCTCCGTGGTAAAAGTCGGCGAAAATAATACAGCACAGGATACATTAATATATAATTTTGTAAATAATGACGCAAAAATAATGAGTCCAAATATAAATTTAAATATTAATGGAGTAAATATAAAATTTTTGTTCGACACAGGAGCAGCGATCTCCATTATAAGTCGAAATCAATTGAATAATTTATGTCCAGGTATAGAAACGACTAAAAAAGAGCTAGTGGCTAATCAGTTCGATGGAAGTAAAATAGCTTTCACTGAATTTATTGAGGTTATATAATAATATTGTTTGTCGTTTCTGGATTTCAGAGGGCATGCAAAATATATTAGGGTGGGATATAATTCAAACTCTAGGGCCCGATAATAATTATTGGGACATTTTTCAAAAACCGAACCTATTAAAGGATGATAAAAATGATAAAGAATCATTGTATGTTAAAGATTATATGATAATTAAGAATTGTATAAAAGCTTTTCGGGATGATATTGACAAAATTTTAAATAAATATGATACTATTTTTGACGGTACCTTAGGATGCTTAAAAAGTATCGAGGTCGACATAAAATTAGGAATTAATGACAGTATTAAAGTTACCCTTAGGTCTTGCAAAGCTTGTCAACAAAATTCGGCCTTACCAAGGGCTAATAAAAAATCAAAATGGGAACAAATAACCATCCCCTGGAGCCGGGTACATTTAGATTTTGGAGAATATAATAAAAAAAGATTTTTAGTAGCGGTCGATGCTTGTTCAAGTTATATTGAAATTGCTTGGACACAGGCCTTAACCTCCGCAGTACTCATAAAAAATATCAAACGCTGGTATGGAATGTACGGCATTCCAAGAACCCTTGTTTCCGACCGAGGCCCTGCGTTTATTTCAAAAGAATTTCAAAAATTCTGTGAAGAATGGGGTATAAGGTCCACTTTAGTTCCTCCGTATCATCCCCAATCAAATGGATTGGCGGAGCGAGCTGTAGGCATTATTAAAACTTGGTTAAACAAAGAAAAAATGGCGAAAGTAAATTTTGGTTACTAAGATTATACCATAATGATGTGCCTAAAAACAAAAGTATAATGGAAAAATTTTTCGGTAGACAGGCTAGAACACCTCTTAGTTTTTTGAACGAGGAGAAAGAAGGCCTTTATAATACTAAAGCGGGAAAAAGGAAAGAAGGAGAGTTAGTGTGGGCTTACATGCCTAATAAAACATTTGTGCCGGGAGAGGTAATTAATGAAAATCCCAGAGGCCAATACGAGATAAAAATAAAAGAGGGGAATCTGGTAAGGCATGCTGACCATTTAAAGACACGTGCTTAAATACATTATATTTAATACAGTACTTTCTCATGTTTATCTTTGTATGATACGGCCTAAATTCGATATTAACATCGTTTTAGTAGAAATTAATTCTATGGTAGATAGAATCCATTAGTGAGTTAGCTGTTGCAATTATTTAGGTGGGTACATTAACACCATTAATTAGATGTTTCCAGTAACCCCGATTAATTAGATGTTTCTGTAAAGTATATGAATATCGATTTTTCAAAAAAAAAAAAAGTTTTTGTTTTTGGTAAAGAAAAAGCTAACCTAGATAGAATAGATTAAAACAAGAAAATTTTTAGCCAAAAAAAAAAGGCTATTTAGGAACAAGTAAAAAAAAATGGTGTTTAAAATAATGATTGGAGGAAATTAGGGGATTGGATAAAGAAAAAGTTATCAAATATTAAATAAAATTTGAGGGTTTTAGTTATTTATTAATTACTTTTGAGATTAATTTTGTTTTGATAAAAAAAAAAGGGGGTAAGCAGTAGGTGTTAATTATCTCTACCTGATTACCAAAATAGGGTAAAAAAAAAAAATTAATTATTGGAAAAAAAAGTATAAGGAATAAAATGAAAAAAAGCATAAAGATAAATAATTAATTTTTTGGGGGTATTTTGAAATTTTTGGGTAGAGGTCTCCTCCGTAGACGAGTTGAGGATACCTAAGGCTTAGCCTAAAATATTAAGATAGTTTATTTGGGTAGTTAGAAAATAAAATGATAAATAGGTTAAATTAAGGAAAAAGATTTTGGGCACCTTTGATATAGTTAATAAAAAAAAAGAAGAACAAGGATCAGCATAAGATCTCAATTTTATTCTTCTGTCTATGGTCTAATTTTTTTTCTGTCTATGGTCTAATTTTTTTATTATTGTATTATAACTTGTACGCATATTACTATTATAACAAATTATGCACATAATAACATATGCAAATTAATTGTTTTGAACTGCACAACGGGCCACGACTGTCATCAACAACGTGATGATGAATGCTTACCGCTTATTTGCAACTATTGGGCAAGGATTTTAAAGGGGGGAGATGTGGCATATGTTCGTTTTAAGCATAGGTAAAAAATAGTTATTTACCTAAAAAAAATATTCTTATGGAAGCGGATAAAAAACGAAGCGACGAGATATGAATTGGACACAAAATTCTTAGCGACCTTACATAATGCAATGTGAGCCTAAAGGACTGCCTCCCGACGCCAAAGCTGTCAATATCGATCTCATGGAATATCAAGATCTCAATGGACAAATGGTACCCAAATATTATTCCATTGCTCATAATGTTTCAAACGACGGTTATTTTCAAATCGCACCGTGGATGGTGGCAAATAGACCACACGATATCAAGGTTGGGGCTTTGAGAGTTACCCCGATACGCAAGAGGGACGATGAAATTGAAGTTCGTAATGTATTTGCCCTGTGGTCCGATATACACTCATCAGGCTCATTCTCCAAAAACGAAAAGATGACTGCCGAGAACGCGAAACGAGTGGGATGTGCAAACAAGCGTTAGCCGACGAGAACAAATAACCCTGGATGCACAATCGACTTGCCCATGCCATTAAAGAAAAAATTTATTTACAGATGTGCACGGTAATCATATATTGGCTTCCATTCCATAAAATTTTTTTTTGGAAAGCTTGGAAAGATAAAAGTATATTAGATTATATTTTTTATAAAGTTTAAAAAGAAAATTAAGATAAAAATAAATGAAATTTGTGAGAATTAAGTTAAAAAGAAAATTAAGCTAAAGGGTGGTGGTGAAGTCTCAAATAAAGATATTTAAATTGACAGATTGGGTTATTAATCGGTAGTCTAAAAAGTTAAAAAAAAATTAAGGCTAGGCTGGATGAATTGGGTTAAAATTTGTATGGCCTAAGCCATCATTTTTGCCATTAAAAAACATCCATAGCTCAAATAAAAGATATTTAAATTGCCAGAAGGTTGTTAATTGATAGATAGGTCTATAAAGTTATAAAAATAAAGAGCAGTGGCTGGATGAATTAAGATAAAATTTGTATGGCCAAAGCCGTCGTTTTATAAAAACATCCATAAAAAAAAGTAAGAAATAAGTTAGAGGCGTGGTTATATTTTGTCCAAATTAAAATGAAATTTTTAATTTAGGATGGCTGCCAAATTAAAATGAAATTTTTAATTTAGGATAGCTGAAATGAAAATGCTTAAAGCATAAATAAATAACCACCCATATAGGTAAAAGTAAACAGATGGAAATTTTAGGTAAACTAAAATTATTTGGAATAACTTTTAGGCCGGGTTGAAAAAACAGATTAAAGTGTAACCCAGTAATTAGAATTTAGAAAGAAAGAGACCACCAAAGATTAGGATCACAAAAATGAAAGTAAAAATGTAATATAGTTGTGAGTAACTAAAAAAATAAAAAAAAAAAGGTTAAAGTTTAAGAAATAAGGGTAAATAAAGAAAAAGGGACTTGAATAATAAGAAGTAAAAAAAAGAGGTTTAAGTTATTAGGATTAAATAAAAAAAGAGTTAAATTTATCTAAAATGAATTTCTTTTTTTTAGGAAGCCAATGGAGGTGTCGTGATCACGAGAAAAGTTAATATTTATTAAAACATTTATTGATTTTTTCAGTTTTTAAAATTCTTGTGTAAAAGTTAGAAATTTGCAATTAAAGAATAATATATATTTTAATCCCAGCAAAATAGTAAAGTTAGTGGCGCCGTAATCGGCGCCACACCATAGATTATCATATTATGGATTATCATATTATTGGATTATATATTTTGATGTTGCAATTATATGAATTAAAGAATTTTACTTGTGAATAAATATTTTAATATTTAATAAGTTGTATAGTCGAAATAAATAAGGGCAGTTAAGTTAAGAGTATTACAACAATTATAACTTATAACATTTGCTTTATAGGAAAAGCAACATTTTTTCAAGGAACTAAATACCTGAGGAAAGTGGTTCATAGTTACAAACTGTTTTTGCTCCAAGGACACTACAACAATTTATAAAGGCGAAATGTATTAACATGGTTGCCGGCTATAATTTTCAATAAATAAATTTAATCAAAAGTTTTACAATATATGAACCTGCTCCAGGGCGAGACAAAAATTTGCGCTAATATGATTATAAAAAATTTAATATTACTACAAATCATTAAGCCCCATCTTTACCATTTATTTGATAGGGTTTTTACATGTTTTCCCTTGGCACTTAAACTTCAGGTTCTAAATATGAAAGTTATCCCAACGATTAAATTTTTAAGCCTAACCAACCTAAGTCACAATTTGAACCAGCTCGGATCGTTCTAAAAATTTTCGAACAACCCTGCAAATCAGAGCAAAAAAATAGAATATGAGCTAATAAAAAGCTTTAAATAACTCCTAAGTTTCTAATTCCTTATTCGTTTGTCTCAGCAAAGGCGATAAATTTTTATTACTGATTGAGTAACTAAATTTTAATCACCTAAAGCTGTTTAACGCGTAAAAAGCTTAAAACCTGCTAGCCAAAACTGACAGCCCAGTTTTTTCACATATGAAAACAGAACAACCAAATGTGCCTTATTAAATCAATGCTCCTAAAGATTATTAATTATTATCCTCAATTTATACACCCTAACCGTAGTGAGGTTGAAAATTGTTAAATAGCGCAAAATAACCGTTAAATTAAGAAAATAATACCTCCATAATTCGGAAACTAGGAATATTTAAAATTGAAAATATAAGGGTGCAACCACTATATCGCGATAATTTTTATGATAAAATGCTTTGTGTCCCACAATATACCATAACTTTCGTCAATGTTCAAATAGACTAAATGGCTAAAAGACGATAAAATAGATGTAAAAGTTCAAGATCAACTTTAAATTACGTTGCTAACATGAAACCAAAAAATAAAGTAATTTGTCGGTTTATATGTCATATTCATGTATCGTAATTTATGGATTTGGCCATTATCAAAATATATTGGAGTTAAAAAAATTTCCGCAGCAAGCCTAAAAACCTGTGGTATAGGAACCCTTAAACCCACTAGAGTAACGGATTTTTATAAATCTATCGGAAATTTTATATGGTCCCACAGGTTTAAAATATAGATGAGGCGGTTTGGGATCGAGTTTTGTTAGTGGTCACCCAACTAACTATAGATCAGGCTCAGTGATGCTTTAATTTGAGCGTAGAACACACACGCTTGTAGCACTCAAGTTCGTGGCAAAAATGAATTTAACAAAATTGCGAACCTCAATGTCTAAATTATTATTGATTCTTGTTTAAATAAAAGTATATATTTATTTAAAGTTCAGCTACCTATATGAATATTAACGTGATTAGCAGAAGTTTACATTTAAAATAACTAATCTAAATAAATTATATATAAATCTGTGTAAATTAACAAAATTTGATTGTACATAAATAAATTATTGTATAGGGAATGTCTCAAAAATATATCTAAGTAACTGTAACTAACTTTTAAAAAATAATTAATTTAGCTACTAAAAAATTACAAATATTACTCCTAAACATATAATTTGATTTGGTTAATTTTGGTAATAATACAATAAAACTAAAAAAAATTATTGCATAACGTTTCATGTCAACATGAGTGCATGATATTAAGACACACAGGCTTCAAGGTATTTAAGTTGTTCATCCGAAAGACCAATATTCAATATGCGAACCTTTTCTTTCTCGCTATTATGTCCTAATATCATAAACAAAATAAAATTACACAATTTTAAAAAAATATATAAAAACAAATACGTACAAATATATGGTTTATAGAAAAAAGTAAAAATATTAAACCGGAAATAAATAAATTCATATAAAAATGCATATAACCTCCTAAGAACCCATTTAACACACATGCAGCATATGAATTCTTGATTTCTTCATCTTTGAGTTCGAGGCTTGTTAAAAAAGTTTTATGCTGACGCAATGCATATTTCTGGTGGTAACTAATTTCCAAATTAATAAAAAACAATAATAATGATCCACATGTATTTAAAAAAAAGCAAGCTCGGTCTATTTTATTTTTGTAAAAAAAACCGATGATTTAAAGTTTTTAATAATTATTTGTTAGGCATCTAAATAAAACATATTTTTTTATCAATACTTTTATAATTCCAAGTCTAATTATTGCTAATAGCAAATTTTAAATATTAAGAAAAAATTATGCACAAATAAAAAGATATAAAAAACAGATTTAAGCTGAGTGATATTCCGGCCTGGCCCACACAAAGTATTTTTAAAATTAGGCCCAACCTATAGGTTTTTCTAGGCCTGCCCCAAGTTTAAAATTATGGCCCAAATTTTTTATTGCAAGCTAATGTTTTGTTTTGAAATGTAGACTTAACTGTGATAATATCATTTTTAGTACAGGTTAATGATAGTTAAAAAATAAAAGGGCAATATGAGAATTAAATTATTTGACCAAGCCCAGCTTATAATACATTTCTAATTCAATCCCAACCAATTTTTCATTTTAGCCCAGCCTAGCTTGTTTTTTGGGTGGGCCAGCATCAGGCCAGATGAACTTTGGGTCCCAACATTAATATTAAAAACAGATAGCTGATATGTATTTTTTATATTGATATTAAACAGTTGATTGTACATGAAGTTAAAAATTCACTTCTTACATATAGTATATTTTAGAAATTTTTCACAATTTTTTAAATTTTATCAACCTAAACTATCATTCTATATAAAAATACTCTATATAATAAATGCCAAACATATACATTTACAAAAAAATTAAGTAAAAAATAAAATGGTAAATGTTATAGCAAGCTTAAACCAGTTTGCCATAATGTATAATAATTAAATTCTTTCTTAAGACAACAATTTCTTATCATTTACCAAAAGTTTTAACCTACCCTATAATGTAAAAATTGTTAAGATATATGGTTATTATAAAAACAAACTCTTCGGCATCAAAAAATTTTTTGAATGGCATTATTAGAGCTTTTTTCTGGGTTTTCTTTAAAGATTCTTCTGCTTGGTGCTTTTGCTCATCATCATGGTAGTGTATAGCTAATTTTAAAATATAAATATAAGCAAAATGAACAAAATATGTAAAAATTAAGATAAAAAATACCAGATATATATTGACGATATGAAGAACTTGCTGGAGAATGACTGCTCCAAAATATTTGAAGCAAATCAGGGTAAGATAATTTATCAGGATTATATTGAATCTGTACTGTTTCTATATAATCACCACTATAAAAAAAATAGTAAAAAACAAATATATTGAATAAAATAAATAAATAAGCTATATTTACATATTTTCATAATTAGGCTCATCAGGCTTACTACCGCCAGCATAACCAACTTTTGTTTTCATAACACCCTGAATTGATCCATAAAGTGAATCAGGCCCCCAAAAACATCCCTGAGAAAAGGTTGCAACCTTTGTTTTACAAACGGGATCAGGCTGCGGGTGGCATTTACCGATAATATCAAGTGCAATATTAGGAACTCTCACAATTCTGCAGGACATTTATGATTTAGCAAAAAAAACAGCTGTTGAATTAAGGGCACGCAGGCACTTATTATAAATGAGCCATAGAATTTGTGATTCTAAAACCGCCTACTTTTTAAACATGCTTGTATAACTAATTCATCTAACCAAAATATATTATTTAATCTAATACTAACCTTAATCATAACCTAAACTAATTAAAACTTAACCCTAAATTTAAAATAACATTAGCCTAATTCCTAAATCTACCTCGACCTCACACTAACACATATCTAACCCAAACCAAATAGTAGCTGCAATTTTATTTAAAATCTAAGGTATGTGTATTTGCACAGAATTTGATATATTAAAATTCATATCGCCATAATAACACTCTAAAATGTTAACAAAATTAGTAGACAAATTTAAAAAATTTTAAATTTTTAACAAAAATTTACATTTATGCCTAAACAATGCTAGAGTGCTGTAAAGTTTATAAATTTTGCTTTTGGCCAAGTGCAAAATGAGTTTTTATTCGTAAAAATTTTTCTAAATTTTATGAGACATTGGTAAATAACGACATAAAAACTCAAACTTTTTTTTTTAAATTTCGTGAAACGAAAGAATTTGAACGCGCCGCGCCCTAAGCACATAAAATCATTTCTTCTAAAATAATGAAAAATTAAAAAAAAAAATAAAATTTTATTTACAAATTTTTAAATTTTACTATGACCTTTTTTAAATATTTTATTTTTGATTATAATATAACCTTAACATTATCTAGCTTTTAGACTAAATTTTCATATAATCAAAAAATCTCTTCTCCGCTAGAGCTAATGTTTATTGACCACCAATAAAATTTTGGATGCCTCATTTCTTTTCGACAAGTGATAATATTTTTTGAAATTTAGGATATGGGTGCTACCTTTTTATGTAAAATTCTTTAGAAAAACAAAAAATAACTTCCTCACCAATTAAATGTTAATCGTTTGACATAAAACAACTAAAATATTTAAAATAAATTTCAAAGAATGAAACATATTTATAATAATAACGAATAGTAATGTTTTATTAAATAAAACAAAGTAAATTATGCTGATTTAATTCACAGGTCTACAAATATCAATGTCATAAACGTGAGTTTTATGAAAACATAAAAGAATGCATCCCCATGATGGCTTAATCCCATATTTTTTGTTTTTATTAATTTCTTCTGTCTTTGGCTAGATCCGTCTATAACGAAAAATGGCCTTTTTTGACCAAATTGACAGATCTAAATATACCATAAAAAAAAAATTAAAAATCTTTTTTGCATATAAAAATTCCTTGTAACTTATATTTTTAATCACACACAATGAAAAATAAATTTTATTAATATATCAAGCTCATCGGCATTTAGACAATACAAAATATTTCGCGTCTAAACTTAAATACGACACGATATTATCGATTTTAAATGAAAATATTATTTGAAGTTTGATAACAGTTAAACTATTATGAATATGCAAATATAAAATTTTAATTTATTTTTGTTTTTGAATCTTTTCTGGTTTTTGACCTTTTTTTTTTTTAAATTTTTAATGTTTATAAATGACTAACTAAGTTTGATTAGGAAAAATGGTAAACGGATTTGATATTCCCTATGATGGCAGGTTTGATCTCTGTTGTTAACTCAAAATTGTTGACCTGTTATATTTAAAGCACCTAAATTTTCAAACATTTTAGAGTTTCAGCAAAATCTGTATAAATATTTAAATTCTAATAATTATTTTTAATTAAATATATTGACAATTAGTTTTTTGGGTAAAATAATTATTCTGAAACAGCAAAACAATTATATAAAATTGTCTTTACAACGATTGCTTATTTAAATAAAACGATTTAGTTTTTAAAAACTTAAAAATCGCAAAAATTATTGATCGATATAACTTAAGTTATTTAAATTAATTATATAACTTGTACACCTTTGTTTTATTGTGAGACGTCGAAATCTATAGGATATTAATTTTTTTTTCTACTTTTTACAACTGAAATTTCAATTTTCATCTAAAATAATGAAATATTAATTAATTAACTTAAGCTCCCATTTCCACATATTTTACCTAGATATTATGTCACAATTGTTTACCGGGTTATATTATTATTTTATGTTTAAATTTATAAGTTTAATCGTTGAATATATTAAAATTGGCTCAGAGAGCTTAATGGAAAACATCCCTATCCCACACGCAAGAGGTTTGGGTTCGAATGCATGCATAGGAGGCTTTTCGGAAAACAGTACACTGTGCAACCACTTTAAAGCTGCTGAGTGGCCTGCTTAGGCAGTAGGCTACGATCTAAAATGCCTAGGGAAAACTTACGCAGGCGCGCGCACAAATTTTATTATTCCCGTGGGTATTGCTTTGCTCGGGTTAAAAGAATAAAAGCCCTAAACGGGAATGGCGCCCCTATAAGGGGAGATATATGAGGAGAATTCCAATCCAATTGTTTTTATATATTTAAGTTCTAAAATCTTAATTTTTAACATTCTTTCATTAATTTTAGATTTTTATATATGCCTTACAAAGTTTGTAATTAAAACGGTGATATAAAGATCCAAGAACAGTTAAACCTAATCGAAACTTAAACCTAACACTAGCCCTAACCCTAATTTAACCCTAACCAA
>CM060243.1:34165460-34234087 GCA_030555515.1 Acutogordius australiensis | reverse complement strand
TTTCTATGTACAATGTCCATTAAATATTTCAATTAAAGGTCGTCAGTTATTGTCACTTGTTTTCATCCAAATCCCTTCTTTATATAGATATCAAAAACCCTGATATTTTAATTTAAATGGGCTCGTTAATCAATACAAGATGATTAAATTTTGCTATATTATTCGGGGCTCACACTAAACTTTAACAAAGCGCAACTACATAGTAATGAAAAATAGTTTTGTTCGCACGCCAAGGACCTAAGTTCTGACCTAGGCTCAGCCTATCGTTTTACCTACTGTCTAAATACTCTGCGCCACGATGTCCTTCTTTCAACAATTTATCCACAAAATAATTGTCGCAGCATCAAACCTGCTTGGAAATATTAGCACGGAGTTATAAAAACACATGTAAATTACTTTGCGAACAATTTTGCCCGAAGAATCCTGGTCGACAAAAACAGTTTCCATACACGTCCGGTTCAATTTTATAACTCGAATGGTTAGCAGGACATGCGCGGTCTAGATAAGAGGTTAAATATAATATAGAAAATAATGGTTTATATACGGGTGCCCATCTACTAGTCAATATTAACGGTCCAGCCCGTTTAATTAAAACTCACCTACCCCCAATATTTCTCCTTTGTTTAATTTTATAAATTCTCAACCAAACTTGGCTCTTTTGTTAAAGGAAGTAATAGACTTTATATCTCTACCTACGATTACCAAACAAAATTCAGTATACTTTTGTCAAAAATAAAAACAATTTTTAGGGTTTTTTTTCGTACAATATAAATAATTTTTTTTAAATGTATTGAATATCTTATTTAATAAAAATGGACAGAAGAAAGGATCTAAGTGAATAAAAAAAAATACAAATTTTTTTTTATTCAATATGTGTAAATCTTTACGGTGTTGACAAGTCTTTCCGTAAAAGCCGTCCTTGCAACTGCATTGTCCTCTTCGGTCACACCTAGTATCTTCCGAGTTTTCTAGTTTGCAATTGCATTCTAACAATTAAATAAAAATCGCAACATTAGCACCAAAACGCTAAAATGTCCTGAACTAAATAAAATTGCTCGACAAACTGAGTTACAGAAACTATATGTAAACAAACAAAACACTTAGCAACGTGGAAGAAGTTTGATGTCTCCTGATATAATTTGTAAAAATCTTGACCCTTTCCTCACTTAACCCTAATATCCTGACGTAATTAAACTACTAAATAAGCGAGGCTCATAGAGTTTTACATATTTTTTTCTTTTCTCATGAGTTTTACATATTTTTTCTTCCTAACAACCATGGGTAGCCTAACATATAACATCTGAATCAACTATTGCGCACTCTTGTTAAGAAAAATAGACTGTCTACCTTTTTCACATTTGGAGCCATATCTGTTAAGCGTGTCGCACTTGCATATTCCATCGGGATTACAGATTCCGTCTCCAGCGCATCCGCAGTCTACGATTAATATTTTAATAATTATATATATTGTCTTAATTTAGTTTATTAAAAATATAACGGTTGTTTGATACATTCAAATTTAGGAATATTTTAATTTTATTCGTATGGGTAGGTCCGTGACTTGGCACTCCTAAAATTTCCAGGCTCCTATACATTTTTTCCCAAAAATTTAAAATTTAAGACATTACTAAAAAGATAATAAATTATGGTTATAATTATCAGTGAGTATTATAAATTAATCTCTTACTCAGACCGATTATTTCAAGAGCATGCATTATATGTTTTATTACATTTTATTAGAGTTAAGAAATTTCGAGTGCATTTCTAGTTAAAAATTTTTTTAACTTTAGACATTAAAAATCGCAGTTAGACTCTAGCTATTTCATTTTATTTATTAAATCAAATGCCTATTTATACAAATGTTTTTAATATCTAACTAAAAAAATAAGTAACTTTTAAATAAATCTACTATAATACATATTGTTCCCTGAAATATATGCACAATTAATAAAACTCTTTTTCAACAAACATGAAAACAAATAAAATTTATTCTTTAGGAAGTATTTTTTTTTTGGTAAGGAGGTGGAAAAATTTGCTCGTTTGATCCCAAAGCTAGCCTATAAATAAACTGGGATTGGGATCATCAAGGTTCTCGTGGCTGTACTGTTAAAATTTTGATCTGTATTTATATAATGTTGAGATAACTTTTAAAATTTTATTAATGCAATGTGTTGAGGCACCAAGGAATATAGGGCAATAGTTGGACAATTAGTAATCATTCTTAATTTGCATTTAAACATAATTATTCAGTAAAAAGTAAAAAAACGGTCGAAAAAGACAACATGTGCATTGTCTTCTCTTTCCCCGGTTACGGCTCTGTTAGGTGCTAACACACTTACTTGTTCCACAGTTTTTTCCATAAAATCCGGTATAACATGGACAGTAACCAAATTGATTGCAATTAGCATATTCTTGTGTAGCGCTTTTTAATGTATGGGCGAGCTGGCAGTGATTACAAGCTATATTAATTTAAATTTTATATTAAAACGGTATTGTAAGTTTAAAAATTTTAAAAGCTTAATTATATATGTTTGTTGTTTAAAAATTTTTAATGTTGTATTAGCATAAAGTTCCATACAAACATTTCTTTAATTTGAACTAATCAATTTTGCATTTATGCATACATGCTACTTGAACTATGAATTAAAAAGATCAAAACTTTTTCCCAATAATTAATAAGGTACCTGAGTACCATGGTCATTTTAGAATAAACATATATAACTATACAAATTTGATAATTATATATTTAATATTTTTGTATAAAAACATTGAACTTAATAATCATGAGATATATTTTGTTCGTTTTAAAGGATAATGTTCATCTAATATTGATAATAAATAAGCAAATATTTTAGGGTTAAAAAATTACGTATGAGGATATTTTAAAATATCATATAAATGATTTGCTTTCAGCCAGACAGTGTAAAAAGGTTTGAACCTTTAAGCTATCAGACAATATCTTTCTAATAATGGTTCATAAATCTTATATAGGTATTTTAAATTTTTAGAGACAAACGTTAAAAATTTCAAGGTAGTGCATTTTTGCATACTTTAGTTGCAGCTATAAAAATAGCAACCTAAAATATTAATTCCTTAAAAAATAACAATTAATTAAAATTATTAAACATTATCTTAATATAAAAACATATTATTTTCAATTAGATTGGTATAAAATTTCTTCTGTTTGTGCAAAATAACTTTTTTCAAAATAAAGACATTTTAAAAGAGGTAAAAATAATTTTATAAATTATTAAAAATATCAAGTTATTTTTAAAAAAATCTTTTTATAATTTTTAATTTGAGCCTTCAAACGTTTGGACTTTTGAATGTTTACAGCAGTTTAAAAATAAATGATTTAAAAAAAAAGACCTCATTTTGTATTTTTTAAGGCTGTGTACATTAAATGATTGTGTGCCTTAGACAGCCTTTTAAATTTCCTATTTATAAATATTAAATTATTCCCAAAAATAATATATTTAAGCATCGTGGCAGTATTTAAGAATATTTATTTAGCTTATTAATTGTTAAATATTTCCAACTTAAAAAATTATACAAATATCAACAATTTACATAGAATATTTCTTTTTACTTTGGTTGCATGTTTTTCCATGGTATCCTGCTGGACATACGCAGACTGTTGGTCTTTGACTATAGGGTTGTGTACTATCCGGGCAGTGCAGCACTAAGTTTATGTTTAAAGTATTGTATTTAAACATTTGAAGAAATAGGCATAGAGCAGGGGCGTATTTAGAGGTGGTCATAAGGGGACAATTGCCCTCCTTTTAATTTTTTTTTAATTTTATGATGTAACTAGCGGTTGAATTTATATATCAAAGATATGAAAGGGATTAGAAATCAATAAATTTGCTACTTTTTTAATATACTATCAATATTAGAATAAAAATTGTTGTTGCTCTTTCAAAAAAAATTTTACTCCCCTTTAAAAAAGTTACTGCATACGCCCCTGGCAAAGAGAACAAGATATGAATGGTTATATTAAAAATGAATTAGTAAAATAAAATATTATTTTATAAAAACATCTAAAGGTCGACCTTTGAAGTTAAAATTAATACGTTTTTTTGATATAATCAGTGGTCACAAAAGAGTAGAAAATCATTTGACTTTGAATTTCTACAAAATTTATTTTTCCCTTAATAAAAAATTACAAACTTTTTTTAAAAATAAATTATAAGCATCGTTGACTGAGTATTTTTGTTAATTGTAAAACTTCAGTTTCATTTCTATTTTAAATTAAAAATACAATTACAAATAGTATTTTAAAATTTTTGAACCGATCAAGTTTTGTAAAAACATTTTGATTATAGTATCTTTATCATAATTATTTTTATATTTAATATAAGTTAAATGCGTTCAAAGGAGACAGTTTAATTGTAAGAATGGCTAAAAAGCTTCATTTTAAAATAAAGGGTCATCTACATAAAGGCCTTGTGGGATTCGTGAAATAATAAAACTTCTAAAAACACATAAAACTTTTTTTACCCTTTGTTTTAAAAAGGGTTTTTTATTAGTGGCTTTAATTATAAAATTACAAAAATATCTGCCAATGTTTTGACTCGATAAAATAATTTTCCTCCATTTCCCTACAGGTTTTCAAGCTCTGGTTTAATGATTTCTACTAATATCTTCAAGATTATTTTATACTGTAATTTTCCATATGATGATTAATTCTATTTCGTGTTTTGTTTTTGCTTAGGTTGAATGTCGGCGACCTCCAAAAATAGTTTGTAAAATTAAATTAAGAATTCTAATTAAGTTTGAAACTTTTTTTGTTAAGAAATAGCAATGGTAAAAACATTATTTTTTAATAATATTACCACCAGGTAGAAGTCTCATAGGCATTATTTTCAAAAAAATATTTACACTCATATCCACCTTTATTTATTTATATAAATTTAACCTTTGTCGCATCGTATCCCGTAGGAGTGTTTTTTGCATTTACAAATTCCGTTAAGGCACGATATGGTATTATTTGTATTACACGTGCATTCTAGTCCGAATTAATTAAATTAAATATATTTAATATATGTGAATATTAGAGATCATCTTGCTACTTTAAGGTAAGCAAAGAGGCCTTTTCGTTCCTATTAATTTATAATGTTCGCGTTTAAAGCTTATAATAATAAAAAAACATTGACGGGTTTGCATAAAAAATTACACCGGACAACAAAATTTGGAGAAACTTAAGCATCATTTATGCTAACTTTATTGTCGATTTGTGTTTTATATAGAAAATTATTGGTTAATTATGTTAAAAGAATTTTGGATAAAACCGCTGTAAAACATATGTTTAAAAATATAGTCTGATTAAGAATAATGTATTGTTAGATTCTATGATTTTTTTTTGCTTTTATGATTTAGGCTGCGTACAAATTTTGAAATTGTAAAATAATTAAATTTTTTTTTAAATTTTAACGATTTGTTTTAGGAAATTCTATTTTTTATGTTTTTTAAACTAGCCACCTTAATTATTCAAATGCGCACAGTTTTTTTCTTTAAAATTTTTACTAGCCTTAAGCTTCAGTAAAATTAGTGGTTTTCGTCATAAACCTCATTTTTTTATAAATGATAAATTGCTAATAATTTTAGGTAATAACCTTATATATGTGTATTTAATAAATCTAAATAGGCTATGGAAAATTAATAGTTTCAAATTTTAAGTAGATTTCTATCTAAATTTTTAAAGTATAAATTGGAGGCATTGGACATAAACTAAACTCAAAAGTGATCGCCAAAATTTTTTTAACAAAACCCTATAATTGTTTATGTTTTTTGTTGTTCGGTGTTAACAAAAAGTTTTATATTCCTCAAGTCAACAATTTGAAATTTATGAGCTAGCTACAGAACCTGACATCTTAGTCATATCCGTTTACCCTTTTTTCTAATCAAAATTTGTTACCTCTTTATAAAAATTTTAGAAAAAATGTCAAAAAAAAACAAATAACAAAAATAAATTAAAATTTTTGCTTATTCGTTATAGTTAACTGTTTAACTCAAATTAAATAATATTTATAATGAAACTCAATTATAGTGTCGTCTTTAAGTTTGGACGCGAAAAATTTTGTTTATCTGAGTGCTGATGTAAGAGCTTATATACTAAAAAATTATTTCTCATTATTTAATATAATTATTTAAGTTAAAAGGTTTCTGAAAAATAGATTCCATTTTTCATTTTAGAGTTTTCGGGTCGCAAAATCTGTTAAAAAGCCATTTTTTCAATATGAACGGATTTAAAGAGCAGCCGAAGGCAGAAGATATTAAGAAAAAGAGAAAACATGGATGCATGTTTATGCTTTCATTTATTCTTAACATTGATATTATAATGTGTGTAGCGCGTACTCTAGTTAGAAATTTTATTAATTTTCACTATATCTAAATCCAATAAAGCTATTTAATGGAAGAGCATATTAAGCACTGCATTAATAAATGTGTATAAAATAATATTAATATATGTATAGACCAGAAAGAATGATGAGAGAATACAAACAGTTTAACACTTTCAACAAAATATTTACCAACATTAAACCATATTTATTCATTTAAATAACAGATTATATCTGTTAGAAGTTAAATTTGGGCAAAATAATTTCCATAAGCTAGCCTTATCTCATTTAAATTTTACTAGGTTGGTAGTTTTTTTTCTATTGGGCTATTTTCTTTAAAAACTCAAAAACAAAATGTGAATTGTGTTTTATAATGCATCATATATTGAAGAAAAAAATATCCAACCTGTTTAAAACTTATTCATTTTTATTATTTTGGCCTGATATCTAGGCCTTTAAATTTCTAAAACTTGAGCAGGGCCATATAACCTGGTAAAAATAAAGACCTTACACCTTTCTTTCAGCTAGTAAGAATAATTTTCACAAACAAGGAGGCGCTGATTCAGGCTAGGTATTGTTTGACAACTTATTCCAAAGTTCAAGACTAATTGCTTACTATTGGAATTCTTTTTATTAATTAATTATATGCTTTTTTGTTGCACTTATGTGAAAGCCAGGGTTTATTAATTGTATACTTAATAAGGTAAAAATTAACACATAAGAATGGGGTATGTGAAAATTAAACATTTGCAGCAGTTTTAAAACTTGAGATTTCATTTTTTTTATTTCGTATAACTTAATTATTGGATTTTTGAATATTATTAAGCGCTCAATTTTTATGATAATAGAAAATTATATTATTATTAAAATTTATATACCCTGGCGATATTAATACATTAAATAAAAGACACCTTACAACTAATTGGCAACAAACTATCAACATTTTAGGAATGTAAATTGCACATTCAAAATGCTTTTCTATTCCAAAAATTAATTAAAATTTAAGCAATGAATCTCATAAAATTATAAAAAATATACAAAAATTCTTATTTATTATTATTCAACTATATATAGAATTAAGATTTACGGAGTAATGTGCACCCAATGTGACAAAAGGTTAATAAGGAAACAGACCTGCCATATTTATTATTTTATTCATACCGATTTAGTTAAATTTTGTTAGCCAAATTTAAACATTAAAAATTCTGAAAAACAAAATACAAAACGATATTAAATGCTTTTTTAAATTTTAGACACAGAAATAAAGCTTTAAATAGTGATATTTAAATCAATAAAATAGAATGCTTTATTTAGGTTGGGGTGGAAATTATTTTGTGTAAACCAAAGAGAAAATATAAGTTTAACGATTTTAATATACAAAAATGTCTTTAGATAATCGGCCAAGTTTTAGATATTTTTTAAATTATCCTATAAACAAGGACAATTGGATCATCTAGGGTAAAACTGTCTGAATAGATAAGGGCTCAATTTTTGACAATAAGTGTAATGTAAACTTATGCTGTGAAAATGAACAAATGTTTTTCAAAAATTTAATGAAATATTAGGTACATTAATTACAAAGAGTTTCAAAATACAAACAATAAATTTGCTATTTTATTAAAAAATGTAAATGCAAATCCTTTTTATTTTTTTTATAAACCAACGAATTTGTTTGGCCTGCGATGAGGGTGCAATAATGAACATGGTTTATTTTTAATTCAAATCAGGCTAATTTAACTATTAATATTTTTTAATTTTTTCGATTAATATTACACAAGTCAACGGGTTATGAGCAACAGAGATAAAACCTGCCATCATAGAAATTATTTAATCTGTTTAACGTTTATTCCAATCAACTCAAATTTTATTAAAAAAATTAAAAAATTAAAAAGATATAAAAACAATATTAACAAAAATAAATTAATTTTTTTTTAAATGTTTACATCAGCTAAAGTTTTAAAATCAAACTCATAATATTATTAAAAGCCGATAATATGCCGTGTCAAATTTGTAATTCACACCTTTACAGCTTTTCTGTATTTTATAATTTTAAATATTATGGTGGTACTTTAATATATCTAAATTGGAATATCTAACATTATAATAACTTTTTTTTTAGGAATTAATTATATTTTTTTTTATAAATCTCCATCTCCTTCAATTACAGCATGTAACACAAAAAAAATTCTTTCTTCGACTATAAATAAACGTTCATCTTCTCCACGGCTTTTAATATCATTACCCAATTATCGCCACAAAAATATAAATAAATTATTTTATTTTATAGGCTCTTTGTGCGCGCTTACGACATTATAAAAGTTTGGATGCAAATTATTTATTATGAGTGTTAATGTAAAAAAAACTTATTTTGCTAAAAAAATTTCTCCTTATCGAGATAATATATGTGTTAATAAAGATTTTATATAAAAAATCTAAATTCTTTTAAGACATTCTCGATCTCAAATCTGTCAATTGAGTAAAAAAAAAGGTTATTTTTGCATGGATCAAAATAGCCGAAGAAATTTAATGTAAAATATAAACAATCCAGAATTTTATTCAATAAACTTTTTTTGGCAATTATATTTGTTGACTGGTGTTATGGGTAAATTAGGTAAAATTAAGAGAAATTATTTAATAATACAGGACAGGCGAATTATTCGCCCGTGGCTTTTAAATACATAAAATTCGCATTTGTTGAAACAATGAGTGGTATTAAATTCTTAATTTGTCTAGCCTAAAATGTTAAAAGTTTTACTCGATTGACATTGGGTTTGGTGGAAATTGTGTACGCAACTGCAATCACCGTCGAATTGGTCACATGGCCCGGTGCAGGGACAATCTATATGTTATTTATTAAAATGTAATATATTTTTTGGTTGAGGAGCATTTAATTTGCAATGCGTCAACGTTCATAACCCCTAGAGTTGGTAAAATTATCTTTCCGCCAATATAACATCCAGAAATGACGCCGCACTCTCCATATTATAGCAAGCAGGCATAACAACCCTGGCAAAAGTCGAAGACCAGAGACATTCACTTGCTAAAACAATGCCCCCTTGCCCTACATCTCTTGAAAGAGATGGCCTACCTGTCAAGGCATAGGCACATATAGTTTTGTCGGCTACTAGGCTATTACTTTACCTAGACCACGAGCAAAAGAATCCGGCCAGCAAAAAGACAATATTTAAATATCTTTAAAAGATTTATCAGAAGGCCCTAAAATTTCAGTTAACAATACATTATCACATAATTTAAATACATTAATTTTAAAATACAAATTTAGAAGGTAAAAAATCTGCAATTGTTTTTTAAGATTTTATAATGATAGGTTAAATTGCTGTCGTCTTTTAATATTTTTTTTAAATTTTTTTTTAAATTTATTTATTTACAAAACAAGCTAAGTGGATAATTTACAAAATAGCAAGCATTAAGATTTTAATATGCCGTTTTATTTAATAAAAAAATACAATCGCTAATCGATTGTCAGATTTTTTTGAATGTTTGTAATATTGAAGTAAACAGGCAGAACTTACTCAGTGTACAATTCGCTCCATGGTATCCATCTTGGCAGTTGCACCAACTTCTATCGTAAGCATTATGTAGGCAGTGTCTTGTCAATGCATCTTTAATTTGTTGCAAATGACAAATATAAACAATAGAATGAAATGGAAATGATAAAAAGTGTGCTGATTTCAGTTTTTCAGGATGTCTATAGCGTTATATGTTTTTTTCAAGACCAAAATTTTAATAAATTTTACATTGAAATAAAATACTTAAAATAAAAAAAATCAATTAATTAATATGTGCTTGTAATTAAATTAAGTGAGAGATTTTTTATTTGACAAAAATATGAATTAACTTATAAAATAAGGCAATTTTTAATAGTTTATTACAAATGTTAACAAATATCATTGTCACAAAAAGTATTAAGAAATCATAAAAGCATGCATCCACGTGATGGCCTTATCTCATACATATAATCAGTTTTAAGTTCCGCCTTCGGCTCCTTAGATCCGTTCGTATCAAAACAATACCTTTGACCAAATTGACGGATTTGTGCACCTCAAGAATACCCTACATTTCAAGAATTTATATATTGTAATCTCAATTAATAAATAAGTTTAGTATATCAAGTTCTTTAAAATTTAGATAATACTAATACGCTTTCAAGCCTAACAGCGACACTATATATTATCGGTTTTTAACAAAATAATATTTAAAGTTTAAATTTAACAGTTTAGCCGTTGTGATATGCATGACTTCAATTTTTTATTGTTTTTAAATTTTTTTGGTTTTTATTTTTTTTTTATAAAATTTTTATTAGTTGACTTACTAAATTTGATTAGAAAAAACGGTAACGGATTTGAAATTTCCTTATGGCAGGTTTGATATCTGAAGTTAGCTCATACCAGGTCAACAATTTTGTCAGAGTTGTGAGTTAACTACAGAGATCAAATCTGCCACCTTAGGGAATATAAAATCCGTTTCTCATTTTTCCTAATCAAACTTAGTAGGTTAGTTATAAACATTAAAAAATCTAGAAAAAAAGGTCAAAAAACCAAAAAAGATTCATAAACAAAAATAAATCCAAATTTTATTTTTGCATATTTACAATATTTAAACTGTTGAAATCTAACTTTAAATAATATTTTCATTAAAAACCGATAATATAACGTGTCGTATTTAAGTTTGGACGCGAAGTATTTTGTATTATCTAAATGCCGATATAAAAGCTTAATGTATTAATAAAATTTATTTTTTATTGTTTGTGATTAAAATTATAAGTTACAAGGGATTTTTATATGCAAAAAGAATTTTAAAAATTTTTCTTTCTAGGGTATATTTAGATCTGTCAAGTCAAAAAAGGCCATTTTTCGTTATAGCCGGGTCTAAGGAGCCAAAGACGAAAGAAACTAAGAAATACGAAAAATATATATGAGATTAGGCCATCATGGGGATGCATTCCTTTATGTTTTCATAAAATTCACGTTTTGACATTACTCAAGTAGTAGCGAGTCTGTATGAAAGCAAATAAATTACCAACAAATTAATAACTTTAACCCTAATAGAAAATATTTAGTGTTTATTTATATCTAAAATTTTAGTAGACCGCCACTAATTCATTCCGCTCTCTTTTGTTAATTTCCGGAAAAAAAGCTGATGCAAATCAATATGTGTTCCAAAATGTGTTTTATATTAATTTATAAATGCAGCTATAGCCAACATAGTTTGAATTTCAAAAATATTTACAGGCTAAATATCAATGTCTGATAAGTCTAAGAAAATGTAAAGGAAAACATCTTCATGGGGGCTTGTATTATATATATTTTTCTCGTAGTTTCCACCACCTACTGCTTTTAATGTTTAAATCCGTCCATAACAGAAATATAGCCTTTTATTGACATATTTTGCGACCCCGGGAATATAGTAAAAAAAAATTTCGCAATTTTTTATATCCCTTATAACTTATATTTTATATCTCATATAATATGAAATTAAACGTTTAGGTATTTAATTTAAATCTCTAACATCAACATAAGAAATATAATAAATATTTAGCACCACAACCTAGCCAATTTATTTCCTTTAACAAAAATATTATATGAAGTTAGAATTAAACATTTTAACGGTTATACACAAATAGTTTTTTTTAATTTTTTGTTTTGTTTTTTTTAGTTTTTTTTTATAAATTTTCTAAAATTTTTAATGTTTAGTGAACTTACAAATTTGACTAGGAAATGGTAAAAGGATTCAAATATTCCTATGATAAGTTTTATCTCTGTAGTTAGCTCATAAACCTAAAAATCCTAAATGACCTGTGTTAAATATGTCTAATTTGTTCTTTATTAATTTTTTTGATTTACGTATAAAAAATTTTATTATTATATTATTGTAAAATTCTTTATTTTTTTTATAATATTATTTAGAATTAAATGTAGCGGTTTGCTTTACCCTAATCGCATTATAGGCAAAATTTGTATGGTGAAACATAAGAACTAAGATTAATTATGTGCTTGCATGCATAAGCAACCAAGGTTTAATTTTGTGGTCATGTGATATTAATTTTTCCATTGAGTCTCAAATGATATGTTTTAAACTGGAAATAAAAAAATAAAATATGTAGGTTTAAATTTAAAATATAATAATTATAGAACATAGCAATGCAACTACATAGTTTTTCATTTATGTGTTTCCTTTCCGGCCAAATTTTATTTTAATTCTAAAAAGTTATCTATATGAAAGATTTGTTACATATATATAGAAAGTGAGTTAAAAAAGGAAAATCTGCATTAAAGGAGTAATTAGCCAACATAAGCTCTAAGGCCTCTTGTATTTCATTTATTACAAAAATCATGACCTATTAAAATTAAGTAAATACAATTTGCCAGTTTAAAATTCGCCAAACCTTTAATATAAAAAAATTAGATGTTAAAAAAGCCTAGAGCTCTATTAAATTAGTTTAAATCATGTTATGATAAGGCAGTAACTACTTGTTTCCAGAAGCAAATTTTTTTTATCTCGTTTGATTTTCTTAAAAGAAAGTCAATATGATTTTTGGCTTTATATCTAATTTATATCTTTAGAGTAGGGGAGACCGGGGCAAAATGGTTGGTTGCCAAAAATTATTGAATTAATATAAATTTTATATATGTTGTAGATTTTTAAACAAGCTTTTACATACACATCCTTTTAAAAAAATTTAAAAAATCTCAATTAAAGAAAAAATGCTATTTCAAATTTATGTTTCAAGCAGCAATAATTTTGCTTTATTTTTAATTTAATTGTTACCTCAAAAATATAATTATAATTAAAAGATTTATAAAACCCTTCGTTGTAAGAATATAATACATTTTTAACTTAAAATATATTATCTAAACATTATTGATTTTGTAAACACCACTCATGCGGGGCGAAATAAACATATTCATTTCGCCTCACGGGGGCATTTGCCCCCCCCCCCTCCCCCAAAATACATAATAATTTTATTTCTTCCACATAATATAATTAGATTTGCTCCGTCAAAAATATCTAAAATATATTATCTCAAAAATATTTATTTATTAAAAGTGTTTTTATTCATTAATACTTCTCATCCGCAAGAGAGATTAAACTAACACTGAAATATATAGAAAATTTTTTACAAAAAGCTTTATTTGTGAAAGCATTTCATAAATACGATGCTTAAGAAATTTTCTCACTTGTCATCAATCTTTTGTTAGAATATAATCTAGAACCAAAGAACCTGATCACATAATGCTACGATGGGGCGAACGTAAAGCCCGGGGGGAAAAGGGGGTTTTAAGTATTACTAAGCAAAATAGGTGGACACCATGTCCCATATATTCACTGCTTAAACCACCGATTGCATTTTGTTGTAAAAGATTTTGAAATTTTAAGTGAAGGAAAAATTTTTTTTGATTTTTTCTTCCCTTCATAAATTTTTTAAACATGATGCAATCAAGGAAGTTAGGGAATGCGTAACCAAACCCAGGCTGTTGCCCCATCGGTGGTGTTATTTTTTTTTTAAATTACACAAAAATATTTAATATTCTTTTAAAAATAATAAAATTTTTATATCTTCAGGTCACAGGGCCGAATCGGGGTTTTTTGACCATATTTATAATCATTTATTTATTCTTTTGTATTTAATTGAAAAATTATTTTATTTATTAAAAATAATTATAGATCAGTTTCAATGCAGAACGATTTATGTTTCTAAAACTTCTGATTTAATACACCATTGTTTGTTAGAAATATAACAATTAAATAATAAAAAGACATCTGAAGATTTATTCAAAAATTGTTTTGATATTAATACTTTTTTGAATGACAATAATTTTTCTATGGATAAAAGACTAAACCTAAAGATTTTTCTGTTTTTTTTTATTTTATTTTCTACTCATTTGAAAATATTAAAAATATTAATGATGAAGTAAAAAGTATTTATTTTAATATTATTAATTTATATATTGATTTTTTTGATAATAGATTATTTACCGATAATAGTTATTTAAAATCTTTAGATTCCCTTTATAAATTTGATTAACCTTTATTTTAGTTATAAATAAATTAGAGCCTCTTTTAAAAATAAGTAATATTGATAAAAATTTATTATCAAAAGAAATTGACGTAGCCAAAATTTTTTTAATAAGTTACTTAATAATTATAAAGAATGTGTTACTAATGATTTTGTTAAATTACAAAGATGCGTTTTCTTATCTATTTAACAATTTTCCTATAAGTTTGTTAATTGGCTCTTTAACGTCGAATTGTGAGGCCACATTTTTTTCTATAAAAAGGATGATAACTTATAACTGTTAAATAGTGACCTGCGAAGGTAATTTGGTTCTTCTAAAACACGAAAAATCATATACTGGGGCGTTGAATTTTGATGAATTTTATAATTTAATCAAAACAACCTTTAGCATAAAATTGTTAGATTAATAAAAAAACACTGCTCTTAATCAGGTAATTATTAACTATTTTAAGACATGGTTGCAATTTTTTTTATGCGCATTTAACGTTTATGTATTTTATTTAATTTTTACCCTTATATTAATTACTAGTTATATATAACCAGTGTTATTTTATATATATTTTTCCAAAATAGCATACTTATAAAATTTGTTTTCATGATAATCAATCTTATTTTACTATTCAATTTCTAAAATCCAACTTTTTATGTAATTCATTTTTATCATTCATATATATCATATTTTTAATTTTCATGCGCATTGATACCAAATGATAAAATTATACTTAAAATTATTTTCCAAATCTCATATCTTTTTAAGCAATTGATATTAGTGAAAACAATTAATTTTAACTCACATATCCAAATTATAAACGCAATCATTTTTTTTATTTTATTAATATAATAAATTACTATTAATTTGTTAAAAAATTTTGAACATGGATTCTATTGATGTACATGTATATTTTTTGCCGTGACCGAAAGTCAAAATTTTTTTCTGTCCCCCTCCCCCACCCCCCCCCCCTCTCCCCACGAGTTTCTTTGCCTCCCTAAAATGGAAAAGCTAGAATCGGGCCTGGGTTGAACAGAAGGGTGTTAAGCAAGTTTATTATACATTATATTAATTAATTACTAGGCAGGAACAACTGTTTCTGCTGAAAGGGGCAGCCTTGTTACCATGTGTATTGCCATAAATCCAGGCAATTAATTCCACCTTTTTTCATTTTTCCTAGAAAAAGGTTTAAGGTGAAATTTTTAACAAATGGTCCTAATAAGAGTGATGGTTGTGGCAATTTATCAGGATGGATGAAAGAAGAAGAGTTTTTGGGGTATTCAAAACATTTTGTAAAATATGTTAAATGCTCAACTGAGGATCTAGTAAATTGATTAATTATATTTTAAATAAAGGCACTTATAATTATGGAAAACCATGTATCTCATATATCTATTAGTGTACTTTTTAAACGATTGGGATTAAGGTGGTCACACTACCACCTCATTGTTCACATAGACTTCAACCCCTAGATTTTAGAATTTTTGGGCCACTGGTAATTGATTATGATATAATTATTAATAAAATGATATAAATCTTTATTGATTTCTAAATATATAAGGTTTATTTGAAATTAAAGCTGTAAATTTAATATATTTTACACACTTTTATTTTGCCCCATGGGTGTTTTATTTTACCCCGTATAGGGGGCGATATGGTTAATACTAGTGGGTTTATACATTGTTCAATATCTTTTTATAAAATTATATTTTTTGGTTAATTAAATTATTTTACAAAATATAATAAATTATCTATAAAATGAACTATTAATTTTTTCTTTTAAAAATGTGTCAGCAGCAACGATTTTGCAAAAATATTTTTATTTCGCTCCGGTCTCCCCTACTTATCTACTCTTAAAAAATACACAAATTCTTTTATTTTAAACTTTGACAGCTATTTCTGAAAATATAAAATGGGAGTAAATATAGAAAGGCAGTTCTACAAATATTTATTCATTTATTAAGATGATATAGTGCTAGCTACAATAAAGTGGCACATGTTAGAAATAGTGAAATTGATTCTGTATATTTTAAATAATCCTTGCTATAAGAAAATATAAAATTCTATTTTATGATAGAGAAAATTGTACGTCTATATGCAACCCTATTAAGCGATCGTTATTGGCAAGTCCTAAGTCTTTAAAGAAATACAAAAGAGAATTTATATTTAAACTTATATTGTTTGTATTTAAAACAAAATAATTATGTTATAAGATCGTTTCAATAATAAAAATCACAATAAGAAAAATATAAAAAAAGAATAAAAGTTAAGTATCCACAAATATTCTATAAATAACATTTGCCGTTGTTTTTGATGAATCCGTCTAATAATAGTCCTTACATTTTATTATTTTTTTTAAGAGGTTTATACTAGATTCGAGGTAAGTTTAATGGATTAAGCTTGACAAATTTTTATGATATATAAGCTAGATTTATAAAATCTATAATAAGATTTTTAACCCTTTTATCGTTTTTTTCCTAATCAACTTTTTAAGTCAACTATAAACATTAGTTTTAATTTAAAAACAAAAAAAATATTAAACCAAAAATATTGAATATTTAATATAAAAATAGCTAAATTAGTTATTTTTTATGAAAAATTTGCTATTAGGGGTGCAAAATGCTCCCTGGACCATAAAGTAAGAGCTTGACACCCTTTTCATACTATTTGATATTAAAATAGATATACTTAATTCTTAAATAAGTTTATTATATGTCGTACGCGCAGACACGCCTTAGGCGTGTGCTTGTTTGAAATAAATAAAAAAATCTGATAATAAATTGTTTGAAACCAAATATAAAAGTCTACGAGTAATTATTACATATTCCTAATACCCCAATTGTCAACAATTGATCTTTTCCCTCAATGATTAAATATGCCTAATAATAATAATCCACCTTCTTTTTCCATGCGGAGCACGTCCATAATAGTATCTTCCTTGGACACCAGATTATGTATGCCCAAGATTTTAACATTATACGGTATACTCGAGATAGTAAAATCAGTCAATTTGGACATTTTTTTTTATTTAAAAACTTGATTTTGTTGAAGAGATTATAGGATACTAGAAAACATTTAAGATAAGACCACATAAATCTTGAAGTTTTATAATTATCTTCGATCACTTTGTGTAGACCTGTTTATTTAAAATCTGATCCTAATAAATATGTTTTTTAGTTCTTATTAAAACTTACGGCAAGTGAGCGTTTTTAGGTAATTGCTAGGTTGGCGCCTATTTAAGTTTAGTAGGTTTTTAATTCCAATTACATGGCCATCCCGCGAAGTAATTAAGCTTATACGCCGGCCTAATTGTAATTAATAGCATCTTTTACCTACTTAGTGGACAAATTTTTATATCAATTTGGTGTGTTGGCTTAGGCTAGTTAAAAAATGTTTAGAATAAAAAAAACCTTGGGCAGTTAACACTAAGACGTCAAGTGTAAAAAAAATTATAATAAAAAAAGTTTTTTTTTAATTTTTTATAAAACTAACATATCCTAAAACGACCAAACATTAATTCACATTTTGATATTAGCCTTTATGTTTTTTAAAATTTTTTTTTTATATTTTAGCCGCGTTTTTAAATATTTCAGTAATTTATCACGGCTAAATTAAATACCTAAACCTAAAGTTATCTGAGTTGACAGAAGAGTGACAGTAAGAAATTGGCATTTGGTATATAATGTCGTGACAATTTCTTATAGCTTTATTTTAACAAATGCCAAAATAAGTAGCTGTTTAAAATTTATGTGGCTAGTAATAATAAAAAAACTGTCAGATAACTATATTTAGTTGTAATCATTGACAGGTTCGTGGCCGTAAACTGTGATATTGACGAATTCTGGGGTCCGAAGGGAAAAGTTATTTAGATATTCCATTGAGGTAATCCGGGGACCAAAGAAAGGATTATATATAATAGGGCGAGATGCATTAGAATAAAGAATAAATAGTAGATATTTATATTTATTTTAAATATTCAATTATTCAGCTTTTAAATTTATTTCAAACCATTTATTAATTTCATCGCATCAAACCATATCTGCCCTGCACTCAGCCAACATAAAACAAAATTCACCTTTTTAACCACAAAAAAAACTACCACTAAAATACTAAAAATCAAATAATAATTATTTTTTCTTTTTCTTTTCTTATGCTTCTCGTGCGCGTGGCTTCTCATGGGTGTTGCCACGCGCATGACAATTATAAAAAAAAAGATTACGATCACAATTATATCAATGACTCACAACATGGTGATATTCATCATAAAATTTTGTATTTTATAATCTAATTGTGACAGTGATTAATTGGTTTTCGTGATCTATTTTATGTTTGACCAAAAATAGAGTGTACGATGGCCACAATTTATGAGGCCTTGACCATTTTTTAACACTAGCCACTTTAATGCAAGCACTGTAAAATCCCTAGATTCTCATCTTTAATGTTACTATATTAGTCATTATTCAACAACGTATTTTGCGAGACTAGCGATTAGAATTAAAACAAAGCTCTTAGCTTTTTATCTTGTTTACAAAGGTTTTGATATTGGAGATAATCGTAAGGCTGTCCACATCAAATCGGACATTATTAGAATAAAATTAGATTTGACCATTGATAAAGACTGAAAAAAATTTATCACGATCACACTAAAGTGATGATGATTCAATAATCGACCCACAACATAGTAATTTTTATTATGAGAATATGATCTTGGCCATTAGCAATTTTCATGTTTTTAGCTGACTTAATAAGTTTGATTAAGAAAAACGGTAAAAGGATTTGAAAATTCCTAAGATGGCAGGGTTGATTTCTGTAGTTAGCCAATAAATGTCATGAATTTGTTGATATGTGTAAATACTATTTTTATATTAAAAACCCGTAAATTTTTTAATAAGTGTTTTGTTAAGTCAATAGTTTAAAAATATTGTTATATAATATTTAGCATATAAATTATATGTGAAATTTATTTGGGTAACGGAAAATAACTATTGGCCTTTAAAGTCTTATGAGTTTAAATTCAGAAATAGGTTATAAATATGTTGTATCTTTAACGAACCCAAGAAAGTTTAATTGAGTTTAGGGGAAATGAGGGAAAAAATAAATGCTAACAATCTTTATCTATACTTAGGAAGTGCGCTGTGCATTAGCTTTCCCTATACAGGTAAAAGTGGAAGGATTTCTTTGGTTCATTAAAAACTTGGCGTGAATTAGATTGGTAAAATATTATTTTAATGGAAAAGGTTAATATATGCAAAAAAAATTAGTTAAAAGCAAGAAAATATTTTTCATCATTAAGAACAATATTTAATGATTGATCATTAATTGTGATAATAACCAAAATGTGAATGTCAATTTTTGGTGAAATCAAAAATATAGTAGACAATTGCTATATTTTATGTGACAATTAACTATTTTTGCTACTCATATATGGCAGCACTTTAATAAACCTAGGAGCTTTATTAAACAAAACTTCAATACACATTTAAATAAAAATGAATGTTTTATTAATCTAATTAAAGTATTTTTTATAGAAACCTGACCCGAAAATTATTAAGGCTGATACTGTTTATTGCTTTCTATAAATATTTGTGAATTGTAATTTATACATATTATTTAACACAATTTGATTCTATACTTGTCCATATAAGAAACAGAGATACAAATAAAGCCAGGAACAGAATTTTGATAGTATTTCGAGGCTGAATGTTATCTATGATTTTATAAAGAATATACATTTGAAACTTGATTTAAAACTGGAAAAAAAATATATGAAGTTTATTTTTATAAATGAACTCACTGTTGTTAAATAGTATTTATCTACACCTTTAAATTTTTGATGGTCAGCAAGTATTAGGGGTTATAAAATATTTTAGATTTTAGATTCGTTACTACATACAGCATTTTGCTTGTATGTGAGTTTAAAACAGACAGGAGAAAAAAACAAATTTTGATAGTTTTTTTAAATTTTAAATTTTTTTAAGAACTCTAAGGTGAACGAACGTACTACCAAAATATTTTTTCGAAATTTTTTTTGGCCGCTGAAACAAACATATGAAAGCGTTGAAATGACCAAGCTTGTAAAAATTCAATATATATTTCATTTTAAAAGGATTATGAAGTAAAATGTAAAATTGAAAACGAATTGTTTAATCTAGCTTTTATTTTGAGGCTTTTTAATGGCTAACTAATCTTGGCTCTAAATTAAGCTCAAGACTTACACTTTTATTTCTAAGCTAAACTATAAAAAGTTTCTTTGTGAATGATTAAGATTATAGGAAAATAGCCTTGTGTGCTAAAAATTTAGTTAATCGTTTTTAAAAACCTCCTACATAACTTTTTATTACAAAATTGACAAAGAAACTTTTGCTAAAATTTAATTTTGATATGCTATATTTTTACATCTATAATATTAAAAATAATCATTGGGTGTTAAATAGAATAATAATTGATAAAATTGGTCAATTCCACCTCAATCCAACAATACCGGTAAGGTCACCCGCTCAGATCTGGATGAAATTGCATGGATGTAGCATCGTAGGGATCTCATAATAAAGCATTTTTTTTTGACCGGAAGTTTCTGACGGAGGTAGGGGCAAGAAGAAAAACGCGAGGCTAATTATTTCATTTAAGTTATAAGTCAAAAAGTTTTAGCTAGGAACTTACTGTTTTTTTATTTTGAATAGGACAATAAGGACTATCTTGCATTCATTTATTATTTTAAACAAATTTTTTTAAAATTTTACAATTTTCTAAAGAATATTCATAAATATAACTAAAAAAAACATTTTTTAAATTTCTTAAAAAATTGCTAAAATATAATTCCTAATTATAAATGTATAAACTTCAAAGTCTGTGATCGACATGACTTTTTAATAAATTCAAAAAATTAAAAATATTTTTTTTTGTTCTGAAACATAAATATGCTCCTTGCACTATATTAAATAATTAAAGTGGCATATTTGATTGTATGCAAGAAGTCAGACATGGGGGCAATTATGTTAGGCCATAACACTTTTATTATTTGATAAATATTGTTATTTATTTAGAAGAGAAGTAAACTGGATAGCCAATAAATTTAGCATTTTTTAGTAATACACTGCTACCTCCAAAGCCGACTTTCTGACAAACTACCGATCAAATTTTGACATTTAGAAAAGCATTTTATGTATAAATAAATAAAAATTTGTAATTGTAAAAATGTTAAGATGTTGAGACATATGATCGACACAATTATTTATTCGGTTATTTCCTACATCGTATTCGTTAATCCATATTCAGTGTTTCTTAGTATCGATCGTTATTCGCCTAAATTCATTTTGTATTCGTTCCTATTTCTATACAAACTATATTATATCTTATTATTAATTCCTTATTCCCTTATTATACTGATTTTTTACAACTTATAAATAAATGCGCCATCTAGAACTTTTGTTTTATTCAAAAAGTTTGTTTTCATACTATTTCATTAGTTCCTTGAAAAACAGCCACAAAAATGTTAAATCTAAAAATTAGGTAAATTAGGATATTTTTGGCTTATTTAGAATATCGAGGTCAACATATGTTCTCCTTTTATGCATAATTAACTTAATATAAACTTAAAAAGCCAAATATTTTCTGTTATACAGTGATATGATTTTTTCGTATTATACATTTTCATTCAAACACAAACAGTTTAATTAATCCACTTTATATAGGTGAAATTAATACATATTTAATAAAAATGATTAATAAATCACGATATGGTGAATTGTTTATATATTTCCAAAAAGCTTGAAGATTAGTCAAGAATAAAATTTAATTGTTGTGTGCATTTACAACATTAAGAATATATTGTTTAATATCGTCCAGTCGCACAAATTCGTGGATGTGACCATATTGACAATAGTAACCAAATTTCCAATTAATATTCATTCCAACTAAGAAATAGGTGTCTGAAATAAAATTTTGGTTAAGATTTGATTATAAACAAATAAAAAAAGTTGGAGCACGAATTAAAATTTATATCTATTTTAGATGAACCCACGCTGTATGTATTACACAGGTCAACAAATAATGGCATAACCGTGTTTAAAAATATAGAAGAATATTTCCCCATGCTGGCCTTTTCTCATATAAATATTTCGTATTTCTTAGTTTCTTCCGACTTCGGCTCCTTACATCCGCCCATATCTAAAAAGTGGCCTTTTTTGACAAAATTGACAGATCGAGAATACCCAAAATAAAAAAAATTAAGAATATTTTTTTCATATAAAATCGTTTGTAACTTTTATTTATCACCTCTATAATAAGAAATAAAATTTTTTAGTTTATCAAGCTCTTACATTAGCATTTAGATAATACGAAATATTTCGCGTCCAAACTTAAATACGACACAATAACTTATCGGGTTTTAAGAAAAGTTTTATTTTAAGTTTGAATTTAACAGTTTAGCTGTTGTAAATATGCAAAAGATTTCATTTTTTTTGTTTTGGAATTTTTTCTGCTTTTTAGCTTTTTTTACTAAAATATTTAATATTTATAGCTGACTAGCTAAATTTAATAAACGGAATTGAAAATCCCTATATGACCTCCGTAGATAGCTCCTAACTCTCAAATTTGTTTACCTGTGTTAATTCAAATATGCTTGTTAAGCTCTCATGTAAATTATCATTTTTAATTTTTAGCTTTGTCCATATTAGTGTTCATTTTTAATAATTGTATTTCAAGCTTAAAAATAGTTTTTATTTGTATTTTAATTTTTGGTCAGAGATGTCTCCCATTGACTTGTATATTACATACTGACCGAAAATTAAAAACATTAAGGAATTTTAAAAATATTACTGAAGAATATGAGCTTACATTATTTGAAAATCGATTTAGACAGCAGACATATCGTTAATTAATATAATAAAAATTTTATTTTAGAAAATCGATTGTACATATTATGGCAGGCACACCGGTAATTATATAATGAGTTATAACAATAAAATATTGATAAAATTTATTTGAAGCTTGTCGAAAGCAAATTTATTTAATTAAACAATTTGAATCAATTTGATTAAAAATATAAAGTTTTAACAAAAAGGTTTTAGCTTTAACGCTAGCTATAAAATAAATATAAAGTGCAGTGAGCAATTAAAATATTTTTAAATATGTGTTTAAAATAAGTTAAATTAAAAGCTTAATAAATAATTATATAGTTAGAACAAGTAATGTAAATTACAATGGTATTATAAATTTCAACTAATAAACATATCCCACGTATGTAATAAACAAAAGGAGACCAATAGAGCATAATATGTGAAGATTTTACGATATTAACTTTGTTTTCAGTTTATCGGTAAATGTAATGTAGATATGTTTAAATCATAGTTTACACAGATTATTTAAATCAAAGTCGCCAAAAGTGACACTTTTGCCATGTTTTCAATTAATGCATTGCTTAAGATTTTTTTGAGAAAGCGAAAAATTAGTAAAACCATCTTTCAAAAAAAGTTTAATTATCGCGTCTAAAATAAATAGGATCTCGAGCTCAAGGTCTTATTTATTTTGACCAAAATCATATAATACTTATTCACTCAATATTTTTTGTAATTTAACAAGTGATTTATTTAATTTTGAAGATGACTGAGAATTATAGAAGCTGTCGACGGTATTAACTAGCTGAGCCAAAAATGAGTGCCGGTACCGTAAATTATTTGACTGCTAATAAAAGAAATTAATTTTTAATGACGTGCCATTTTTATTTTAAACTGTGGGCGTGAAACAACTGTAGTCGACGACGACACCAGTTGGCTCTCCCACAATCTAAAATAGAGTAGAGCACATTCAAACACAAGACAATCGTAATGGTACAAATTAAATATGTAAAATTTGATTTTTACTCAAATGTTCTTTTGCATTTTTTATTTGCTATGCCAAATTGCGGATGTTCATATATTCAATGCAAAATGCTAAAAGTGTCATTTTTATAGGCAACTCATATTCTTATATTCGAAGACAGTGAATATAACTTAAATTCTAAATTGTATCTCAAATTTTATTTTAGCATATTTGTTGCTATTTGACAAAATATAAGAATTTTTTGCTTTGATGCTCTTATGGACGGCCGAAGCACCCACACCAGCTATTTTGTCTTAAGTTTTTAGTTAAAATGATTTAAGTAACAGCCAATAAAAAAATTCTAAGGTACTATACTATGAATTTTTTTGACGGCAACCGAGCCTGCGACTAAACCGCATGTTGCTGTACCAGGTAAACCCTTAAGGTACATCAGCTTTGGATCGTCGTTAGATATCATCCTCTTGAGCGCATTCATCCGCAGGTATAGAGTTCATTGTCAGGGTCGTTAAGTAGTCATCGTGAAACGTTTCTTGAATATAGCGATTAAAAAATATATTTTATGGCACTTTTGCAGTCGTGTTTTAATGATGAGCTTATTCATTTTGATAATATTAACATCGTAAAAATTATTTTGATTTTTATTTTTTTTAACTTCTAAAGATTTTTTTATATGGTCATTATAAAAATAAAAGACCGAGGTTGAGCTTCTCAAATTATACAAAATAAGTCACCTGAAAAAACCTATTTTTTACAAGCCCTTTAACTCCTTAATACCTTGTATATTGGGAGCGCAATGGCCGTAGAAAATCTTCACTGCATTTTAAATACGTTACAATATTTTACCAGCATAAGCATATATATAGTCTGATTGCCCCACAACCTATAGAAAAATTGTCATTTTTTGGATTATCTAGTTTTCAAGCTTGGTAAAAAATGATAACATGGCCTAATCGATAGGGACTGCTTTATATTTATATTGCATGCAAACAAAATACTTCCAGGCAATATGCAAAAATTACAGGGGTACCTGGATGAAGAAACCCCCCCCCCCCCCCCCCCCCCCCGTATTACTGCTTATTAGTTAGAAAATAAGAATGTTTATCATAAAATTAGAATAAAAAAAATAATTTTTTTTGTACATGGGCTCTAAACAATCTACATATACCCCACCCTGAAAACACTCCATTTAAAAAGGCTTATTTACTCAGCAATTGAAACTGCCTTCTTGAAAAATTTCGCAGCGGCTTAGCATTTTCAAAATTATAAAAACTGATTCCAAATTAACAGAAAATTTAGCCAAAATGGAGCTCAAATCTCTTAAACCCCCCCCCCCCCCTCCTCCACCATTCCCTCCCCTCTTTATTAAACAAGTTCATTTTTTGAAGCTTACTTAGTGAAAATTCTTACTTTTAAAAAAGGGAAAATAAAAAATGCAGTTTTTTTCTCTAATCACTCCGTCTCAATTATGACCATAAAATTTAAGAATAACCAATATACACTTGGCCAATTAAAATCGCTTGGTTGTTGCTTTATATAACTCACTCCAACACTTTTGAAAAATTTGCCGAGTTATTTTTATGATTCAATACCATCAAACTTCGTTTTAATGTTAGAAAATTAAAATATCCGTCGTTAAGCTCATTTATTTTTAGTTTGAGCTGGAAAAATGCCCATTTTTGGGTTAAACTCATTTTTTTATTTTTCAAAATTTAGAAAATATAAAAGGTTTTAGCTTTAATCAAGAAAATATTTATAAAATTTAAGATTTTCTGCTTATATTCTATATTTAATAATAATTGATTTTTTTTAATCTGTCATAAAATTTTTAAAAAACAAAAATTTGAGTTTAGTCGAAAAATGGGTTTTTTCCCAGCTCTGTTTTTAGTTCTTGCTTTTCCTGTATTTCACTAAAATTGAGGAGGCTCATTATAAACACTAATAACACATGTCTACATGAACTCTAGTTTGGTGTAAAATATATTTACATGTGCCTATAAATGAAAAAAGGAAGAATATGAATTAAATTTTTTTATGGAAATTATTATTTTTCGTTTCTTGAAGCATAAAATATAAAATATTTTGTAAAAATATTATTCACAAATCGCGTAAAAAAACAATAAATATATTTGGTCTATTCCACCTCCAATCGGCAAACTTTTTCCCTTCAAGAGTCAGTTTTGGCTGAAAATTTCACTTGTAGCGTCCTTGGGTGCTGATAAAAACCTAATTTTTTATGACCGGAAGTGATTTTTGACCGAGATATGAGCAAAAATATTTTTCATTTTTTCGCAAAAAAAATGAGGCATTTGCGCGCATTTATCATCAAAAGTATTGTGGCTAGAGTCATAATTTTTTTTTATTTTGAAGATCGTATGGGGTACTTTAGTCGCAAAAAATGTTTAAAAAAATTTTTTTTCAAGTTACCAAAAAATTAAAGTTAAGTTTAGACACAAATAGCTCAAAAAACTCATCTTTATATTTTCTGAAAAATTTATAAAATATGGCCCTTAATAATGTTAAAATTTATGATTAGTTTGGAACCGGCATGACTTTTTGAATAATTTAATAAAATCAATTTTTTGCCTAAATTTTGGGACCTGTTTATGCCCTTTGCACTATACTAGAATATGCCAATGTGCCAAATTTGACAGTATTTAAAAAGCAGGACATATGGGCAATTATGTTAGACTATAATAGTTTGATTTATTACTATTATTAAATTTACAATGAAAAAGTGAACCTTAAAACCGAAAAAAGTAAAAATTTTGCCAATTTTTAAAATCGACTTTCTGGTTAAGCCAACCTTTTTTAATATTTTACATTTATTTTATAGATAATTATTGCTTAATAACATATAATAGCCCCAACTTTTTTCATTAGATTGTGACTCTTAAACAATAAAAATACCAAAATTTGCCAAACAGCAAATTTTTAGGTATCAAAAAACTAACGCAGATTGTATTCATCTGTGCAATTTTTTTATCATTTTTAATTAACTAATAATATTTAGAACCTATAAAATCAGTCATAATTTAACTGAGTGTTAAAAATATAGTATATACGTTAGGTATTGAAATTCTTTAAAGAACGAGATAGGAAAATTACCAAACTAGGAGGCCATGTAAACATTCCATTTATTTTAATTAAATTTGTAATTTGTTATATTATTAAAAACATATTCTTGTGTAAAAATTCGTTAGGAACACATTTAGTTATATGCTTTAGGTCATTGCCCAAATCCATAAGCCTATAGAATCAAGTGAAAGTGATATTTCCTCTTTTTTTTTAAGGGTCTAGTGCGTCTTTATAATGAAACTTAGATGTAAGGAAATAAAATTGTTGGTAGGTCGGTTGGATATTTGCATGCCTTGCTCTTAATAGCCTTTAAAAAACATATTTTGCATTTGTAGAAATTAGTAAAAAATGTTTATATTTTGTTTATATTAAATAAGGTCTAACATTTGCTATTAAAATTCATCAATGAAGCAAATTTTGCCCGTTATAAACATTTGAAGTTGTTTAACCTTAAAGCGGATTTGTTTTTTGTATTTATAGTAATAAAACACCATATGAATATGTTTCATATTTATTTTAAGTTTGTTCATATGCATAAAAAAGAAATTCTGTTGAATCTTAATATTCAAAATAGGCCAAAAATATTCTAATTTACCATTTTTATCAGACCAGGCACGATTCTAGACCCCTTTGGGCCCCCCCCCCCAAAAGTTTTTGATTGCCCCCCCCCCCCCCAAAAAATAATTGAATTTGCCCCCCCCCCCCCCAAAAATACATGTAATTTTTGTTTGCCCACCTCCCAAAAAATTGAATTTGCCCCCCCCCCCCCCAAATTGAATTTGCCCCCCCCCCCAAATACATAGTAATTTTATTTCTTCCGCATAATATAATTAAGTTTGCTCCGTCAAAAATATTTAAAATATATTATCCCAAAAATATTTACTTTTTTTTAAAGTGTTTTTATTCATTAATACTTCTTATCCGCAAGAGAGATCAAACTAACAGAAATATATAGAAAAATTTGATTTTACAGAAAGCTTTATATTTGTAAAACCAATTCATAAATCTGATAAGAAATTTTCTCAGTTAACAACAATCTTTTGTTAGAATATAATCTAGAACCAAAGAACCTGATCGCACAATGCTACGATAGGGCGAACGTAATGCCCGGGAAAAAATGGTGTTCAAGTATTTCTATGCAAAATAGCTGGACACCATGTCCCGTGACTGCTTTAACCACCGATTGCGTCTTGTTGTAAAAGATTGTCTTATTTTAAGTGAAGGGAAAGATTTTTTTGATAATTTTTCTTGCCTTCATAATTTTTTTCAACATGATGCAATCAAGGTATTTAGTGAGTGAGGGACCATATCCCGGCTGTTGCCCCATTGGTGGTGTGGTCTCTACCTGCCCATTGTTTTTTTTTAAATTACACAGAAATATTTAATACTTTTTTAATAATTAAAAATAAAAAAACTTTTATATCTTCAGGTCACAGGGCCGAATCAGGGTTTTTTGACCATATTTATAATCATCTATTTATTATTTTGTATTTAATTGAAAAATTATTTTATTTATTAAAAATAATTATAGATCAATTTCAATGCAAAACGATTTTCTAAAACTTCTGGTTTAATACACCATTGTTTGTTAAAAATTAAACAATTAAGAAATAAAAATACATTTGAAGATTTATTCAAAAATTGTTTTGATATTAATATTTTTCCAAATGACAATAATTTATCTATGGATAAAAGAAAAACTAAACCTAAAGATTTTTTTGATTTTTATTTATTTTCTACTCATAAGTTTGAAAATATTTTAAATATTAATGATGAAAAAAATATTTATTTCAATATTATTGATTTATTTATATTTTAATAATAGATTTTTTACCGAAAATAGTTGTTTAAAATCTTTAGATTTCCTTTATAAATTTGATTAACCTTTATTTTAAATATAAATAAATTAAAGCCTCTTTTAAAAATAAGTAATATTGATAAAAATTCATTTTCTCAGAATTTGACGTAAAATTTTTTAATAAGAAACTTAATAATTACATAGAATGTGTTACTAATGATTTTGTTAAATTTTTATATGATTACAAAGATGCGTTTTTTAATCTATTTAACATTTTTCCTATAAGTTTGTTAATTGGCTCTTCAACGTCAAGTTGTGAGGCCACATTTTCTTCTTTAAGAAGGATAATAACGGCTGACAAGTAGTGACCTGCTTAAAGGTGATTTGGTTCTTTTAGAACACGAAAAATCATTAACTAGGGGTGAATTTTGATGAATATTGTAATTTAATTAAAATCCTCTAAGATAAAATAGTTTGATCAATACAATTTCAGCTAATCATTGCTTACTATTTTAACATGGTTGCAAACTTTTTTTATGCGCATTTAACGTTTATGTTCATGTTTTATTTAATTTTTTACCCTAATATTAATAACTTGTTTTATATAACCAGTGTTTTTTCATATATATTCTCCCAAATTAGCATACTTATACATTTTGTTTTCATGATAATCAATCTTATTTCACTTTTTATTTTCTAAAATTCAAAGTTTTATATAATTCATTTTTATCATTCATATATATAATATTTTTAATTTTCATGCGCAATGATACCAAATGATAAAATTATACTTACAATTAATTCAAATCTCATATCTTTTTAAGCAAATTTTAGTGAAAACAATTAATTTTAATTCACATATTCAATTTAACTCATTTTTTTTAATTTAAGAATATAATAAATTACTAATAATTTGTTAAAAAATTTTGAACATGGATTCTATTGTTGTACATGTATATTTTTTGCCGTGACCGAAGGTCACGGCCAATTTTGCCGCTGAAGGCGGCAAAAAAATTTTTTCTGCCCCCCCCCCCCCCCAAAATGGAAAAGCTAGAATCGGGCCTGATATTCCACTACAAATCTTAAAGGAATAGCTAAATCAAAAGGTCATGATATTTAATATTGTTCCAACGCATACAAACTAATGCATATTCTCAAAATTAGGAAGGGCTATAAATTACCGTGCGGGCAAAGTGATGCACAGGTCTATCAAAAAACTTTAGCTGTGGTCATTTGACAAATATTTTTTTCTATTTAACGTTTTAATTGCCTTAAAGAATTGCGAAGAATGTATAGAGGGGCATTTACAAGTGGTTTATTATTTGTTAAATAAAGGGCTTAAAGGCTAATTTAGAAATAATTGAATTCGGGGTCAGAAAGGCTAATTTAGAATATGAAATCAAAATATTAGAGGCGAGTAAGGTTAAAACCAATAATAATCTTAAGAGGCCTAACGATGTTAAATTCTTAATCGTTGCTATAAATATTGAAAATTTATAGCGAAGTGTGATAAAATGTTGGCTCCATTAAATGACCTAACTAAGGATAGAACACCCTTTAATTTGACCAGAATACACGAACAAAGTTGTACTACCTAAATATGTCTTTAGTAATCGATGCTTTTTTAGATGGTTTGGGAGGAGTTTATTTACAAATGGTCGAATGTTGAACGGTCTATAATATATTTTCTAGCTAAACTACTAACTACAGATTAAGCTTAGCTGTTATTTACAGTCTTATGAAATGTCTTTATATAGTGGGTATATAGTCATTTTTACTGAACTTAAATTAATTATTAGCTAAAATTTATAACAAAATGATGGTCTCAAAACGATTAACCGATTGCCCGCAAACCCTAGTGAAGTGAGTGGTTTCGACATTTGCTATATAGGAAAGGTTTGGAAAATGTGTCAGATTTTGTTGAGATTGGATGCACGAAGCAATTATTTTGGAATTCATGTTCACTAACAAGGAATAGAGTGAGTTCTAAAAATAAGATACGAAGATGGTGATTTTTGTTGTATTTTAAGTCGTTAAATAGATAGTATATCGGTCCGAATTAACAGAGGATGCCGCGTCTGCCCTGCCACATAAAAAACGTTTTTTCTATTTTATTACATTCTAGATATGAGAAGCGTGGATGAAGCAGATATTTATTAAAATTAATCTGGAGTTGAATTTAATATGATATTTCAAAATTAAGGCACCAAAATCAATATATTTAATATTAAACAATCAGGCACGATTTCCTCCTCCCCAAAAAAAGTTTTTGATTGCCCCCCCCCCCCCCCCCCCCCCCCCCCCCAAAAAAAAATATGCGTTTAAATTTAACATTTGCCCCTCCACCGCATATTGCTCACCCAAATATATATAAATTATTTTTAAATTATTAACTTTAAAAAGAGTTTTCTCGACATTTCACATCCGCTAAAAAGATTTAACTAACATAGAAATGTTTTCTGTTAATAGATATATAGAAAAATATTTTTACAGAAAGTTGTATATTTGTCAAAGCATTTCATAAATCTAATGCCAATAATTCCTCACTTGTCAATAATCTTTTGTTAGAATATAATCTAGAACCAAAGAACTTGATCGCACAATGCTACGATGGGGCGAACGTAATGTTCGAGGAAAAAGGTGGTGTTCAAGTATTTCCTAGCAAAATGGCTACCATATCCCTTATACTGCCTTAACCACCGAATGGTTGTAAAAGATTGTTCTGAAATTTTAAGTGAAGGGAAAAATTTTTTGATATTTTTTCTTCCATTCATAAATTTTTTCAACATGATGCAATCAATGAATGCGGAACCATACCCCGGCTGTGCAAGTTCTTATATCTTCAGCAGGTCGCAGGGCTGAAGCGTCGGGGTTTTTTGACCATATTTACAATCATCAATTTTTTTTTGTATTTATCATTTGAAAAAAAATTTAATTATTAAAAATAATTAATGATCCATTTAAATGCAATAATTTTTGTAAAACTTTTGATTTTATACACCATTGTATAGAAACTTAACAATTAAGAAATACAAATATATTTACAGATTTATATAAAAATTGTTATGATGTATGTAATACTTTTTTAAATGAAAATGATTTTTTATAACTATAAGAAAAACTAAACCTTTTTCTAATTTTTATTTATTTTCGACTCATAAGTTTAAAATTAATTTAAACATTAATGATAAATTATATTTATTTTAATATGATATATTTATTGATTGTTTTAATAATAGATGTTTTTACCGATAATATTTATTTAGAATATTTAGATTCCCCTTGTAAATTTTATCTTTTTTTTTAGATATATAATGAATATTCGACCTTTTTTTAAATATAAGTATATATTGATAAATATTCATTCTATATAGAAATTGACGTAGCGAAAAATTTTTTAAAAAAAAACTTAATCATTACAAAGATGGTGTTACTAATGATTTTTAATTTTAATATGATTACGCGTTTCCTAATTTATTTAACATTTTTTCTTCAAGTTTGTTATTTGGTTCTTTAAGGTCGAGACATTATTAATAATAAATTTGAACATGGGTTCAATTAGTGTACATGCAAAAAAATTTTGCCCCCTACCTCCAAATTAGAAAAGCTAGAATCGGGCCAGTAAATAACCTTATTTACAATATTTTAGGAACCGTTATTTTTAACGTAATATTTTCGTTTGCAAAACTGCAACTTTAAATTTACGCTCCTCCACCTTACAGGTTGCCAGAGGCTCTCTCCGGTCATCTACGCCAAAAAAATGATACTATGTACAAGCCCCAGATACCAGCAGACCAATACTTTGTCTTGCTTACCTCCTGACCATTTTTGTCAGAGCCTACTCGCCATCCTACCCCAGCAAAACAAATAAAACGAACCTTCTTCATTCAGTTTCAAATCCATCCTTTCATTGCCAAAATGATTTCTGAAATGGTAATTAAATGTATCCACACCTATTCACTAAACAAAATCATATCAAACTATTAAGCAACATAGTTTTAAACGGCCAACCCCCTTCCTTATCCTCTTGAAAGCTCTTTACCCAGAAACAACCGTTCTTACTTAGCTCATCTCCGCTCTGGACACTGCCATCTACTTGCAAACTTTAGAGCACGTATGTACTAACATTTGTTATGGCTGAAAATCAGCATCTCCACGATATACAACACAGGCTCATATGCCCCAACGGGCCTCCTATCTCTCCTATAGATTTTTAGAATCTATCCTTAGCTGCCCTCACGCAATTACCAAGGAATGTGGCAATAAACAACAACAACATTTCCTTGGTTTCAAAATTTACGAACATTAAAATAATTTTTGAAATAATAAAATTATAAGCATGTTTTAGCAACATATAAAAACGAGATTATATAAAATTCAATGAACAAAAAATATAAAATATACAACAATCTATGCCATTTTATAAAACGATAGCAACCAGCTCATTTATTGACTTAGATTGACTACTAGCATTTTTTCCTTATTTGCTAAAAGCTTAAAAATATTTTTGTTTCACCTAATGGCGTTGCTTCTATTTGATCCGGAGGGACCAATAGTTTAGAATTTATTTTTTATATAAAACTATTTAATATCCAAATCTCGGTTTGTACATGAGAACATTATTATTTTATTAACCATAATGTGCATCAATTTATAAAAATTTGTTATTATTAAGGAGAAAAAAAATGGCCTTTTCAGATTTTATCCACTCGAGGTGGTGATTGCCTGTTGAATCAGGCCCTTTTGCAGGTCAAGGCGTACAAATCTACGGATGTGACCGTATTGGCAGTAGTAGCCCCAAGTTCCTTCAAGATACATACCAACCAAAACATAATAATCTAAAAAATATAAATAATATATTATAATTTAAATATTAATAACGATTATACAAAAATATTCAAAAAAGACAGCTAGCCTAGAAAAAAATTTTAACATAGGCTCTCAAGTGCACGTCAAGTGGTTTGCATTTTCTTTTATAAATACATACATTACTAAGTATCATTAAATCTATACTTTAAAATATTTTTTTCATTTAAAATTTTTTTTTTTTTTTAAAAAAATTCAAAGTTTTTTTTTTTTTAAAAAAAAAAATAATTTTTTAAAATAATTATATAAAGAGAGATTTTTAATAGTGTGTTATTTGTTTATTAATCCTACATTTTAACATTTATTATCTATATTTGTATAATTTAATAGAATAAACCAGAGCTGGGAAAATGCCCATTTTTGGGTCAAACCCATTTTATTATTTTTCGAAAATAGAAAAATCAAGGGTTTTATTCATTAACAACAAAAATTCTTTTGAAATTTAAGATTTTCTATAGAATCGAGTATTTATTTATAGTGGTTATTCTTTGTTAATCTGTCATACAATTTTAAAAAACAAAAATTTGAGTTTAGTCGAAAAATGGGTTTTTTCCCAGCTCTGGAATAAACATGCGATATCAAGAAACAAAAAAACCTATTGCGTACTGCATCTAATCTGAACCTCTTACACAGGTCGACAATTCAAACTATGTAATTAATGATTTGTAAAAAAGGAGTAAATCTATTATGTCTAATCTTTTACCGTTAGTGATTAATAGTCTTTAGCCAATTTTATATGATGATATAAAAAAGTTACATCTTTTCCCTCACCAAAATTTAATTAAATTGTCTTAAATTAAATAAATTGCACGACAATATGTTTTTGTTGATTAAGCAATTTTAATTTCTACATTTATGTTTATAAAGACATTTACCACCCAATTTAGAATAATTTTTAATGTGTGTAGGCCCAAAAAACGAACTTAAAAGGGAAAAAGTATTAAAGATAGGACATATATTAGTGCGAATCAAATTAGTTTCCATACTTCCCTGAATGTTTTTTTTTGACCCAAACTTTCGATTTTTGTTAAAATTTGGCTACTTTTTCACTTATAAATTTAAAATTATATTGATGAAGGTAGTGACCAATATATTTTACTATATGCTAATGACTAAGTGAAATTACATTTTTAGCCATTTGTTTTATAAGAGGGAGAAACCCCATGCCGCTGTTATTGATATGAAAGATGGATAGGGATAACTCATTCTTTATAATCGATATTTTATCAAGTCAAATAATAGCTAATTTGGTGAAAAAAGGTCTTATTGATCAAAATTTCATATTTTTAATCCTCATAAAGACCTTTATACTAGGATTTTTAGCAAAGCAGAGATGTAAAAAAGAAAGTTGGCTAAAAACTAACTTTGAATTTTAGCAACGGCGACTGATCCAAAAATTAGTCCACAGGTAGCTGTTATTTCACCATATGTCCCTTTAAGACAAATGAACAGAGGATTATCGTTTGATATTTCTGGCTCTTTAGCACATTCCAAGTGTGGTAGGTAATCCAAAGTAATGGTTGTTATGTATTTGCCGTCATAAGAAGTTTGTTCTCTATCAACTACATTTAATATGTTTTATACAATACACAAAAAAATTGTGTCACAGATTCAGAAAAGAGCCAAAGCAAAAAATGGGAACGCTTTTTTATGCAATAAAGGCTTTGTAAAATCATATCATGACTTACGAAACCCTTAAAGGTAATTAATGCGCATACATCAGCGTGAATTGCTGAATCCTACTTATTATTATTCTCCTAGAAAATTTTTATCGGACAATTCGACATTATTGCGAAATTTATGGCAACCATAAAATTTGCCAGGTTAAGGGAAGGAAAATAGAGGAAAAGCGCTTATAATAGAAAGCACTGCATAAATAAACTTTCAGAAATAAAAAACAACAAGTTAAGGCGTTTCTTTCCCCAAAATTTTATAACTTTTTTTTTCTTCCTATCATAAGTTTTTTTTAAGCTAGCTCAACAACTTGGAAACATTTAAAAACTCATAATTAAAACAATATTAAAGGCGCCAGTGCATTCATTTTTAAGATTATATAGTTGAAAAAATAAAAATCTCATATTTTTTCAAATGAGTAAAATTGTTTTAAAAAATTGAATGAAAATTTTACCCGTCTGTTTTAAAATATCTAAGACCTTTTAACTAAAAATATTTTAAATATTATATTTAAGTTTTGGCAATTTAGATGCGGGGAAAAATATTTATAACACATATAAAAACTTGAAGCTTGCGTAAAATGATATTAGATAAAATGTAAAAAGAAAATAAAGAAAAAAAAAGTTATTTTTTGAATTGAAGTTAAAACCCGTCACTTGTTTTACATTCCGTCATTTTTTAATTTTCTCAAATTTGTGCCAAGGACAGAGGATTGAAGCTCGTAGGAGTTTTTTTTTCAAGAAAGGAAGCTGTTTTAAACATGCCCCTTTATTTTAAGTAATTAAAGGGGCTTTCCACGAGTTTGTGGGCATTTGGGGAAAAAAACTCCAAAATAAAAAGCCCATTTATTTTTTTCCCTGGGTTTTTAAAAATATGCAGTGTTATATTCATTATAAAAGTTCCACCAAAGATCATTAATGTCTCCCGGTTAATTTCCACTTATAACACAATTTTACACTTTAAAATTTTATGACCTCTTCTTAATTCAACTAGGCTGGCTATGATCAGGTAGAATAGACCTAAATAACTCATAAAAATTTTAGTTGTATTATAATTATAAGCATTGATTTATAAGCGAAGTGGCTTAATCAAAAATTTTGGGTATATAAAAATTTTGTTAATATATACTCAAAATTGGCTTAAAATAAAAAAAACTAAAAATTAATTCGACAAATTATTCTAACATATAAGCTATAGGAACCCTAAATGCAATCTTTATTTCAAAATAGGGTTACCGTTTTTTCTAATCAATCTTTATAAGCCAGCTATGTTGAATGTTAAAAAAAAACAAAAAATATTGAAAATTTTATTTAATAAAACAGCAAAACTGTTAAATTTAAAAAAAAATTTTATTATATAATTGATAATTTTTTTATTAGGGCTGGACCAAATTTGTATAGTGTTGATGTATAGGTGTGATATGGCATAAAATTTTTATATCTCATTAATTGAGATGTAAAATAGAAATATAAAAAGTAGAGATGTAAAATAGAAAGGTGAAACAAATTTAATTTTTGTATATTCAGGTTGCAAATATCATTTTAACTACTTGGCAATATGTTTTGATTTTAATCTATTAAAATAGCAGAGATTTGCAAAAAAAAGGTAAAAATAATTGATAAGGCGAACCATTGGCGTAGGAGAGGGGGGAGGGTTTGGGCATGAAACCCCCTCCAAGCATGCCATATCCCCACCCAAATTAAAAATTTTTAGTGCATATCCCACCCCCCTCCCAAACACCAATTAAATATAGAATTAAATTACATTTAAAATTCCATTAACATTTGGCAAAAATTTTTTTTTGAAACCCCCCCCCCCCCCCAAGCTTTACAACTTGCTACGCCCTTGAGGCGAACATATAGATTATGTTATCTTCAATTTTTTGATGACTCATTTATAGTCGACACGAGTTATAAAGTTATATGAAAAATTAACTCATTTAAAAAAAAATAGTTACAGGAAATTATATTGAGCTAAGTCAACTTTTTGCATACAAAAATCTCAGGTGAAACTTTTTTAAAGAAGGTGCACCATTTTATAGTATTTATATTCATGGCATATTGATTTATTATTTGCTTGTCACTTTAATATTTCCCAAAGTTTCAAGATTATATTAGGTAATATATGTGCACTAGAATTTGTAAATATATTCTAACCGGACTTTGTAGTGAAACCAGATACATTAAGTGTCAGGTTTTGGTTTTCATTGTAGATGAGAGAAAAGTTATCTATAATTTCAATCGGCTGAACGTACTTCCCAAAGGCGATTCCTGCCGGATGTGCCGTAGTGTTTATTTTAGCAATCAATGTTCCAACGGAATTATTATGCTCATCTATAAAAAATACTAGTATAGTTTTGATTTTTTTAATTTTATCTAGCTCACTTATCATCTGAAATAATTCATATATGGCCAAATAGTATTATAAAAATAAAGCTTTATATTACACAATTATACCTTCTCTATCATATCTTATAAAAGATATGTTAAGTTTTATCATTATTCTCTACTGTTTTTTCCCCGACTTCAAAATATTCATTAGCAAGGTAAATTTAAAATTCAAGATTAGTGAATAATAATGTGTTTTTTACAGTATATAAATTTTAAGCCTCCTAACTATATTAAATCAACATATAGATCATGCTAAAAACCTTACTGGTTTGGATTCTTTCCTTATTATGTTTTTTATAACGTTCTAGCGTTTAGTTAAAATTACTAAGTTGTTATAAATCTCGAGACTTAAAACTATAAGGAAATACAATATATTCCTTCAAAAAAATAACAGTTATCTTCATGTGAAAAGTAAGTAGAAACGGGGCAATACCTTAAGTATATCCAGGTTAAGGAAAAAAAACAAAGAGCATTTCCCGCCGTTGTGTAAAAAGATTTAACGCATTACGGAAATGTCAACCATTTAACTTTTATATCAAGATTAATTTTAGAAATACCAAGATTTTAGAGAAAAATCGGTGATCTTTAATCTGAATATAATTGTATTTCCTATTATACTTTTTTGTTTCAGCCAGAAACAAATTAAATAAAAGTACAAGTTTTTTAAATAAATTAATATAGTGGCTTATATCGCCAAAATTATATATTACACTGGACAACAAAAAAACAACATAAACGATTTTTGAGGGTTTTGTAGAGAATTTTCTTGCGATAACGATCCCGGGTTTAGTTTTTTTTCCAATGCCTCCAATTTTTTTTAAACCGGGTCCAAAGTTCATAAGAAAATTCACAAATTTTTTACTATAAATTCTACAAAAAATCTATGGGCTTATTCAGATTCCTTATAAAAACATATCCAAAAAGGTTATTACATAAAATTTTTAGCAATTTACTTTCAAGTTATTTAGGATCAAAAAACGGATTTTATGACGAAAACCACTAATTTTATAAAAATAAAAAATTAAATATTAAAAAAAAATTTAAACCCCTAACGTTAATAATGAATGTTTTTGTTATCTAAATATATTTTTAAACTTTTGTTACTACCCACAGGTTTCATGATATAGAAGCCCAAAATAGCCCCAAAATTAAAAAATCTCAACTTTGACACCGAATAACTAAAAATCTGAGGCATTGGCTAAAATTCTAAGTAATCAGCACCAAAAACTTGACCAAGATCAATGGTTGCCATTAACAATGCCCAAGGTCGTTCAAATTTTGTTGTCCAGTGTTATTAAAGGTCGATTTTTTTTATAAAATTAAAAGAATAAATTAAGCAATGACATAATATTTTTCACATAGGCAAAGATTTTTGAGGCAGTTTTAAATAGAAATATACTGTCGTGCGCGTGCCAACGCACAAGAAGCTGAAGAGAATTAGAAAATATTATTTGAGTTAGTTTTTTGTAGAAGTTTTTTGGTGGTAAAAAAGAGGAATTTGTTATGTGTTGGCTAGTGCCGGGAGTAATCATGAGGAATTTGATTTTGATGAAATGAAATTAATAAATTGTTTAAAATAAATATAAAAGTCTGAACACTGGACAACAAAATTTGGACGACCCTAAGCATCATTCATGGTAACTATGAGTTTTGGTCAAGATTTTGGTGCTGATCACGCTTATGAAAGTAGAATTTTAGCCAATGCCTCAGATTATAGTTATTTAATGTCAAAGTTCAGATTTTTCAGTTTTTGGGGTATTTTGGGCTACTATATCATAAAACCTATGGGACGTAACAAAAGTTTAAAAATATATTTAGATAACAAAAACAATTATTAACGTAGGGTTTAAATTTTTTTTATTATTTAATTTTTTTTTATTTTTTTATTTTTAAAAAATTAGTGGTTTTCGTCATAAAATCCATTTTTTGATCCTAAATAACTTGAAAGTAAATTGCTAATAATTTTAGGTAATAACCTTTTTTAGATATGTTTTTTTAAGGAATCTAAATATGCCAATAGATTTTTTGTAGAATTAATAGTAAAAAAAATTTTGTGAATTTTTTTCTGAACTTTGGACACTGTTTAAAAAATAGAGGCATTGGGAAATACATGAAAACCCGGGATCGTTATCGAAAGAGAATTCTCTACAAAACCCTCAGAAAATCGTTTATGTTGTTTTTTTGTTGTCCAGGTAATAATCAACCATTTTTTCTTCCTTTATACGTGGATATCATGTGAACATGTAAACATTAATAATTAATCAACCGGACCGGTGCTGTAATAATAAATAATAACAAATATATGTACTGAATAAAAACAAAAGTTCTAGATGGCGCCTCTTTATAAGGTCTAGAAAATCAGTATAATAGGAGAATAAGGAATTACTAAGATTTTATAATTTAAATAGAAAAGAATACGGAAATACAATGAATTTTAATCGAATAACGAGCGATACTAAGGTACAATGAATATTGTAAAATAACGAGCGAATACGATGAATGATATAGAAATTTACCGAATAATAAAATGTGTTTATCATATGTGTCAATGTCTTAACATGTACCTTACATGCGGGGGATTATTAAAAAATCGAGCATAAGGATCCGGACTACATTTATACACTATGCATAAATGCATTAAGTTATTTAAAGGAATGTTTTTTTTTGCGAATTAAATGGACATAACTTTGATTTTGCATATGAAATGTGATAGAAATGATTTATGTAATAACAGATATTTTTTTTAACTTATTTTTTTTAACATTATAATTCTAATTGGCCATTGCATCGAAATTTTATTATGGAAGGTTTTTATTAGGGACTTTTAAAAAGGGAGGAGGTGGCGTATTGCATGTTTAAGTACAAACGCAACCAATTTCAAGTTAATTTAGGTCAATTAAGAAGTGAGAATATGGTTTTGTAACAGCCCTCTAGTAGATATAGGTTTGCTATAAATTAGCCCATAAGTGTTTATTTATTTTTTGTTTATTTTGGGAGACTAAAAGACCTCTGGTTGGGTTGGGTGAAATGATACGAAATGAATGTTTTTAGTTTTTTTGAGAGGCTAAAAAGACCTTTTGGGCAAAATACCCGATTTTTTGTAATGGGACATTAGAAATGATCCCTTTTTTTGTTTTGTTTTTGCTGATGATAAAATATTTGGGCTGATTAAAAAATTTTGGGCTGATTTACGTTTTTTGGGCTTTGTAGGAGACCCTACTAAAGGAAAATTTTGATAATTGAAAAATGATATGCTTTTTAAATAATTATTTGAATTTGAAATATGTATGATGTAATATTATGTAACACAGTATGCAATTTTAACTGTATTTAGAATTGATGTAATATTATGTTACCTAATGTTAATGTGATTTCATACCAGCACTCGCCATATTTCTTAGTTTTATGATAAATATGGAATAGTTGCAAATAATTTTGTTTAAGGGTGGTTTACATTTTGTCATTTTTTAAGGGGTGAGGTGTCGCGTGCCAAAGCACACGAAGCTGAAGAAAATAAAATATTATTATTTTAGTTAGTTTTTAGTGGGAGTTATTTTGGTGGTAAAAAATAAGAATTTGTTTTTTGTTGGCTGAGTGCCGGAATCATTCATGAGGAATTCGATGTTTTGAAGCAAGGAAGTTTATATTGTTTGGAATATATAAAAAATTTGAATAATTGAATGTTTGAAATAAATTTAAAGGTCTACAAGTATTTATTCTTTATCCTACTGCCCCTCGCCCTAATATAAATAATGTCTTTTTCCCAGCGGAGAACGTCAATATTAATACCTACCTTTGGCCCCCGGATATTAAAAATAACTTTCCCTATTACATCCCAGTATTCGGCAATGTCCCAGTTTTTGGCAGAGCCTATCATTTGCAAAGAATTTTTTAATTTTAGTGTGAACGATTGAAGCAAAAGCACTGAATTTTTAGTAGTTAAAGCTTTTTGTTGGTAAATTAAATGTTAAGATTTTATTTAAAATAGCAGTTGTACCTTGATTTTTTGAATAGCATACCTATAATTTTTGGGCTGAAAACTTTTGCAATAAAAAATAGATTTTCCATAAAAAGAAATTCAATAGGTATAAATTATATAAGAAATTAAGTATTGTTAAAGTTACCCTAATTTTTTAGTTTATGCTCTTTAAAATTATTGACGTATTTTTTATATTTAAAAGTGCTAGAACAATTAATTTTATATTTCAACAAATAACAACAGATTTCGTTTTTTCTTTAATTTTTATTTCAATTAACCATTAATGCCAAGTATTTTAATTCCATACGCCCTTAACTACCCCAAAATATCGTAAACTAAGAAGTTGTCTATTTGAATAATTTATATTTTTGTTCTGCCTTCTAAATATTTCTTCTAAACACATTTTCCCAAGACGGCATAGCATGTTATAAAAGTACCCTTTATTTCCTTGTTTTATATGTTTCGGCAAATTAGACAGTTAATTAGTCTCAAATCATCTAGGAAATATAACCTTCCATTACGCGTTAGATGGTAAATAAATAGGCAGGGGCCCAATCGATGGAAATAATAAATATAACATTAATTTAAATAAAAGCAATTATTTTATTCAGAATTTAAAAATTAAATAGTTAAACCTACAACTTTAAAACCTTTTTCAGATAAAAAGGAAAATTTTAATATATCGTTACTAAAAGCTCATTCCTAAGTAAATAACCACAACCTAATGAGTTATACATGCATTTTAAAATATTAGCGAATGACTTTTGAGCGGCTGTTTATTCAGTTCCATGTTAACATATTGATGTAATAAAGAAGATATACCTTCCATATTAAAATATTACATGCAATTAATTGAACAGTTTAACTGTTTAATAAAACAATTTTTTTCAATATTTTTTTGCTATTGTTTCTTTTTTGTTTTTTTTTACATTTTATCTAAATTTTCAAGTTTATATTTTATTAAGTTTAGATAAAACGGTAAACGGATTTTAAAATCCCCAAGATGACAGGTTTGATGCCTGTAATGAGCTCATAAATCTCAATATTGTTGACCTGTGTTATTAATAAGTGCTACCAAAAATTGCTTGCACATTTCGCCTAACGGGATAAATTTTTGAGGTGCCATTTTCTTAAATCCTGGCGGCTTTGTAAGTAAATATATATACTATTGGACATTACTTTCAGATCCTGTATAGTCCGACCCGCTGATTTACGAGAGCGCGTCTTCAAATTTGTTATGGTTGTGGTATTATTCAAAAAATGAATATTTAATTAGAAGATCGATAGTCTGCACTTTGACAAATTTTTGAAACAATGTGTTGCGTTTTTTTATACTAATTAGCATTGAAAATGTTGTTATCTTACTTATTTTATTTTTTTTATTAAAATAGGCCACAGCCTCTAAGGTGTTATACTATTGGCATTAAATCAATTTATATCAATATGATACCTCTTACAAACGTGTGGTTGATTAATTTATATTTTCTTGTAGATGCTTCAACCCCAAACGTATTGATACCCGCGACAGCGATTCCCCGACGGCAATTGGAAAAGTTGGACATGAGAATGGTAAATCTATCGTAAATCACTCCAAGACAACCGTCAATATAAACTACCCTAAAAATATAAGGTTTTACAAATGATGTAATTGTAACGAAAAATTAAAGTATGAAGTTTTCAAGTATAATAGGGCACTACGGCCATAACTGTTATTTATATCTAATACCAAGGCATTGACATTCGTTCTTTAGGATCAATATCTTGATACATCCAAGAATCTTGAGTCACGTGTCCCTTGATTAATGAACCATCTAAATTATTTAAGAATCTAGTTTTTAGGAAAAAGAGGAGGTGTATAAAAAACAAATTTTTTTTTTTTTGGCAGAATAATTTTTTGCCACTTATTTGTCATGCCAGATAGAGTCTGTATGCGATTTTGCAAATTGACAAAAAATAAATTATCCCTCGTTTATATATGCAGCAGGCGCGATTCTAGACCCCTTTTAAGGGGGCAGTGCCCCCCCAAAAGTTTTTGATTGCCCCCCCAAAAATAATTGGATTTTCCCCCCCAAAAATACATAGTAATTTTATGTTTGCCCCCCCCCCCCCCAAAAAAATTGAATTTGCCCCCCCAAAAATACATAGTAATTTTATTTCTTCCACATAATAATTAAATTTGCTCCGTCAAAAAAATTTAAAAAATATTATCCTAAAAATATTTACTATTTTTAAAAGTGTTTTTATTCATTAATACTCCTCATCCGCAAGAGAGATTAAACTAACAGAAATATATAGAAAAATTTGATTTTACAGAAAGCTTTATATATGAAAGCAATTCATAAATCTGATGCCTAAGAAATTTTCTCAGTTAACAACAATCTTTTGTTAGAATATAATCTAGAACCAAAGAACCTGATTGCACAATGCTACGATGGGGCGAACTTATGCCCTGGAGAAAAGGTGGTGTTCAAGTATTTCTAAGCAAAATAGCTGGACACCATGTCCCGTATATTCACTGCTTTAACCACCGATTGCATCTTGTTGTAAAAGATTGTCTTGAAATTTTAAGTGAAGGGAAAGATTTTTTTGATAATTTTTCTTCCCTTCATAAATTTTTTCAACATGATGCATGCAATCAAGGTAGTTAGTGAATGCGGGACCATACCCCGGCTTTTGCCCCATTGGTTGAGTGGTCACTCCCTGCCCATTGTTTTATTTTTAAAAATTACACAAAAATTAATACTCTTTTAAAAATTAAAAATAAAAAAACTTTTATAACTTCAGGTCACAGGGCCGAATCAGGGTTTTTTGACCATATTTATAATCATCTATTTATTTTTTTGTATTTAATTGAAAAATTATTTTATTTATTAAAAATAATTATAGACCAATTTCAATGCAGAACAATTTATTTCTAAAACTTCTGATTTAATCCACCATTGTTTGTTAGAAATAAAACAATTAAGAAATAAAAATACATTTGAAGATTTATTCAAAAATTATTTTGATATTAATACTTTTTTAAATGACAATAATTTATCTTTGGATAAAAGAAAAACTAAACCTAAAGATTTTTCTGATTTTTATTTATTTTCTACTCAAAAGTTTGAAAATATTTTAAATATTAATAAAGTAAAAAGTATTTATTTTAATATTATTAATTTATTTATATTTTGATAATAGATTTTTTACCGATAATAATTATTTAAAATCTTTAGATTCCCTTTATAAATTTGATTAATATTTTAGATATAAATAAATTAGAGCCTATTTTAAAAATAAGTAATATTGATGAAAATTCATTATCTAAAGAAATTGACGTAGCCAAAAATTTTTTAATAAGAAATTTAATAATTACAAAGAATGTGTTACTATTGATTTTGTTAAATTTTTATATGATTACAAAGAGGTTTTCTAATCTATTTAACATTTTTCCTATAAGTTTGTTAATTGGCTCTTCAACGTCGAGTTGTGAGGCCACATTTTCTTCTTTAAGAAGGATAATAACTTCTTGCTGTTGAGTAGTGACCTGCGTAAAGGTGATTTGGTTTTTCAAGGATACGAAAAATCATTAACTGGGGCGTTAAATTTTGATGAATTTTATAATTTAATCAAAACAACCTCTAGGTAAAAATAGTTAGATTAATAAAAAACATTGCTCATAATCAGCTAATTATTTACTATTATAAAACATGGTTGCAATTTTTATGCGCATTTAACGTTTATGTTCAGGTTTTATTTAATTCCCTAATATTAATTACTAGTTATATATAATCAGTGTTTTTTCATATATATTCTTCCAAGCATACTTATACAATTTGTTTTCATGATAATCAATCTTATTTTACTATTCATTTTCTAAAATCCAAAGTTTTATATAATTTATTTTTATCATTCATATATATCATATTTCTAATTTTCATGCCATTGATACCAAATGATAAAATACTTAAAATAAATTTCCAAATCTCATATCTTTTTAAGCAATTGATATTAGTGAAAACAATTAATTTTAATTCATATATCCAAATTATAAACGCAAATATTTTTTTTATTTAAAATATAATAAATTACTATTAATTTGTTAAAAAATTTTGAACATGGATTCTATTGTTGTACATGTATATTTTTTGCCGTGACCGAAGGTCACGACCAATTTTGCCGCCGAAGGCGGCAAAAAATTTTTTCTGCCCCCCCCACGAGTTTTTTTTGCCCCCCTAAAATGGAAAAGCTAGAATCGGGCCTGATATGCAGAAACACTACTTTGGATATATATTTTAACAAATTTTAATTTATTGCTTAATACTAAAAGTGAATTTTATTTATAATAGCATTAAAAAATATATTTTATTAGAAGAAGCATTTTTCAAGTTTTAAACAAACTAAAATTGTTTAAGTATGTTTTTTAGAAAAAAAGTTATTTAGCTCTGCGTTTTTTATATGAAATAAAATTTTGTGCCTTAGATGATATTATAATATGTAATTTTAAGCATCAATAAAACAAAATCTATAATAAGAAATCAAAAATCGACTATTTATTGAAGCCCATATTTTTAATTAAATAACGTGTAAAAAAATATGAATACTATTTAGCCTTAAGTCCTGAAGAAAAACTTTATCTTTCATTTTTAAGAAACCAATTTATAAGGAAATATTATGGAGTATCGCAAAATTTACATATAAATTGCCCTTGATGACAACAACAATTTTTAGTTGTAAGATATTTTATACAAGAAATTTTTTTTAAGGTCGTGCACGTATTTCTTCACATTTTTTACATAAATTAGTATAAAAAACACATGTATATGTAGTAAAGGCATTTTGCATTATAGCCAAAGCTCCATTTATAGTATGCGTTCAAAACGCGAAATCTCTTTGTTATTTATTTACGAAAAATACAAACCATCACAAAATCCTGTCAAAAAGTTAATTAACTTGTTGATTTGTATTGTTTAAATTAAAAAAAAAGACTAATTTTCTATGCGAAATTAATTGCTGACAAAAAATGTACGTCGTGGAATCATTATTCCGAATGGAATACAAATGGTATCTTTCCTCTCCCCCTATTTTCGTTGGATACAATAATTCTGAGACAAAATAAAAACTATTTGAAACTCATTTTATTCGGACCATTTAAAGGGACTAAAGAAATTTTGGGTAGGGGTTCAGACGGGCTTAATAATATGGTTGAGAAACGTAAGATGCCCCGGATTAATTCGTTGTTTCAAAAAGCTGGGTGATCATTTGAATGAACTAAAATTAAATATATATCAGGGATGAAAACGAAAACCAATTTAATACAGTTATTGAATATTTTAAAAAATCAAATTGGTAGATTTATCCTTATTTTTGAATTTTTAATAATTGAAATCTTTGAATTTTTCTACTGTAAGGCTGATAAGCTTTTTATAAAGAATTTTAAGAACCGAAAGGGGATTGATATATGTATGTTGAAAAAAATCAAAAAAAAAACTTGATTTTGTTTTTGTGATATGACTGACTGCAAGATATGGCCTAGCCAAAATAACATTAAGTATTATTATCTATAACATAAACGAATTCAAAATAATTTAAATGAATAAAGATATCAGGCACGATTCTAGACCCCTTTTGGGGGGGAGGGGGGCAGTGGCCCCCCAAAAGTTTTTGATTGCCCCCCCCCCAAATAATTAAATCCCCCCCCCCCCAAAAATACATAGTAATTTTATGTTTGCCCCCCCCCCAAATTGAATTGGTCCCCCCCCCCCTCCCCCCAAAATACATAGTAATTTTATTTTCACATAATATAATTAAATTTGCTCCGTCAAAAATATCTAAATAATATTATCTTAAAAATATTTACTTTTTTTAAAAGTGTTTTTATTCATTAATACTTCTCATCCGCAAGAGAGATCAAACTAACAGAAATATATAGAAAAATTTGATTTTACAGAAAGCTTTATATTTGTGAAACCAATTCATATATCTGATGCCTAAGAAATTTTCTCAGTTAACAACAATCTTTTGTTAGAATATAATCTAGAACCAAAGAACCTTATCGCACAATGTTACGATGGGGCGAACGTAATGCCCGGGAAATTGGTGTTCAAGTATTTCTAAGCAAAATAGCTGGACACCATGTCCCGTATAACTGCTTTAACCACCGATTGCATCTTGTTGTAAAAGATTGTCTTATTTTAAGTGAAGGGTTTGATAATTTTTCTTCCCTTCATAAATTTTTTCAACATGATGCAATCAAGGTAGTTAGGTAATGCGGGACCATACCGGCTGTTGCCCCATTGGTAGTGTGGTCACTACCTGCCCATTGTTTTTTTTTAAAATTGCACAAAAATATTTAATACTCTTTTAAAAATTAAAAATAAAAAAACTTTTATATCTTCAGGTCACAGGGCCGAATCGGGGTTTTTTGACCATATTTATAATCATCTATTTATTTTTTTGTATTTAATTGAAAAATTATTTTATTTATTAAAAATAATTATAGATCAATTTCAATGCAGAACGATTTATGTTTCTAAACTTCTGATTTAATACACCATTGTTTGTTAGAAATTAAACAATTAAGAAATAAAAATATATTTGAAGATTTATTCAAAAATTGTTTTGATATTAATACTTAGACAATAATTTATTGTTGGATAAAAGAAAAATTAAACCTAAAGATTTTTCTAATTTTTATTTATTTTCGACTCATATGTTTGAAAAGATTTTAAATATTAATGATGAAGTAAAAAATATTTATTTTAATATTATTGATTTATTTATATTTTGAAAATAGATTTTTTACCGATAATAGTTATTTAAAATCTTTAGACTCCCTTTATAAATTTGATTAACCTTTATTTTAGATATAAATAAATTAGAGCCTCTTTTAAAAATAAGTAATATTGATAAAAATTCATTATCTAAAGAAATTGACGTAGCCAAAAATTTTTTTAATAAGAAACTTAATAATTACAAAGAAAGTGTTACTATTAATTTTGTTAAATTTTTATATGATTACAATGATTCGTTTTCTAATCTATTTAACATTTTCCTATAAGTTTGTTAATTGGCTCTTCAACGTCGAGTTGTGAGGCCACATTTTCTTCTTTAAGAAGGATACGGCTGACAAGTAGTGACCTGCTTAAAGGTGATTTGGTTCTTTTAGAAACACGAAAATCATTACTAGGGGCGTTAAATTTTTATGAATATTGTAATTTAATTAAAATCCTCTAAGATAAAATAGTTTGATCAATACAATACACTGCTCATAATCAGCTACTTATTGCTTACTATTTTAACATGGTTGCAAACTTTTTTTATGCGCATTTAACGTTTATGTCCATGTTTTATTTAATTTTTTACCCTAATATGAATAACTAGTTATATATAACCAGTGTTTTTTCATATATATTCTTCCAAATTAGCATACTTATACATTTTGTTTTCATGATAATCAATCTTATTTCACCTCTCATTTTCTAAAATCCAAAGTTTTATATAATTCATTTTTATTATTCATTATCATATTTTTAATTTTCGTGCGCAATGATGCCAAATGATAAAATTATACTTACAATTAATTCAAATCTCATATCTTTTTAAGCAATTGATTTTAGTGAAAACAATTAATTTTAATTCGCATATTCAATTTATAAACTCATTTTTGTAATTTAAGAATATAATAAATTACTATTAATTTGTTAAAAAATTTTGAACAAGGATTCTATTGTAGTACATGTATATTTTTTGCCGTGACCGAAGGTCACGGCCAATTTGCGCCGAAGGCGGCAAAAAATTTTTTTCTGCCCCCCCTTCCCACGAGATTTTTTGCCCCCCTAATATGGAAAAGCTAGAATCGGGCCTGAAAGATAATATATATATATAAGTAGGGAGGGTTCTGTTTTTGTGTCTATTACATTCGTGTATTGTGCCCATCTACGAGCTTTATGGAATGAGGTAAAAAAATAAAAAATTTAGAAAGGTATAAAGGTAAGTATACTATCACAATGTCCAGCTATGTCACATCGTTCAACATTTTGATCATTGTTATAAGCTACATAAATAAAACTTTATATCTTTCAAAATGATTGTCCACAAATAATTAAAAATTGTGTCTTGTCTTATAAAAACATTTCAACGAAAAAACCTTGTATATTTTAGTAGGGTAAGGCCGTTTGGCTCTAGTAAGTGTGTTCACGGGGCATTGCCAAATGAGAGTTGAGGCAAATTACTAAAAGGACTAAGATAGGAGTCCTGTTATTTTCAAGCCAGATTTATATTGAAAACCAGGCTCTCATTCTAAGCTAAACTAAGGTTGTTAAATCAAACATAATTATATTATTACACAGGATAAAATATTTTGAGATTTATGAGCTAACTGCTGATCAAACCTACCATCTTAGGAATTTTTAAGTCCGTTTACCGTTTTTTTTAATCAAGTTTAATAAGTCAGCTATAATTAAAAAAATTTTTAAAAACATGTCAAAAAGATTTAAAACAAATAAATATATCAATTTTTTTTGCATTATCAAAACAGTTAAACTGTTAACTTCAAACTTCAAATAATAATTTTAAAAACATTTTATCGTTATTTAAGTTTGGATGCGAAATATTTTGTATAATCTAAATGCTGATGTGAGAGCTTGAAATACTAACAAAATTTATTTTTCTTTTTTTAAGATGATAAAAATATACAAAGAATTTTATATGAAAAGTTTTTTCTTTTTACGGTATTCGAGGTCGTAAAATCTGTTAAAAAGGCATTTATATGGACGGATCTGATGCCAAAGGCGGGATAAACAAAATATGATTACCCTAAATATTATTTTTGTATTTTTTCTCTTTAGGATATTTGTTATAATAATAAAAGTATTTAGAGAAATAAAAGTAGAAAGAGGGAGAATCAAGTGAATGACAAATTATTTTAAAGCATGTCCATGCTTCATTTAATATCTTTTTTTTCCTTTTATATGTTATTTAATTAAATAGCTTACAACAAAATATAAAAAAAATTAGTTTTTAGGTATTTTAATTATTTATTTTTGCTTCCCCCTTTATAAGGGTCAAGTAGCGGAGGTTTCGGCCCCCAAAATGTCGACCTCATGCCACATGGTTATTATGATCAAATCAAGTTACAAAGAGGTTAAAAGCTCAGTAAACATATATATTTTAGATATTAAACGAATAATTTTATTTAACAGCTTTAACCGTTATATATTAAAAATTTTCTTTAAAATAGAAATAAATGAGCAAGCATTTAAAATGGAGGTTAGGATGTTTAGTATTATTCTTCAAAATTCATAAACATGACAAACATCGTTTCTTTTTAAAAGAGCACGTTCAGGTTTCAAAGTATTAAATTTTTACAAAAAATTGTAAATGTAAAGTGTAGGCATAATTTTCCTGAAAAGTTTAAAAAAAATGAAATTTTTATGCTTAAAACAAAATTGCAAATAAACTATGAAAGCGCCCTATAGTATACATTTTATATTTTCTATATTTTAAGGCTAAAAATATCATTTTAAATTTTAACTTAAAAAGTTAAGAATAAATAAAAAAAACTCAAAGGCATATCCAAGATTTTTTAAGAAAGGAGAGGGGGGCTGGGGAAAGGAAGGGTGCACGGGGGGAAGGGGGGGGGAGTGGAGGATAATCAGAGATATTTTGGGAGGCATGGTATGATGATAGGAAATTTTTAATAGCAAAAGGGTGATGCGCACCAAGTCTACCCTCCCATCGGTACGCAAATGCATACTATGTAGCATTTAGATGACTACATACTTTGTAAAAAAAATGTGGATTTTTGATATACAACAGTTTTATAAATTTTAACATGGCATATTTGAACAATAAATAGTATAACTAATCCCAATAAACATTCTTATATTATGATCGTTATTTGTAAACCAAATTAAATCGTTTTAATGTTACAAAATATATGAATAATATTAATACTAATATTTTTATTTAATCAATTATTATAGTTTTTAGTTTGGTTGTTTATTAGGCGTTTACAATGCAAAATAGAAAATTTACTAATGCAATTAGCATAAATAAAATTTTCTTCAAAGGACCTCGTTTGTTTTTCTTTTGAATTTTAATGTAATAAAATACTTGAAATAATTAATTGAAAACGAATTACTATTTAAAATTGGAAATATTTATTTATCTTAATCGGATCAATGTTTTTAAAAATTAGCGAGCGTTTTTATTAAAAAAAAGTAAAAAATTCAATCGCTTTTTAAATATTATGTCCAAAATGTTTTTTGATAATCCACTTTTATGAAAGGTTGTTCTTCTATATAGAATGCATGATTTTCTAACTTTTTATGATACAAATTTATTTGCGCCTATTAATACTGCAATATATAGGAGAAACCTAGCGAGCAGTCAGCTCCAAAAAATCCAAGCTTGCATCTACAATTACCATAAATGTCAACGGTAGTGTTAGTTCTTGTTCCCAAAACATCGCATTCCCTACCTAGAATAAAATTAAATAAGTTTGTACTACGATGGCCATAATAAATTATGTTTTCATAAAATTTACTTGTATATAATTGTTAAGCACGACAAATGTCTTAAAGATTTGAAAATGCATAAACTTCAATTATTTGGGAGAAAGATAGTGCTTAAAAACAAAGCTACATTTGCTTTGTATATAGGCCGTAATATTTAGTCTTGGCCAGGTCCCCATCGTCAAATTTTTTTTAAGCAGGCCCAGCTTACGTGGACCATTTTTTAATTCATAGTCAATTGATTCGTAGTTCTTGATCCGCAGCATTTTTAACGTATTTTATGATAGGTAAGGTGAAGAGAAATAAAGAATATGTGTTTTATATATTTATGAAACAGAAAAGAAATATCTTCAATCCGGTAAAAAAAATTATTCTATTTGTGTCCGGCCGGCTAATATAAATCAACCCACTCGCAATGGTTCGACACTAATGTCATCTGTAAAAAAGCAACTAGGCAAAGAATGTTAGTATAAATAAATATCCCTTTGCCTGCTATCATGTTTAAAAATTAATAAGGTTAGAACAACTAGTGAGCTAAAGACAATCAAATATGTAGTTTAAGCAATTAAATTTTTGACCTTATTTTACATTTATTGCCATAAAGATGTAAACGATTGTCGCCTCATTTTTTTTTCTAAGAAACATAATATTTTATCTAATTCCTTTAAAATAACATTATTTAAAATTTTTTAATTGTTGTTATATGTCAAAATATTTAAATTATACAAATAAGTAAATTAAAACATATGAAGGATTTGTAAAATCCTACGAATTTCCAGAATTCATTAGAGCATATTTTGAATCAGATAATTAATTAAATCAGGGCAGTTTTTAAAATTTATTAGCCTTCTATAAACATAATTTTTAAAAAGAATACTTAAAAATTACTATTAAAAAAAATTTCTTCTAAATTCAATAACTAAAAATATTTTTTTTTAATAACACCGTAGTAGCATCTTATCGCAATTTTTTATTAAAATAAAAATGTAAGAATATGATATAAATATTCAATATTTTATAATTATTAAAATTTAATTTATTTTTAAAATAAGTGGTATTTTTTGTATTTTATCATATTTTTTTTTTCAAATCATTAATAAAGAGAATATTGAAGCTAATTATACGAGATAGATTATAAAATTTTTTCGAGTCCTTCATACATATTTGCAGACCTATCACTTATAGGTTAGGATATGACTGCCTTTACATATAGAGAGAAGGGAGATTTTAAACCAAAATTATATAACAGCTATAAAAATAATAGAATTATACTCAGTGAGCAGGTTTTCCCATAATATCCGTTTTTACATTGACATTGTCCTCTTCCATCACAGGTATTACCAAAGGAATTATTACTACAATTGCATTCTATATATTTTAATTTGTTAAACATGTATCACAAGGTTTTTTAAAAGTTCAAAACCTCAAATTTATTTCTCCTAAAAAATAGCTAAGGCAGCATTTTCATTCAGTCTAGCGTATATTAAAATATTCTAGAATTTTAATAACAACAATTTTTTAAAAACGAAAGGATAATTTATTAGATCACCTCTATTTTGTATTAAAAATATTTCATTTTTTCATATTTTTTTTATATTTGATATGTACTCATTTTACAATGTTATTGTATATTATATTAACAATTCTACTTTCCTTTAACTTTCTAAAAGCAAAATTTAATACCGTTTTTAGGTAAAAAGGTTAAAAAAACATAAAACCTACTATTCCTTAGGATTTAAAGTTTAACTAATTAAAATCGACTGCTACGGGGTAGGAGAGGTGTACTTCATTTAAACCTCTTATACTTCTATATAGAGGGTTATGGCTCAGTTATGTTTACAACATGGAGCTAACAATCTACTTCGATTGCAAATAGTATCATTACCTCTTTCCATTGCGTCTTTGCCCTAAACTACAATAGTATTACTACAATACTAATATAATCTCTCTAAATCCAAATTAAAGCTCTCAAAGATATGATAACCCACCCTCAAATATTTTAAATGTGAACTCCTTCCAATCATCTTTCAAAACCATACTCACGAGGCGAGAGAGGTGTTTCCTAATCCTATTACAATTAAGATCTGGCTAATGACCTGTTCTAGCAAATTTGCGCAACCGCGTCTACTTGATAATCAATGCCTCGACTAAGCTCAGACAACTTACAACATTGGCTTTCTTGCCCATCACGAAGAGCCTCCATAAATCCTTTAGATGTGTGGAACCCCATATTAGCCCCCTTAAAACTTGTTAATACCTCGCCCTTCATCCGCAATGGTTTCAACAATTACATATAAAGTGGTATGGACTAACAGATAAATATCAACCAACCCAAACCCAAAAAGCTATTTTATTTCTTTCTAATTTTTACCTCTTTTGAATAATTATCATTTCTTATCTGATTGGCATCATATTTGTCAAAATTTGCGAAATAGGTTTTTATTGTTGAATACTTAAAAACTGGAGCGAAATTCTTTTTTTTCCAATGTGCCTGACGTTTTAATTAATTTGCTATGTAAACTGCAAGAAGAAACTTGTAAAATCAATAAATATTGGCTTTTATATTAGACCTTTACTAATTTCTTGCTTGTTAAAAAAATGAGTTAAATTTAAAAACATTCATTAAGAAAGTATCGATTTAACAAATTTAAAATTTAAATTTTTTACAATTTTTTTTGTTAATTTGCGATATACACCAATTAAGCAACTAAAAAATATTATTGCATATACTTTGTTTTGTAAAAATAAACATTAAAAAAAATTTGCTTTTTAATTATGGCCATATTGCAGCTTTTGACAGGAATGATATCAAAATCTTGACCAGGAGAATTTTGAAGAAGAAATTTTATTTTAATATATTATAACATGGTTTTAAACTTAATTAAACTAATTACCATATTCACACTTTGAACCATATCTAGTCGAGCACTCGCATTTTCCATCAACAACGTTGCAATACTCATTGTTAAGGCATAAACAAGCTAGGAATAAAATGAAAACCAAGATTAGTCAAATAGTGCGCATTTTTAATTTTGATATTAAATTGGACAAATAATATTGCAGAGTGAGAAATAAAATTAATATACATATTAAATTTACCCAAAACTAAAATATACCCCCATGATTTCAAATTTTAATGTTTAAAATGTTCTTCTTTTTTTTTTGTTCTATTATAAGAATATAATCTAAGAAGTTTATAAACAATTCATAATATTTTAATAAATGTAATTATTGTAAACTTAAATGGTCTAAATTATAAATTTATCTACCTAACCTGACTTAATATTTTTTTTTAATCAATAAAACAAAATTATTTTAAAATATTATAAGAATAACATTTTGACCAAAGGCCAAAACATGGTATAGTTTATCAGACATTTTAAACATAATAAATACAATCAATAATTTTAATTTTATAAAGGCCTTAGGCTTCATTAGATATCAACAAATAAATGATTTTTTAAATGATAAATAGAAAAAAAATAAATTGATGATTATAAATATGGTTAAAAAACCACGATGCTTTGGCCCTGTGACCTAAAGATATAAAAACTTTTTTAATTTTTATTGACATATTTTTACAATTTGTATGGAGCAGTTGCCCATTAGTCAATTTTATATCTCAATCTATATAAGCATAGCTGATAAATTTTAACAAGACTCTTCATTTTAACCTTAAAACAAAAATTTAAATTTGAATGAAATTATGTGCCGTTAGGTAAATAAATGTTTTCACCAGATAGCTACATATAATATTACTTAAGGAACTTATGCTTTAAATAACCTTTAACTGTAATATTTATAAGCATGGTATATAATATTTGATGTAACACCAGAATATATCTAGATAACTTTTAAGTTTCTAGTTTGAAAGGCGTGGTCAATTCTTTAGGTTTTCAGGTGCGTATAGTCCTTATTCGGCCGCGTTTAGAGTTCATTCGTTTTTACAAGCAAAATTTGTTAAAATAAAAATTATTGACCGTTGTTTCACATTAATTTTTTGAACTCGGAGCAGTTGCTCTATGTATATTTATAAATCCTGATTTCCAAAAAAAAAATAGCTGATAATAACAACCCTTGAAATAATTTTTAATGAACCAAATTATTTTTATTCTCAAATTTTGAAATGTTTTAAAAAATAACATTAAACGCTTTTTTCATGAGCAAATTATAAATAATTTTTACCAAAATGATATTTATTTAATTTATATAAAATTTTTTAGTCAAAAAATAATATCACGTTAAAAATATGTTTTGTTAAATTTTAAAAATTTTTTTAACATAATAAAGCAAAAAATTATTGATTTAATTTTAGGATTAAAACCCCTTGGCATGAATTAGGATAATTGACCCAAAAGAAAAAATGATTCCTGCCATTGTTACCTTATCTTTTACTATTGCTATAAAATATATATTTATGTTTTGGTGAGTGTCTTAGTTAATTTTGTTCTAATTTTACCCCGCGCTAAAATATACAGTAATAAAATGTATTAGGTAATTTTGTTCTAATTTTACCCCGCGCTAAAACGTACAGTAATAAATTATAGTTAATAAAGTTTATGAAAATTAGCTAAGTTAAATGGTTAAAAATTTGTTCGCTTCTACGACTTTATAATTTACAACTTGGCGTTAAAACTTTCCTTTAATATAAGTTTGATTTATGTTAAAAGATTACATTAAGAAAAATATCCCTTGCCAAGAACTAAAACATATAAACTATATAATCAGCTAATTCCCCAATAATAAATTGATTATTACATTTCAAAATTTATTATTTCGATTTTTCATTTTTCTTTATAATTAATAATATCAATATGATATCAAATCGATATATAAGTGGTGTTCTCACTGTGCAGGTTCTTGGAACAGGCTAGGAGAAATAATATTATACCTCTGACTCAAATTTTAGAGTCAGCAATTGCGCCTTTAAGGAACCTGCAAGCTTCACCAGTGCTACCGGTAGACATACCTTCGACGACGGTCGGTTCTGCTGTTACATCAACAGTAAAAAACCGATGCACCCCAATCGAGGTATATTCAACAACCGACAACGCAAATCGAAACGATTCCTCCTCTAGCAGAGCTAGAGAGGATGACATTAGATTTAGAGTTTGAAAGGTTGTTAGAAACCGATTTCTAAAAGGGGTCGCTAATTTTTATTGTTAATATTTAAATAATTACTTATACATTAATAAAATCGCTTCATGTTAATGAATATTTAAGGAGGTCACGCATAACATAATCAAGGTTTAAATGATTAACGTAAGGTAGATTAAGTCGGTAGAGCAGGGCAAGTTTAAAAAAAAAATTTTTTTTCAGCCTATGACGCGCCATGCTATTAGCGTACCGTCAGACGCTAAGATTTTCATAATATTTAACATATGCTTTACCATTTAAATTGTAAAAGTTAGAACGTACAGTATAAAAAGTCAAAAGAATTATTTAAGTATTGACGTGATAAAAAAGAAAGATTGCTTCAATCCCAATACTGCAATATTAATAAAATGCCTCATAAGGTCAAAATAATTTTTAGCATTGGACAGGGAAGCATAAAAGCCTATATAATAAGATAGAGTCCTTACGGATTAAAAATTGTGAATAACGCCAATTGTACGTAGTTAAAACATAAATCTTTATTTTTCATTTTTCTTAATTATCAAGCATAAAGAACCGTGACATTTTGTCCGAAGTTTGCAGGTGGACAGTCCATTTAGTATGATATTTTTCCTTTTATAGGTTGCTTATTTTAAACCAACGTTATATTATGCCCAAAATTTTTATTTCCAGCTTGACGGTGATATAACCGCTATGAGGGAAGAATTAAGTCGGCATACTAAATAATTATAATTAAAAATTAGCCGCATATATTATAAAACTAGGGTTACGTTGGAAGCATAAAATATAAAAATATTTAAAAAGTTCTGAAAGCAAAGCAAAAACCACCTTTGTATGATTAGAATCAGAAAGTTCTTGATAGTTAGTTAATGTTAATGTAAAAATTTTTAAAACTAAACCAAACCTTACAATGCCCACGTACAGGATAGTCAGTAATTGATACTCAACCAAAACGACAATCACAAATCTAAACCTAACGACTATGAGAATACTCGGCTACGATAAAAACAACTGGTTACGAATAGTTCTAATCTACGGCGCACATACACATTAATTCTTTTTGATACAGATAGCTTACGCTATACTTTTGTATAGAGTAAAGTGTCTTAGTTAATTTTGTTCTAATTTTACCCCGCGCTAAAATATACAGTAATAAATTGTATTAATTAATTTTGTTCTAATTTTACCCCGCGCTATACAGTAATGAATTATAGTTAATAAAGTTTGTGATTAATTAGCTAAGTTAAATGGTTAAAAATTTGTTCGCTTCTACGACTTTATAATTTACAACTTGGCGTTAAAACTTTTCTTTAATATAAGTTTGATTTATGTTAAAAGGTTACATTAAGAAAAATATCCCTTGCCAAGAACTAAAACATATAGACTAAATAATCAGCTAATTCCCCAATAATAAATTGATTATTACATTTCAAAATTCATTATTTCGATTTTTCATTTTTCTTTAAAATTAATGAAATCAATACGATAAGTGAGGTTGGTAAGTAACCTATTAAATCAACTTATTGGATAATTTGTAATGAATTTATAGCTATTAGTTGCTGATAGAATATTGATTTGTTGTACTCGTCGAAATTAATTGATTAATATAGATATTATTTGACGTTATAGAATATAATTAATATCAGGGCGTTGGCGCCAATCTAACAAAGGTAATTTTTTTTTTAAAATTTCATCAACTAAATTAAATCTTATATTTCTATCTTGATGTCAGCGTCCAAACGCAATATTCCGCCGGCGGAATATTGTCTGGACTTGACCTCAGCGTTCAAAGCTTATATTCCGCCGGCGGAATATAAATTGGCATATAGTCAACGACCAAAACGCATTTTCGCCGGCGGAATATTGTCTGGACTTGAGCTCAACGTCCAAAGCTTATATTCCGCCGGCGGAATATTAATTGGCATATAGTCAACGACCAAAACGCATTTTCGCCGGCGGAATAATGTCTGGACTTGAGCTCAACGTCCAAAGCTTATATTCCGCCGGCGGAATATTAATTGGCATATAGTCAACGACCAAAACGCATTTTCGCCGGCGGAATATTGTCTGGACTTGAGCTCAATGTCCAAAGCTTATATTCCGCCGGCGGAATATAAATTGGCGTATAGTCAACGTCCAAAATGCATTTTCGCCGGCGGAATATTGTTTGGACTTGAGCTCAACGTTCAAAGCTCATATTCCGCCGGCAATATTGCACAATTTAAGAAACAAACTTAATGTGTTAAATTTTTAAATGTCAATCTTTAGATGTTTTTGATTTTTTATGCTTAGATTATAAAATGTTAAATAATTATGGGTTAATTTGAAATTAAGGTTGAGGGCTAGAATGGTGTTTAGGAGTATAGTATAATGCTCATCTTTTCAGCTCCGAGCGCTAAGTTCTCACTCTTTTCTCACAATACTCAGTAGCGGTGCGTGTTTTGTAGCTTCTTAGGATGGTCGTATATAATATTTTCCTCGGTTCTCATATCGTCATCTTCCCACCGACCTCCTTGATAAATTGAAGAGTTTATAATACTTTAACCTGAGACCGGATTTGGCACACTCCGTCTCGTTACACACTGTTTTCATTTTTTCTGTTCAGACGTCCATAAATCTACTTATCTAACTATTTTAGCATTATAGCCCAAAAAACAGGCAAATCTAAACAATCAAAATTTTGACCCGGACAGACATTTCGGACCTAGCGGCAGGGGGGTGGCATATAGCCGGAAGCTATTTAACCGGACGGGCTTTTAGGTCCCCAACCGAGAACACTACCAAGAAGTGCGCTAATGAATTCTAATAACCGCGTAAATTTTTATTTATACTTAATGGGCGGAAGACCTTAAAACGTCGATGTAAACAATGCTGTCACTTTAAATTCCCGAAGATCTTAGTGCGCAATAAAGTTATTAATGCTAATATTTATTAAAAAAACTTACCAAGGTGCGTTAAAACACGAAGGTGATTATTGAGAGCGCGCGAAAGACTTCTAAGACTAGAGGGACTGCACTGATGTCAGACTTACTGATGTCAGACTTTTAGGGAATATAAAACGATAAAAAACCAAAACCAAAACCTTTTAAGCTTTATCTCAGCTCTCTCGTTCAACCGTTTTAGAGTTAGGTCATTAAGGACCAGCTTGACCAGGCTTATTAAATACTAAATTGGTATTAAGGTAATGGGAGGTATATTATTAGTTAAATATTTGCAATTTTTGTAGAGTAAATAAACAGCTTTAAACATTAAAGTAAATTTTGAACTCCACTAGTCCCATTTATATTTTTATGCACCGATAAATAATTGAAATAATTTAAAATGACATTTAGCTCAATAAAATTTCAGGTTCGAAATATACCATTGTCAATATTTTGACAAATTTTTTGGATCCCTTGCTAATCTCTGAAAAAAAAATTTATATGATAACTCCCATTTTACAATTAGAGTTTAAACCGGCCCGTAAAATTCCCGCCCAACCCATCTGGCAAATCATAACTTAGGCCCTGCCTGCCCATAATTATTTTTTTCATTAATTCTGTTCGACTTAAATACCTCCCGGAAATATGTTAATAGCTATAAATTCTTGTTTGGGTTATTAATATACAGAGTGCCGGTAATACTTTACATCGTGTTTCCCATATTTGATTCGTTAACAATGTTTTTTTTAAAAAAGGCAAATTAAAATAAATTTGGCCCCGTTTACTTTACGTAATTTACAGATTGCCTTCGCCTTTAAATAGTCTAAAAAGTTATATGAGGCTAAAATTATTATTTGTCTAACACCCAAAAAAAATTATTTGTTAATGAATAATAGGGTTCCTTGGTAAGTTTAAGGTGGGGCTATCGACCAAAGGACATATTTTTTTCTACAACAGTTAATTTAAATTTTAATGTCTAGCACCTAGTTTTAATTCTCCATTTAAAATAATGTTTAAATGTTATTGCTTTGTTTCTGACAATATAAATGAGAGAACCAATACGCTTTGTCATTCTACAAAATTTTGTTTTTTCTTGTGAAATTGTAAAATACTGGATATTTTTGTAATATTTTATCCGAGCCCTCAATCGTTATGAATTTTACCAATTAAAAACTACATTATGTTAATGGTAACACAATTCAACAACATCAATGACACAACCGAATTTACGAAAACATAAAAGAATATGTTTCCATAAATCTTATTTCAAATATATCTTTCGTTTTTCTTAGTTTCTTCCGGCCTTGGCTCCTTACATCCGTCGATATCGAAAAAATGGCCTTTTTTGATCAAATTGACAGATCGAGAATACCCTAAAAGAATAACTTTAAAATCTATTTTTCATTTGAAAATACTTTTTTATATATTTATCATATCAAATAATGATCGGCATTTAAATAATACAAAATATTTCGCGTCCAAACTTAATGCAATACGATATATTAACGGTATTTAATAAAAGTTTTACTTTTTTTTGGGTGAGGAGCTTTGAAATTGCTATGCGGCGACGTTCATAACCCCTTGCGTCAATAGAATTAAGCGCGTATCTTCGCCAATACCATAATATTCATTGAAATGACGCCGCACTCTCCGGAATATTATAGCATGCAGGCTTTACAACCCTGGCATAGGTCGAAGGCCAGAGTCATTCACCTGCTAAAACAATGCCCCCCCCCTTGCCCTACATCTCTTGAAAGAGACGGCATACCCGTCAGAGCATAGCCCCTTTTAGCCCTGTCGGGTACTAGGCATTCACTTAACCTAAACTAAGAGCTAAAGAATTTTCGGCCAGAAAACTGGCAATATCTAATTATATTAAGTTGAGACTGAGCCCTAAAATATCTGTTAACAATATATTATCACATTTATTTGAAGATATTATTATGCAAGTATAAACGTTTATTCCTGCAAAGCAGAGCAGTGGCAAGTGGGTCATCAAAGAATGATTTACAACACGGACAGTCCAAGCACTTGTAACCAATTTTAATAAATAGTCTCTCTTTTTAAAAATTTCACCAAATACCTGCTCTCATATTAAACAGAAGTTTGCAGCCGGAAGAAAACTTTATGCAATCAATACTTTTTTTAAAGAAAAATAAAAAAGGTTGTGAAGTTTGAACTTAACACTCTAGTTGTTCTAAATATGCGAATAAACTTTATATTTTTGTTTTTGAACCTTTTTTGTTTATTTGACATTATTTCTAAAGATTTTCAATGTTTATAGCTTAACTAAGTGTAATTAAAAAAAACGATAACGGATTTATAAATCTTTAAGATGAGGTTTGATCCCCTAGTTAGCTCGTTGACCTGTGTAAGTAGGCGGGGCTAAAAGGGTTAGGTTGTGCCGGGATAAGAAAATTAGGGCGAGGAAAGTATTTTTAAGTGAATGATTCTGACTTTAACTTTGATAAGAGACAAACATTGTGCTAAGAAAAAATGATGTCGGGCTTGGCCAAACATTTTGATAAATTATACTTTAATTAAAATATTTTGACAATACCCTGACCTGCATTATGCAGTTTGATTTTAGCAGTTTAAAAACTTGATATCGCATTAAACTTATTATGACAATTTGACTTTTTATAAATAACCAGGTAAAAAACTCATTTTGTAGAACAAAAAACCTAAAACAATGAATAATTTTGTGTTCGGGAAAATAAAAGACAAAGCTTCATGGGGGGATTAAAGAGATTCGTATATTTAGGCGGGCCAGGTGTGAGTCGAAAATTAGGTAAGGTAGGCCTAGCCGGATATGCCAACTTTAATTATTGTGAGCCTTTTTGACATCATAACTTTTTTTCAATTTCTTTAGATGCCTTGGCTCACCCAATAATCGGGTTAGGTCAGGCTATAATCTAAATATTTATATTTTCTCAAGATTTGTGATAGTAAATTTTTATGATCAAGTGGAAGTTCGTTATGATTTATGACTAATATCACTTTTATCAACAACATTTTTTTCTTAATGGAGGAGATAGGTTGCGGGTTAAAGAACGAAAAATTCTTATATGATCTTAACATTTTGCTGCACTAATCAAACATTATAAAGAAAAATTTTCATATTGAGTTGAGATTTTTTAAAAATAAGATTTTTCAACTTTAAAGAAACACCATTCTAGTGTTTTCATTTTATCAAACTAAATTAATTGAAAAATTTAATATTGTCATAAAGCGTTTTTAGGCACTTTGGTAAGTTTTATAGACACCAGGATCCTCGGAGCATTTAAAGTCACCGGCGCGTTATTATATCTTAACCTTTTATGCTTTCGCCCTTCAGTTTAAAAAAAGTCGGTTAAAAATTATTAGCGCGCCTCTGTGTATCTAAAAATTCTACGCGCTTTCACATATGTAGGTGATTAAATCGAAATTCGAAAGTCCGGCCCGCCCGAAACACAAGCCAGGATTGGTCAAAATTTATAACGGGCCAAATAAACTTGACTTTTATCTAAAATAGTATTTACGGGCAGCGCCTAAGCTTTAAATGTGCTCTTTTTTTACTATTAAACAAGAACTAGAAACCAATTTTTTAAGTTTATAATTAAAAATTTTCGGGCCTTATTTTTGGATTCGATCCAGGCCGGCCAAAAATTTGAAAAAACATTTTTAAAAATATATTTGGCTGCCGGGCCAAGTTTAAAATCTAAATAACATCTTTATTGCCTGCCTTCAAAAATCCTCAGCGCCATTCTGAAGGGCTTTCAGATGCTTTGATCTCTTTTATTGTCTAAATTACTTATAAACTTAAAGCTTGTTAATATTGGCCATTCCGTTATACATTAGGTTCCCCCTATACTTTTTATTATTACATAAATTAAAGAGGCGTCCATATGTATTTATGGCACGCGGCATAGGGTAAAATGAATTTATATTAAGAATTGCCTTTTAAATATTTGAACATATAAATACTTTTGCTTGATTTTTAATTTCATTTCCTTTTTGTTCAAATTAACATATTTCCGGGAGGTATTTGAGTCGAACAGAATTAAAAATGAAAAAAATAATTATGGGCAGGCAGGGCCTAAGTTATGATTTGCCAGATGGTTTGGGCGGGAATTTTACGGGCCGGTTTAAACTCTAATTGTAATATGCTGGGAGTTATCATATAAATTTTTTTATTTCAAAGATTGGCAAGGGATCCAAAAAAATTGTCTAAATATTGACAATGGTATATTTCGAACCTGAAATTTTATTGAGCTAAATGTCATTTTAAATTATTTCAATTATTTATCGGTGCATAAAAATATAAATGGGACTAGTGGAGTTCAAAATTTACTTTAAAATGTTTAAAGCTGTTTATTTACTCTACAAAAATTGCAGATATTTAACTAATAATATACCTCCCATTACCTTAACACCAATTTAGTATTTAATAAGCCTGGTCAAGCTGGTCCTTAATGACCTAACTCTAAAACGGTTGAACGAGAGAGCTGAGATTAAGCTTAAGAGGTTTTGGTTTTGGTTTTTTATCGTTTTATATTCCCTACAAGTCTGACATCAGTAAGTCTGACATCAGTGCAGTCCCTCTAGTCTTAAAAGTCTTTCGCGCGCTCTAATAATCACCTTCGTGTTTTAACGCACCTTGGTAAGTTTTTTTAATAACTATTAGCATTAATAACTTTATTGCGCACTAAGATCTTCGGGGATTTAAAGTGACAGCATTGTTTACATCGACGTTTTAAGGTCTTCCGCCCATTAAGTATAAATAAAAATTTACGCGGTTATTAGAATTCATTAGCGCACTTCTTGGTAGTGTTCTCGGTTGGGGACCTAAAAGCCCGTCGGGTTAAATAGCGTCCGGCTATATGCCACCCGGCCCCTGCCGCTAGGCCCGAAATGTCTATCCGGGTCAAAATTTTGATTGTTTAGATTTGCCTGTTTTTTGCGCTATAATGCTAAAATAGTTAGATAAGTAGATTTATGGACGTCTGAACAGAAAAAATGAAAACAGTGTGTAACAAGACGGAGTGTGCCAAATCCGGTCTCAGGTTAAAGTATTATAAACTCTTCAATTCATCAAGGAGGTCGGTAGGAAGATTACGATATGAGAACCGAGGAAAATACTATATAAACCGACCACCCTAAGAAGCTACAAAACACGCACCGCTACTGAGTATTGTGAGAAAAGAGTGAGAGCTTAGCGCTCGGAGCTGAAAAGATGAGCATTATACTATACTCCTAAACACCATTCTAGCCCTCAACCTTAATTTCAAATTAACCCATAATTATTTAACATTTCATAATCTAAGCATAAAAAATCAAAAACATCTAAAGATTGATATTCAAAAATTTAACACATTAAGTTTGTTTGTCCCTTAAATTGTGCAACATTGCCGGCGGAATATGAGCTTTGGACGTTGAGCTCAAGTCCAGACAATATTCCGCCGGCGAAAATGCATTTTGGACGTTGACTATACGCCAATTTATATTCCGCCGGCGGAATATAAGCTTTGGACGTTGAGCTCAAGTCCAGACAATATTCCGCCGGCGAAAATGCGTTTTGGTCGTTGACTATACGCCAATTTATATTCCGCCGGCGGAATATAAGCTTTGGACGCTGAGGTCAAGTCCAGACAATATTCCGCCGGCGGAATATTGCGTTTGGGCGCTGACAGTGAACTTTATGTGACTAATTTTGAAATATTGATAATTAGACGTTTTTGATTTTTTATGCTTAGAATATGAAATGTTTAATGAATAGAGGTCATGTTGAATTTAAAATTACGGTTAAGGGCTAGAATAGTGCTAAAGACTTTAAGATTTAAAGATTCATATTTGGACCGGTGTATTTAGAAGCGCTTCAACTGCACATTTAAAAGCACTTAGATTTTTTAGATACCCTCAGAAGTACGATAAAAACCGCGCAATTTTTTTGTTTTTAAAATTAAGCGAAGGACTCTAAAAAAAGACGAGGTATTTCTGTAATGTACCTGTGACTTTAAATGCACCAAGAATAGTAACTCGCAATAATCAACTGTAAGCAGGAAAAAACATAAGGTGCCTTAAAACGCGTAGGTGATATTGAGAGCACGCAAAAGACTGCTAAAATAGTGGAAAAAATGAATTAGGTCTGCGCACATGTGTTAAACTTTTAAAAGCACCAAAATAATAAAAAATTTACAACTTTTAAGATTTATATAAGCCTTTTTTAACCCTTTGTTAATATTAGGGCATTCCCTGCCTAGCTGGCCCTTAAAAATGCGATATTGGAAGTAATGGAAGGTTTATAATTTAAATATCTCCAATTTTAGTCCAGTTAACGAACCGGCTTTAGACCTTCCTTAAAATTTTTTTAATTTCAATATTCCTATTTTGTACCAATTAAGAATTAAAACATTTTAAAAATAAAGAAATACGGTTGGAATATTGTAGGCTCAATATAATTTCAAGTTCAAAGTTTATCTAATATGTATATTTTGACAATCTTTTTGGATTCCCAGCCAATATTTGAAAGTCGCGTATTCACATAACTAAAAACTTTTGGTTATTAAAGGGAACCAATAAGGGCTCAAAAGCATCCTGAATTTTTGATCGCCCCAATTGTTTTGTAAAGAATTGAGGTATCTTAAACTTGAGCGAAACCTCTAACGTGCAAAACATAAATTACATTAAAATAAAGCCTAACGATATTAATTTGACGCTGAGTATTTATAAAGGCGCGCATTTAGAACCATAATTTGTTTTTTCAAATTTAAAATCTGCTCCAATCCAAAAATAAGGCCCGAAAATTTTTAAATACATGCTAAAAAAGTGTTGTTTTAAAAATACAGTAAAAATAGAGAGTAAAAGTTAAACCATTTATCGCGTGAAAATAAATTTATCGTTTTTAGTTCTTGTTAATAAACAAATAGATCATATAAAATTCAAAAATTTAGCCCATCTCGGCCCGTAATTTCTATTTTTAAATTTAAGCCCAGTGCTTGACCGTTATAAATTTTAAACCGTCCTGGCCCTTATTTCCTGGCGGGCTGGGGGCAGGACTCGGTTCTCGACTTTAATCTCTAATGTGATTGTAGGCAAATCTTTTAAGAAAAAAATAAATCGCGAAGTGAAGAGGGCTTTTAAGCGGAGCAGGGTTATGATTATTATTGAATTTCTTTATTTAAAATTATACATTTGTGTGGAAATTTGATCCTTTGGGTTAAACAAAATTTTATAAAATAATAAAAGCTCATTTTTTTGATTCTAGTAAATTAACTTAGTATTCACATAAAAACTTTTTTTTTATTAGTTAAGGCTACCATTTCGGTAAAAGCACTAAATCATCACAATATAGGCAGATTTGCGGCCTAAAAATATAAACCTTCCATTAATTCCTATATCACATTTTTAAGGGCCAGCTAGGCAGGGAATGCCCTAATATTAACAAAGGGTTAATTAAGGCTTGTATAAATCAAGTTGTAAATTTTTTATTAATTTGGCGCTCCTAAAAGTTCGACACCAGTGCGCAGTCCTAATTCATTTTTTGCACTATTTTAGGAGTCTTTTGCGTGCTCTCAATATAACCTACGCGTTTTAAGGCACCTTAGTATGTTTTTTCCTGCTTACATTTGAATCTTTATTGCGAGTTAGGATTCTTGGTGCATTTAAAGTCACAGGTAAATTACAGAAATACCTCGGCGTTTTATAGAGTCTTTCGCTTAATTATTGCGCGGTTTTTATAACATTAGCGCACTTCTGAGGGTATCTAAAAAATCTAAGCGCTTTCAAATGTGCAATTAAAGCGCTTCTAAATACACCGGTAAAAATATGAATCTTTAAATCTTAAAGTCTTTAGCACTATTCTAGCCCTTAACCGTAATTTTAAATTCAACATGACCTTTATTCATTAAACATTTCATATTCTAAGCATAAAAAATCAAAAACGTCTAATTATCAATATTTCAAAATTAATCACATAAAGTTCACTGTTTGTCCCTTAAATTTTGCAAAAAATTTCCGGCGGAATATAAGCTTTGGACGTTGAGCTCAAGTCCAGACAATATTCCGCCGGCGAAAATGCGTTTTGGTCGTTGACTATACGCCAATTTATATTCCGCCGGCGGAATATAAGCTTTGGACGCTGA
>CM060243.1:33930754-34165260 GCA_030555515.1 Acutogordius australiensis | reverse complement strand
GTCAAGTCCAGACAATATTCCGCCGGCGGAATATTGCGTTTGGACGCTGACATGATATGTAAGGATATGTATCAATAACAACAGGTTATGTATCTAAATTTTTAACTCCGGACAGAGTGTTATAGAAATTTAGATTATTGTCTCTATGATTTTCGGTAACTAAACATAATTAAGGTCAGGGTATTGGCACTTAGTTATAGTTCTTTAACTAACCCAAACATATAATCTTTACAAATTTATTTTCCGCCTAAACGTGGTAATTAAATAAAATTGTCAAAGAAATAGACACTCGTGAAAATTTGTAATATCCAACAACCTATATGCACGATTTAACATTAATATAATGCAATTTTAAGTTAAACTTACGAGAGTCACAATTCTTTCCAAAATATCCAAGTTTACAAGCACAATAGCCCATTTGATTGCATAAAGTAGTTTGCTGGTGTTTTCTCGTATTATTAGATTCACAATGGTTGCAGTCTTAATATTACCAATATGTGACATTTTACATATTATGTAATTTTAAACCAAAGCCTTAAGCGATTTGGTGATATTCCAGGGACCTCTTAACTTTAAAATTTTTTTAAATTCCCAGGCTCCTATAACATTGAAATCTATTTTCACAAATGACAGAAAAATTTATCATGTCATTTCTTATCCCACTTTTTAACCAGATCACAAACCATAGTTAGGTGTTGTTTTTTTAATTTATTTATGTTGGATATTTTTTTAAATACATTGGCTTAAATTAGCTTAATTTTTATTTTTAATTCTTCTCATTTAACGTAGATTATCTCAAGATTTCAAAGGAAAAGAAGAGAAGGGTATAGTATGTTTAACTTGAGACATTGTGGGTGTTGTATTAAAGGCCTGATTTTTATTGCTAAGGGGCAATTGCCTCTCTTTAGACATTTTTTGTAACTTTTATGATGTAACCTGCATAGAAATTTATATATCACACATATAAAAGGGAGGAGAAATCAATAAAATAGCTATTTTTGGAAAATATACAGCCTTATAAAACATTTTTGTATTTAAAATATTAAAATTAAATTGGTAGTTCTTTTCCTCCAAAAAAATTCTTGCCCCCCTTTAGGAAAGTTTTGGCAGCCCCTGCATAAATAACACAGGTCGACAAAAAATGGCGACCAATTTTAAACATATTTATTTTGAAAGAGTTTTTTGAGCACATTCCAAATATCTTTTCTGTTTTTTTTTGAATAGGTCTAATTTTTTACCCTGATGGGTTTAAAAGTACCAACCTCAATGTGTCCTATATTTATAGGCACTTTTCGTGCCTTTAAAATAAAAATAAATAATAGAAAAATATATTTTACTATTGAAAAACTCTTATATTGTTATATAACTTTTTTAGAATTTACTTATCTCATTTACTTTTTTAAATATTTGATTTTAAAAAACTCAAAATTTCCAAAAAATACGCGTCTGAAAGTCTGTGCTTCATAATTTTATATATTAAAAAAGGGGCTACTAAACTCTTAAAGATTGTAGTGCGTGCTGCTACTAATACTGGCATTAACTGCCGGCCCTTCACTTACTTACATATCTTGATGTAGTTCTGTACTTCAAAATATTATATGTTAAAAAAGGGGTACTAATGTGGCTTAGTACGCGCTGCTACTAATACTGGCATTATATGCCAATCCTTCACACTTACATATCTTGCTTGATGTAGTGTAGTGTATTTAGTAGCCCCTTTTTTAATATATAAAATTTTGAAGCACAGACTTTCAGACGCGTATTTTTTGGAAATTTTGAGTTTTTCAAAATCAAATATTTAAAAAAGTAAATGAAATAAGTAAATTCTAAAAAAGTTATATAACAATATAAGAGTTTTTTAATAGTAAAATATATTTTTCTATTATTTATTTTTATTTTAAAGGCACGAAAAGTGCCTATAAATATAGGATATATTGAGGTTTTTGGTACTTTTAAACCCATCTAGGTAAAAAATTAGACCTATTCAAAATAAACGGAAAAGATATTCGGAATGTACTCAAAAAACACTATCAAAATATATATGTTTATAATTGGTCGCCGACATAAAGTTGTTATTTGTCGACCAATGTAATTAGGTAATACAGAATATTTGGCACACCAACCTAAGTAGGACACGATATATTATCCTTTTTTAAATTAAAATATTCTATAAAATTTATGTTTAGCATTTAAGCAGTTTTAAATATTAAAATAATTTTTTTAGAGAGATTTTTGTTTTTGAATTTTTTTTTTGTTATAACATTTAATTAAAGTTTTACAATGTGTAGCTAAAAAGTTAAATAAAAAACGGTAAAGGAATCTTGTAACTCCTAGGAGGGCTGGTCTAGTCTGAGTTAGCTCATAACTTTCAAAAGTTTGTAACCTGTGAACTAGATCTAAAAATGATAATTAATATTTACGATAAAAGGCTATCACTTCTACTTTCTTTTTAGATAATTTTAAAACAAAAATTTTTTTTGCTATAGCCAAGTCGTGTCAAATCAGGCCTTAGACTAATACTTATCTGAGCAAGGCCAAGCTTAATCGCTGATTTAGGCGGGCCGAGCTTAAATAAAAAAAATGTCAGGCCGAGCCGGCCAGGGTTAAACTCTATGTACACCAATTTTACCCCTGCTTAGCCAATGAGAATGTAGACAATTTTATTAAAATAACAAAACTGTTATTTAATTAATTTCAGGTTGTAAAAATTTATTTTAATTAGAATTTTTAAATTTTGAAAAAAAATTCTTATTCTTATATCTTTAATTTTCATTTATTTTTTGTTTTCTTGGCAGCCATTTTATTAAAGATTACATATTAAAAATATCTTGGCGCTTTTTTAAGATATCAAAATTTTAAATAAAATTATGACTTAAATTTTGATATTTAATATTTTACTAATAAAAAAAAAGAATTTTTAAAATCCATTTAAAAACATCAAATCTTTAAAGCTCGTTGTTTTAAAAATCTATATTTTTATAGCTTCAATCGTTTGATAACCAACAAAGCTTAATTAATTGAATATTAACCACAAGATATGAATGCATTTATATTTTTGAGAGCAGAAAATTAATTGCCAAACAATGTTTTAATTTTTAATTGTGAGGCATGAAAAGAGGTCATACCTTTATCATGAGTCAAGTTTTAATTTTTTTTTTATTTCTCTGAATTAAAATAAAAAAATAAATTATTTATTTAAAAATGAAAAAATTGTTTAATGACAATTAAGTCTCAGGATTGCAAAGATCTGGGTGCCGTTTTTATGAAACGCAAATATACAAAGAAGCACAAAAAATTTTGGAAATAACCGAGACTATGCCATAATATTGGTCTTTAATTATTTCACCTCAGATATTAAAAAATACTTACTTGGATGATTAATTTTAATTGACCGAGTGTGAATATTTTATGAGGAATAATCATAAATATTTAAGGGCTGGTTTGATAATTTAATATATTTAAAGTATTAGACAAAAAGAAATAATAATAGGATACGAATTATTTCTTCTATTTTTAAGTATTTAAATTTAAATAAATCCATAATTTTTTGTGGATTGAAATACTAGCACAAAATTATAAAAATAAAATATAAAGGTTTACAAATTAAGCTATAATCAAAAAGGCCAATTTAATCTGCATTATATTGAAAACTTCGGAACCATTTTATTTTTGGGTGAGGAGCATTGAAATTGCTTGCGGCGACGTTCATAACCCCTAGGGTCAATAGGATTAAGCGCATCTCTACGCCAAAACCACAATATCCATCGAAATGACGCCACAATCTCCAAAATATTATAACATGCAGGCTAAAAATTTTTTTTAATAAACATTTTATTATGTATTTGTTTTCGTAGGGCTTATTTTTATATGTCAATATTGTGTTTTTGTTGTTTTTTATAAACATTGGTTTGTTTTTATTGGTTTTTAGCTGTTTTAATTTATGTAATTAATTTTTAATATAGTTGTTCCTTTTTTACAAAAAATTTTGTATATTTACTTTTTGCATTGTTTTTTGCTATTATTCTTAATTTTTATTCCTTACCATTATAGGCTGCTGCATATTACATTATATTTTTTTGCAAAAATATTTTTTTGCACTATTTTCATGATGAAGTTTGTCAAAAAAAAATTTAATTCTGTGCGCTGAGCCATAGTCATCTAAAAGTTTTACATCCGTTTTTAAGGTCACGCGTGCTATATGCCTTATTACTGGCGAAAAATCTTATGTTTAGAAATTTTAATTCATAAATATGGCTATCACAGTTTTTAAAAAAACAACACTTTAATAATTATTTTTGGTTCCTTGATTTTAAAGTTTTTACTTGCTATGTTCCCTTTAGACAATTTTGTCATAAAACCTAAAAATTATACTTAGTGAGCAATTATTTCCGTATGAACCTTCTGGGCAAATGCAAAGCGTTGGGCTCTGAGGATATCTGTCTTCGTTGGGGCATATGTGAACTAGAGTTGTATTTATTCGAAATCAATATTAATACAAAATTAAAAAACAAATTCCAAAAAATTTATTTAGATTAGTAAGATATCCTTCTCCAAGGGGAAGCACCTGAACTGGATTTATTAAAGTTTTTTGTAAAACAAAATAATAGTTAATTAGGGGTAGCTTATTCAATAGCTTCTACGTTTTAATTTAAGTTCAAAACATTATGAATAAAGAACCTATTATATAATTTATTTAAAAATCACATTTACATGAAAATCAAAAAAACCATATTTTGTTTGATCAATAACATACATTAGTATATTATTTAATATAGGTGCAATATTTCATGAGGCTTTGCATTATGTTAGTAACAATTTTTAATGCATTGCAATTTTGCTCCTTATGTATGAATTATGTTGCATTGTACAACCAGTATTAAAAAATGCTACCTATTTGACCTTCAAGAGTTTTTAGATCAAACTTTCTATATATCTTTTCTTGTTATAATAAGAATAAATAAAGTTTATGCAAAAAAGTTTCTCAAAATGTCATTTAAATATATTTTATCATATGATTCCTTGTATATTTCTTAAAAAATTATTGATTAATTTAAATTGTAATATATTATTGGGCTAGGCCTCTAAAAGTTATCTTCCTATATAATTAATCTAAACCAAGTATTTTTTAAATCTAATTCTATTTTTAAAACGGCATATCTAACAAAAAGTATTCCATTTAAATATGGACTATTATAATATTTAAATTAATTTTTGTGGAAAAAATTAAGTTCTGCATTAGCTCTTAGCCTATACCATTTATTGACCGAGGCTTAATTCGTTTTTAATTTTTTGAACAATAGATTAATATAACATGATTGTATATTCTGAATTCATACATTTCGATGCCATTAAAGCGTTGTTTGGTTAGAAAGTATTAACTCTAATGGGGTTATATATTAAATCGTGCAAAAAATTTTCAACATTAATCTGTTTTGACTTTGTTACATTTTATACAAATTAAAAAAATATTTTATGGCTCTTATAATTTAGTTTTGACTATGTTTTTACATTTAGAGTGAATTCTCAAAAATCTTCTATATGAGAAAAAACTAAGAAATATCGTTTATGAAATTTATTTGATACTGCTATTTGAAATAAGATTGGCCATAGCACATGGTAAACCAATGGACGGGTGACTTTAACTAAGGCTGAAGGCATATTCATTATGCCAAAACCCGTACTTCACTGATATGAATTTTTAGAGCCGGTATACAGAAATAGGTGATTATAATTCTAAGTAAATCTGTCCTTTTTGCGTCTTATTTTAATTTCTTAGGGAGGGTTAAACCAAATTTTATACAAAAAAATTTACCCCTATATTATAACTGATGTGAACGTTAAAGTTTATCCGGGGTAACTGCACACCATTCCAAATTTCTTAATTCTTTTTAAATGCTAATAATCATAAAACGGAACATTTTTTTGTGAAAAAATATTTATTGGTTTGGCAACGGTAGGAATGCGTGATTAATTTAATAGTTATACAGAGCCGAATCGTCATAATGATAACATGCCAATTATTTTCATCTAGAGAGTTTTAAGGTCGGACGACCTTGAGCTTATGTAAATTTGGTAATTTTAAACTCAATAAGCTGCGTTAAGCCGTTAAAAAACAAGTGATCGTTAACGAATCACAAATCCGTCCTTTGAGCCTATAAACCTAGGTCACCAATGCGTATTAAATCCATTTAATTATGCTGATCCTGCTGTAGAGCTAAAAAAAGGCAAAACGTTAACGGGTAAGCAGTTCTCTAATAGGGAAAAGGACTGGGGTCTTTTACCACATTTAATAACTAAAATTTTGGGTTCTAAGGACCTCACAATTTGTTTAAGGGGCGCCGATATGTGCAGACCAGCACTGTTGTCAAACACCCGTTAAAAATCAAGATGGGATACCTGTAGATGTAAAACGTATAGATACGAGGATAACAAGAGCCATAGCCATCATATTTTTGCAAGAATCAACATGACCATTAACCATTTTTGATAGAAATTTAGGTAGTTGAAAAAATATGGAGGCAAAAAAATAAATGAACTAAAAAATAACAAGTATTTATAACAAAACGGAAAATAATATTAGAAATTGTTAAGCTTGCAAAAATAATTTATTGGCCAATGTTTAGCTTGTAAAGCTCTGCAAAAAAAACAGGAAATAAAATGCCACTAGGGCTTTTTTTGTGTTATTGTAATAAACAAAGGAATATAAAATGGATTGTGACAATTTTTTCTGCCGTTTTTTGCAAAAAAATCTTTTAAGTTTGACATTGGCCACACCTATTTTTTACCTCAAAACATACCTAAAAATAAGAACAATTTTGTCAAGCTGGCTCTCTTTGCTAAGATTTTTTAATACACAAAAACCAGACTAAGAAAAAAAATATTTTGAAAAATACAGTATAACAAAAAAATAAAATAGTACCAGATGAAAAAATCGACATTGGTTTAGTATCAATTTCTATTTAAAAATATTGGGGCTATTTGTTTTAGGCCAAGTTTTCTATGTAGGCTGAGAGCGCCCAGGATCGATCCTGTAAAGAAACAATGGCCCAAACTAAGCAGGAAAGGTGAATTATTAAACTTATTAAAATAAAATATATGTTTTAAAAACACCAATCCCTTTACTAATTATGCTGCTTATTTTATGTTAAATATTAAAAAAATGACCTATTACACAAAAAACAGTAAAGTAATCCATAAGGCCTTACCTTTAATTTTTTCGTTCCACAATACATCGCATATCCCTTAACATTTGGAAAATGTCAAAATTGACAAAAGTGACTATTTAGCGACCTCAAGACTCTTTAAGGCGCCTTCATTCTAAAATTTTTAGATCAAAAATTATTAATCTTTGTTTTTTAAAATATTTTTTTTACCTTAAGCAATTGCTCTAAGTAAATTTAAGTATTTTATTTTATTTAATAAATTTATAGAAACTAGCTAAAAATCATTTTAAAATTATTCATTTAAAAACTTTACAAATGAACTAATATATAAGTTTTAAAAAAAACCATTAAACCCGCCCTTAATAATTCTAAATAAACTATTACTTTTTTGGAAATAAAAAAATAATAAATTCATTTTAATCTTCAATATATCCACATTGAAATTATAAAAGCATTTTGAACATTAACCTTTTGCACGATTTTACCGAGTTCAAAAATATTATTTTAAAGTTGAAAATAAAAGCTTAGCCGTCTTGTATATAGATTTTTTTCAAAGTTTTTGAAATTTCTTAGCAGGCGTTGACTAAAATGGTACACAAAAAATCCAAATATCTGTTTAACGAATATAAATAAGTAAAAGAATTAGATAATTATTTAATCATTAATATATTTTGTCCGTTTACAATACGCCGCAAAATTTCAAATTTTTAAAAAATTTGTCAAAAAATTGGCTTTTGGTATTTAAAATTTATTCAAAATAAATCTCAGCCATCCACCGAAAGATAAGATCAAAAAATTAGGTCTAAATTCGGGCCGTATTATAGCAAATTTTCAAAAAGAAAATTATGCCTTTATTAAATTTGAGGCTTAAAAAACTTGCCAAATTTATATAAAATTAGATAATTTTGAAAAATGAATATTTTTGTAGAAATATTTACAAATAAATATTTAAGAAATTGAAGGGCATGCCAGCCAAATCTGTTTCCATTCCCCCTTTCCCCTGAGGCATTAACTCAATGGCCATAAAAAAAGATTATGGCGCATTTAAAATCCTGAATTAGCTTGTAAAAATATTATTTTCATTTATTTTAGCCCAAAAATAATTTTTAATTGTTTTAAAAAATTGGTCTTGTAAAAAAATTTAAGGGATAAAATTTTTTTAAGAGTTTTATTAAAATAATTATCAGAATAAATTTAGATATTAATTTATCAAAAACCTTATATATACTTAGAGCAACTGCTTAAAGTGTTAATTATTGTGAAAACATTTAATATTTTAAGGATTTTTAAAATTCTTTGTGAAGTCTGAAAGTGCCCTTACCTAACCTCATGCAGATCAGATTAGAGTTCACTGGCCGTGATACTTGACCCGGCCCGCCCGAAATATTTTACAATCTAGGCCCGGCTGGCCAGAATTTAATTAATAAATTTTAGACCGGGCCCGACCTGGCCCGGGCCGGATTTGATAATATGGCCCGAAATTAGGCGGAACATTTTTAAAATTGAATATATTTTTGCCGATACACTTAGTGAAAAAATGATTTTTTCGAATTTCTTTTAACTAGAACAATTGGGTTTAAATAGATAAAAACCTTGATTTCATAGCGTTATATCCCAAGGCTAAATAAGAATGCAAAATGCTTCTGGGTAAACAAGAGTCGTTTGTTTTTATACAGCCGTGAAAGTTTTGTGCTCCATATTATACTTTAATTTGCCAATTACATTTTAACACCAACATTTAAATTAGAAATTGAATATTTTTAATTTGTTACATATTTATGAAAAGCTGCATAGAAAAAATATCTTATAAGGGCGCGTTCTTTTAGGGAATTTTTTTATGAAATTTGCCATTTGTGGTGCACGATTTACACTTGTTCTGCCACCAAGCATAGCTTTCCATAATCTTTATATATAAAATGTATAGCTTTTTTTTACCTTGTACTTTAACGCTCAAGATAAATTTCTTCTTACTATCATATTTATTATTTAAACAAAACACAACAGATAGGCGCCTTGAGAGTTCATTCATTTCTAGAGAAAATTTTATAATACTAAATTTTAAAATGTAAAAATTTACATCTAAATTTTAACCATTGTTTTTTGTAATATTTTCTTAAACCAGGGTCAGTTGTTCTAAGTAGTAGAAATCTAATTCATTTCTAATTTCATGTAAACATAACGTTTTTAAAAAATCTAACGGTAAATAAAAAAATTTAACTCTGTACCGAGGTTAACAAATTTTTATATCCGCGAACAAGATAGCTCCGCCGGTGCATTTATAAAAGAAATCTAGGTTATGCCTGGAGCGTTGTACATTGATTCATATTATAAGAAGCCAAACTTAAATTGACAAAAAATTACAACATGTAGAGGGCGCCTAAAAAAATTTAGGAGAATCACCTGCTAAGAAGTTATAATTTTTTCAGGGTTGGCCCAACCAAACCCTGAGGCCATAATTAAGCTAAACTCATAACGCCCGCTTTGCCTGAATAAAATTAAAACAGATATGGAGGCCAGTTCAGAGTTCCTTCATTAAATTTTAAATTTTGGTATATCCAATAAAATTTTTAGCGCATAAATAGTATTTTTAGTGCTAAGAATTAAGATTTTGGCAACTTTTTGTAAAAATGCGTTTTCAAGATATAAATTTATAAAAAAAATTTAATAAACTCTGAATAATCCCTTATGAAATGATAAAAATCTAATGCATTTTTATGATACTCTATTTATTATAATTTAAATAAATTTTATATATTTATAAAATCTCTGTAATTTGGCATATCATTCAAAAAAAATTCCTAACATTCTAACATTGGCCAGAGATGAGTCAAGTGTTCAGCATGGCCTTTTTCTAATACAATTGTCGTTTAATAATATAAGTCCTTATAAAAAATGACATGATTAGATAACATCAGAAAATGATTGTTAAATAACCCAAGTTTATAAATCGCTTTAAAAATCTTTTGACTTGTTTTAAAGCACCTATAATGTTTTTAACAAAGGCAACTATTGTAATGATCTCTTTGACATTTTCCAAAACGATAGGCTACATAAAAGGTAATTCTTTTGATTAATCTAAATTTCAAGGTTCTAACGACTTTGAATGCTTTCAAGATTGGTTTGTGTTCTAGACTCGAATAAATAAACGCTCTTGTTGAGTAATAAGATGGACCACCAAGAAATCTTTACCGTCCATTTTTCTTGAGAGCCTATGCCAAAAAGTCTAGGTTGTTGGTTTGTGATGTCGGATTAATAGTAATATATGTGCGCAGCCTGAATATCCTTTATGGTTAGGAGTTAGAGTTAATGATCAGTTAGTAAAAGGGTTAGGTTAGTCTTAGGGCGTGAAGTTTAGGGTTAGGGTTGGTGCTAGAGTTATATTAGGGTAAGGGATAGTGTTAGGTTTAAGTTTTGATAAGGTTTAGGCGACAACCCTAATTTGCCCCTAACCCAAAATTTCGACTGTGCCCCCATCAATTCTTCCTTGAGCTCAAAACACATACTTGTTATTAAAATGTAATTCAAATAATTGTTTGATTAAAATTGGTAAGATCAGGTGTTTTTTAAGCGATAAACGGCCAATTTTTAATTTACAATGTCAAATATCTTTAAAACTAAACGTGAGCCAAAAATTTGAATTACAGATTCGTAGTCAGCGTGTCAAATATGACCTAATTACAACAATTTATAAAAATTAGAGCTGCACCCATCTACGGTGATTGTCTTTTATGCCAGAAAGCCCATTTCAAAAAGTCCCGCGGATCAAGGAGGCAAAGCGCCAACTGACAATCCACTCCTAAATAGGGTAAAGGCTTGAGGGAAGCTTCAGAACAAAATCAATTTTTTAAGCATCGTTAAATCGCGTATTTCAAATATTGATGTAAGGTCAAATTATGATTGCAAAGGCCTATAATTTTAAAAGAGAGTGGGTGACAAATTCGAAAAATGTTTAACGGCACTTAATGTTTAAAGAACTGTTTTGCCTTTATATATCACTAAAAACAAAAGCTATAAATTGGCAGGACTAGCCTACCCATTTCTCGGCCACCCTACTCTAAAAATTCCTTAAGACGCCATCAGTGATTGGTGTAATTAATTTGGCGAATATTTTGCAAGAAAAGATGATTACTCTCTAAGATTTATAAACAGGCTTTGAATTTACAGTCTGTTAATATCATTTTTGTCCGAGTAAGAATTTTATTGGACCAATATTTGTTAAATAGTTCCCTAGGGTAATGCGAAGACAAATTTTTGTTTAACTTTTGTCTCTTCTATTTGAATAGCATCGCCTAATTCAAACAAAATTCCGAAAGGGTTGACTTTCAGAAAATACGATGCCAGGAATGAAATTAAACTATTTCAAAACCCATTGGAAATGAAAGATGAAGAAATGACATACAATATAAATGACCCAAAAAAGGGCCAACTCTTTCCCGAGCCAATGCGTGTTAATGAAGGAGGTAAAATGAATGTTCAAAGAGCGAATAAGTTGAATTCGTTGACACGAGAGATACTTTTGAAGGAGGAAAAAATGAAGAACTTTATAGCCGAAAAGCAAGGCCTTCAACAGGCCGAACTAGAATTGGATAAGTATGCAAGGATTCTTAATGTCAAGATCAATGAGTACCGGTTTAATATCAAACAACTTAAATTAAAACTTGATTTCATTACCCGGCTCATTAAGTTTGCGCGCAAGCAAAAGTTTGTAATGGAAAAATGGCAAAAGTTGAACCTGGAAAATGCACAGAAAAGATTCCAGTACATGACGACACCAAAACATATTAAGCCTAAAAATAAGCCATCAACTCCGATGGGGTCTTCACCCTCTTCGATTACTACTACAACAACTCAAACTAAAATGAATCTTAAGACGAAAGATTTAGCAAGTAGTAATCACACAGCAACGACTACAAACAAGGTGAATGTGTTTGCTGGACACTCAAATGAAACTGATATTGTCGGAAAATTCGGTAATCAGAGCTCTCTCGAAATCAAATTACCCTTCAGTCTTACGAATGTGAAAATTAAAAAACTCATAGTTGCCCGAAAGATTTTAAATGAAAATCGTACAGATATTGAAAATGTTTACTTGGTATATAAAAAGTAAACCTAAAATAAAATAATAATAGATAAATTCTTAAAGATTGTAAATCAAATATTATTAATATCTACTAGTGAATTTATAAAATTATAAATTAACTATTTATGATCGCAATCGCAGTATCAAGACTTTTATAATTATCAATAAAGATTTGCAGGATATTCTTAAGGCAAAATGTGATATCATTTGATCAGATAAGCAAAACGTGTACAAACCTAACCTTAGATTGTCAACTCCTTATCCCTATCATTAATAAGTTTAGAGTATATGCGATCTAAAATATAAAAATATGTAAGAAAGGGTATTCATAAATGTAACAATCTCATAGAGGTCTATGAAATAAAAAAATTTGCTTAATAGGTCTCAGAACTAGTCATATAGACAGGGTTTTGAGACATTTTAAAGAAAAACAGGTAGATTAGTATAAAATTAATATAACATAAACTTGAAAATAATAAATGCCCGGATTTATAAAATTTAAAAGAGCATTTTTAGGCCTAATGAAGAACCACTCCACAGCCTACGAGGTAGCAAAATCTGTCAATTTGATCAAAAAGGCCATTTTTTATGGACGGAAATAAGGAGGCGAAGGCGAAAGAAACTACGAAAAATGGAAAATATGTAAGAGGAAAGGGCATCTTAGAAATGTATGCTTTTTCTGTTTTCATAAACTTTTTTTCTGACTTTGATATTTGTTGACCTGTGTTATTGGACTCCATGCCTTTTAGGGCTAGTTGGCAAGGCAATGAACATTACCCATTCGTTCATTGCTCTATTTTTATAGTTTTTACAAAATCTGTGCTTTGCATTTTGCCGTTATTTCCTGCTATTCACATTTATTTTAACATTTACAAAATTTTCCTTTCTGTGTTAAAATCGCTCCTTGTATCTGATTAAAAAACATCAAATTTTTTTAACTCGAACAAAACAGGATATCCTTTTTTTGATATCCTAATTTTAACATTGTTATTATATATGAATTTGAAATACCTGCCTTCTACAAATATTTAAATAAGCCGGCTAGCTACCTTTAATGAAATGGCCTCCATATCAAAAAATGCTAGTCGGTTCATTTTTTTTGATAACTAAGGTTAGTATAAATCCCTAACGCTAATTAAAAAAGCATGTAACTATATTTTCTTTTTAGTGGTCCTCTATTTTTTTGATTTTTTTAATTTTACCAAAGACATGTACTTTTTTTATAAAACAATTTTTAGAGCATTATAAGTTTTTTTTTAATAAATACAAATTTATGTTTCATGAATTCTTTTTAGTGCTATGGATTAAGATCGACAATCGATTGTAAAAAAGCGTTAGGTATAAAATATCATTTTAAAAAACACAGCGTAGTGTTCCCCCCCCCCCCACCCCCCCACGGGCGCGTTGTCGCTCGCCTCCAGCTAAGCCGCGGACCCTTTGCGGCGCATGCTCGTTGTAGGCTCTTTCGTCTGGATCCGAAATAACACCTTATTAGCATTTATTTGAGGTTGGCAACGGCTGACTTTAAATTTGTTAATTAATTTTTTTGATTGTATATTATAGAATATAGTAGATTTGCACTAATAAAATAAAAATGCCAGGCACTACATATTATTCCCATAATGATTTACATGGATAAGGATGAATTTGGATAACATAGGTTAACAAGTTTAGTGTTATGAGCTACCTACAACGATTTAACCTGCCATCTTAGGGATTTTAAAATCCGTTTACCGTTTTTTTACCCAAACTTAGTTCAGCTGTAAACATTGAAAATTTTAGACACAATGTCGAGACAAAAAATAATCAATTATAAAAATAAATTGAAATTTTTTTGCATATTCTCAACAGCTAAACTATTAAATTCGAACTTCATATAATATTTTTGTTAAAAACCAATAATATATCGTATCGTATTTAAGTTAAGATGCAAAATATTCTGTATTAACTAAAGGTTTATGTAGCTTGATTTACTTATAAAATTTCTCATTATTTGAGATGATAAATATCTACAAGGGATCATTAGGGTATTTTCGACAAAAAATATGTAAATTCCGTCAAAAAGACCATTTTTTTGATATGGAAGAATCTAAGGAGCCGAAGTCGGGAGAAACTATGAGAAAAAATATATGTAAGATAAGGTCACCATAGGAAATTATTCCTTTTTTTATTAACTCGAATTTTTGCCCTGTGTAATTAAAATTTTGCTAGCCCTGCAACATTTTTTTTGCCAATAAAAATTTACAGGCTATTTTTTAACAAATTTGTTGTTTATAATATTTTTAAATTTTTTTCCAAAATATCTTTTAATTGTCCACAACATTCACGTTAAAGATGGCGTTATTTGATGCTATACCAAAACACAGGGACATAATTAGTGTAAATTTTTTTAAATTTTATTAAAGCCTTTTTAATAATTATATACATAAATTTAATATTACCGCAATAATATGGGGAAAAAATAACTTGTTTTGGGCTTGACATTTGCACAGGAATGCAAATAGGCAATTAGGCAACGTTCCAAGCCAGGATAGTATTGCATAATTACAAATTGATTTCAATTGATGTATTAAAAAAATAAATTTAAAGCTTACTAAAATTAAAAAACAAAAACTTCTTTCCTCTTCTGTCTACAGTAAAGAAGCAAATTAAAAACAAATACATTTACATTAATATTAAATGCCATTTTATAGGCGAGAAAATAAAACTTACATTTTTAAATTTTTTTTGCCATAATAACCACCTGATAACTCCTTTGCTCCAAAAAATTATATTTACTAAAAATTAGCTTTTGTTTCACATGGAAGTTAACCAAGTGTGTTTTTAATGTGGTAAAATTACCTTTTAATCATAATTTTATTTTGCTAAAAAATGTTATTTTAAAAAAAAAAGCGTGCTCTTTAATTATAAAATAATATAAGTTTCCTTAATGTATATTATAAATTTTTAACACAAATTAGGAAAAAATCTGAGAATCTATTTTTCTATATTTAATTATTTAAATCTTGTTAATAAACTAAATGTATTAATTATTTTAAAACCGTGTTTTTAGGGTTAGTTTTTTTTGGTAAGAGGTGGAAAAATTTGGCAGGATCTCAAAGATAGCCTATAAATAAAATGAGATTGGGATCATCAAATACACCAGTTATTTTTTAGAAGAACAGATAGATGAGTGCATAAATGAGGAAAAGGTATAAGGATATAGTTAATTAAGTTGTACGCACTGATGTCCGTATTTCATTTCACCGGTGCATGCAGGGTTATGAATGTTGGCAAATAAGATTGAAGTTTTGATATAAATATTTATTTTTTTTTTCATTTTTAGCTTTTTGCCATTGAGGCAGTGAGCCCTTCTAATTTAAGTCTCCATTTGGTTCTATCTCTACACTCATTTCTATTTAGGTTGTGACATTTCATGCTAGCGTCTACTCTTTGAGACCAGGTGAGTTTAGGTCTGCCCCTTTTATTCTTGCCTTGTACTTCAATTGGATTTACCAGATTGCTTAGATACCCTTCTTTTTGCCTCATAACGTGTCCAAACCATTGGGTTCTGTTGATTTCGACTTTATTTTGTATGGGTCTTATGTGTAAACTTCCAAGTATATGATCGTTGCGGATCTTGTCTTTGCGAGTCACCACGAGAAACATCCGCAGCATGCGCATTTCCATCGTTTGTAGTATTCTTTCGTCGCTTTTCCTTAACGCTGTTGTTTCTAAGCCGTATGTTATTGCCGGTTGTACTATGCTTGAGTAAGCCTTGCCCTTAACTTTTATTGGTATTTTTGTCGAACAGGACACCTGTCAACGATCTCCATTTTAGCCACCAACTTTGAGTGTGTTCCTAACTTCTTGCTCGACGTTTTCATCGTATTGTAGGTAAACACCTAGGTAGGTTGCTGTTGGCTTTGATTTGAGAGACCAGTCATTGTTAATTACCAGTTGTTCACCTTTTGAGCCTCCGAAAACTATCAATTCAGTTTTGTCTTTGTTAATTCTTAGGCCTAGCTTTTCAATCGCTTTTATCCAATTATTCAGACTTTCACACATCTCCTGCGTTTCAGCCATTAGTAAAATGTCGTCAGCGTACAGTATGTGCCACGGTGGATTTGTGGCAACGCTTTTGAGATCACGTCCATCGCCGCGATGAATAGTAGCGGACTTAGGGCCGAACCTTGGTGCAGACCTTCATTAATTGTAAATCCTTTCGATATTCCTGACAAACTCATACGTCAAATTTCTTTCATACATACTCTGAACCAACTTAATATTATACATCTCAGCAACATTCTTTCTCCTCAAAGCCCACCATACTACTGATCTTGGAATTTTGTCGAAAGCTTTTTCCAAATCTACTAATGTGCAGTAGAGCTTTTTATTCTTTCTCGTGAAACGTTCTGCCATGTTGCGCACGGCATGAATCGCGTCAATTGTCGACCTTCCTCTCATGAACTCGCATTCCTTAATACCTGTATCGATTACGTCTCAATCTGGCTTCTATGACTTTTTCGAAAAATTTGAAAGTATGTTTAGATTGCAGCCTCTGTAATTGTGACAGTCAAATGCGTCGCCTTTATTTTTGAAGATTGGAATAATGTAGCTATCTTGCCAATTCGGAGGTATTTTCAGATATATTAATATCGAATTGAATAAACGCCAAAATTCCTTCATCTCTTAAAGATTTCCAGCACTCAATGGGTATGTTGTCAGACCTGTCGCCTTCCTGTTTGACTTTTTGAGCTGAAGGCTGACTTCTGATTTTGAGATTGGTGGTATTAGGTTACAGTTTGGGGGTATCTCCTCGAGCTCAATTCTATTTGTGTCGCTGTTCAGTAATTCATTAAAGTATTCTTTCCAACGCTCCACTACCTTTGTTTGATCTACGAAAAGCTTGCCTTCTTTGTTTTTGATGAACTTTACGTTTCCGTCACAATCTCTTGACTGTCTTTCACATTGCCATCTTGTATACCAAATTTTCCCCACTTTTGGTGGCCATCTCCTTGTATGCTTGTTCATATACTTTCTTTTTCGCTTCTCGTACGACATTTATCACAACCTTTGCATTGTTCTTTGTAATCAAGCTTCTCGTTGGTCAGTTGACTCCTTTTCCATTGTTTAAGCAGCTTTTTCTTTTCTGATATTTTCCTTTCAACTCTTTCATTCCACCACCATGTAATTCTTCTCTTATCACGCCCACCTTTTGTAGTTCCAAGTATTTCTCTCCCGGCCGCTTTGAGTTTTGAAGATAACTCGCACCAGAACTGCGTAGGACTTAGTATGATTTCGCAATTGTATTCGCTGTAAAGGTTGCAGGTGAATGCGAAGGCTTCGTTTCTCTCCTTGAGCTTTGACCATTTGATTTGGGGAAGAAATTATTTTTTGCTGAGCCTATGTTTCTGGCGCTAAAACGTGAAGTCCATCACCAGGAGCTGATGCTGCGCAGATATGGTTTCTGGGATGATTTTGCAATCTTTGATTCGTTTAAGCTGTCGTCTTGAAACTAGCATGAAGTCTATTTGAGATTGATTGGAACCACTTTGGTAGGTAATGAGATGGGATCTTCTTTTGCTGAAGACGGTGTTGGCAATGGCCATATCGAAAGCTTGGGGGAATTTTAGCAAGTGCCCCCGTCATCATTGATCGCTCCATAACCTTTGCCTCCGTGAATTCTTTCGTACCCCACATTTTCTTCTCCTACATGCGCATTAAAATCCCCTCCAATCATTGTCAGTTAGTCGTTTGGTATGTCCATCAGCACTGCTTCTAGCATTTCACAAAACCCTTCCTTTTCTTGGTTCGTAAGATTTGTTTGGGGTGCATACACCGAGATAACGTTGGTGACTTTGCCTTCAATAACCAGTTTGATATCTATGATTCGCTCGGGAGCTCTGTTAACTTTAACGACTGTTGGAAATAGTTCTTGCGCTAGTATTATCCAACTCCGTTGCGATAGTTATCATTTCCATTGTAGAACATCTTGTATCCTAAGCCCATCATCAACGCCTTTGAGCCTTTCATCTTGGTTTCTTGCACACACACATCACATCAATCCGCCTTTTAACCATGTCCGCCACTTCTGCTATCCTTCATCGTTCCCACGTTTAAACTTGCTAATTTAAGGTTTGCTTTGCTTGGACCCTAATGTTTCTTCTCATTTGATGCGGGCCAGATACACCAAGCGCGTCGCATACAGGGGACGGACGCCCTAACGTTTGGTTTTTCATATTATTTGGTTGTGTTCATTATGTTTTGTTCAGAGTTTTCGGGATTTTCACACCCGCCTTCTAAGGGCTGACGGTGACCCAGATTTGACTCTGGACTCCCTAGGCATCATCGTTTAGGGCCTACTGCCTTGTAGGTCACCAGTAGTCATGTGGCTACTCTCTTGCTAAAACTTTTTTCTGAAAATAAGATCTGCCTTTGCCGTGATTCGACTGAACCTTCTAGGCTTATTCAGGCTACAAGCAAGCGCTCTGCCACTCCACTATAGGCCGATTGATATAAATATTTATTATGTCAATATATTTCCATTCTAGCTTTTATATATTTAGTCAAGGACAACTGTTAGCCGCCAGGACCAAATATATACAAGACATATGAGGTTAAAACAGGAAATCTAAAACAATTAACATAGAAAAGGTCATAGGACATTTAAACAATCAATTACTAAACTAATAAAAAAGCCATAATAATTAAATTAAAAAAGCCATAATACTAAAAGGTCATAATATTTAAATAAAACACAATTGTAGCAAACACCAACATGGTGGCCAAGGAGTTGAACTCGCGACTTTGTGTAGGCAGGCTCGTTCTTCTCCTTGCTCACCTGTCAGTGAGGCAAGTTTAAAACTTCCCCTTATCATATGGCATATATATACATTTTATGGCCAAAATCAAGACCTTTTTAAGTTTTTAGTCACCCCATAATTTTTCTCCTCAATAAAATCTATACCATTATTTATTATCTTAATATGTAGGCCTTATTCAAAATAAAATGTAATTATAAATTTTGTGTATAATGTCGACAACAATCGAATGCGTTTCTGGCCCCTAATCGAAAGCCCATTGTTATTTTCGATATCCTCCAAAATATCATCTTCTTCGGTAATTTGCGTGCCCCTTGATCCATTATTAACAATTTTAATCGGTTGAATTTCATTATTATTATCATCATTATTATCACTATTATCATTATTATCATCATTATTATTACTAGATGACTCATCCTCTTCAAAGGTAACGCATTTTCATGCATCTTATTCCCATATAAATTCTATTTGATGGTATAGGGTCTCGGAAAATGCTACATTGGCCATTACGATTGCTGAGTTCTTGACTATTTTCATCAAAATCTTTTTGTGCATTTCCTAAGTCGTTACAATTGCTATCTTAATATTTATCATATTTTTGTTCGTCAGCAAATTCATCATAATAATCATACCTTTGTGGATTTCATTGATCCACCGCAAAGTCATTCGAATATAATATTTGATTATCATTCTCAAAATTAAAATAAGGTTCCTCGAACATTTCATAATTATTATCATCATCAAATAACTCCTTCTCGCCACTCGGGACTGAGATTTAGTTAAACCAGGTTCGAATGATCACGGAACCATGTTGGCAAATAAAGGTTGTGGTTTTGATATAAATATTTATTATATGTCAATATACCATTCTAGCTTTTATATATTTAGTCAAGGACAACCGTTAGCCGCCAGGACCAAATATATACAACAGACAATTAAGGTTAAAACATAAAATCTAAACAGTTAACATAGAAAAGGCCATAGGACATTTAAACAATCAATTACTAACAAGGCCATTATATTAAACTACTAAAAAGGCCATAATAATTGACTACTAAAAAGGCCATAATAAAATACAATTATAGCAAACTCCAACAAGGAGTACCTGCTAAAAAACTATCTCCAAACTGCCTCTTCTTTCTTGAAGCCGTCGTACCCGTTAGGGCTTTGGCATCTTTATCACGAGCGTTAACGGGGCAATAGATATCACCCATTTGAAATAAATAAAATTTGCATGGTAGAGAAATATATTTAATTAAATTATCTATATGCTCATGTGTTACGTGAAAGTAAACGTGTAATTTATGATTCTTGGGATAAGTTTGAAAAACACTAAATGGGTATTATGTATTGAGCCCTAATCTCGTAGAATGCTGGGCATACACATGTGAATTGAGTTAACGAAGTTGTCATGATAGCAGGGGCAATTTGACAGTGATAAAGCCTGTGGCCAGTTTAGCTTTTTTTAGATCCCACCAGTAATATGTCCTCATTTGTAAAAAAAAAAATTTCATTCCTGCTGCAAATCTAACACTATTTTCACTACTAATATTATTAATTATATAAAAAAAAGAGTTACGAGAAATGAATAATTTTAATTTTGTATAAACCCGCCCCAAAAAATTAATTATAAAACTTTTAACTTTTTGAGAATTTTTTTTGCTATTTATAATTAAGATATAATTTAGTTTTTTATAGTTATATTATTATATTGCCTTATTAATTCAAACCTGAACATTTGCAACCTTAAGTTATTTTTTCTCAATATTTTTACATTTTAAGTATATAAAATGTTTATATTAATAATAAATAAATTATTATTTTTTTTTGTAAAATGTCTGTTAAATAATAGCCACAAAATAATTTTTATTTTAAAATATTTTTTTATGAATTCTTTTAAAAAGGCTCTACTAGACGTAAAAATACTAATTGATCAATAAAATCGATATTGATACATTTAATTGACTAATAAAATTTATCTAATGAAATATAGAAAAAAGAAAAATCGTTTTTCAAATTTTTACTTTGTGTTAAATAAGTTTGTAATATACATTTATAATAACTTATATTGTTTGTTTTTAAAGAGCGCTTATTTATCTTCAAACTAATTTAACAATAAAGGTTATAGCGATTAAACTTTTAAAGTTATAAAATTTGAAAATGAAGTCGGTATAGACCCCAATATTGCATTCGTGTTATATTTCTCACCCTACCATTAGCGGGCTAATCAATAGTGTTGATATAGTAATATATTGATATGATATATTTAATGTAAAATGAAAAAATAAAAAGTTTTAATTTAGATTTTTTCTACTTTTGTCGAATAAAATTTGCAATATCCACTAATGATTACCTATATTCTTCCATAATTAAAGAGCACATATTTTTCTCAAAAATAATAAAAAAAGATCATAGCTTTAAAACACTTGAAGTTATAAAGTCTTAAAATTAAGGTCAGTATTGACCCCACCGTGCCATTAGAGTTACAAAAATCTCATCCAACTATTCTCGGGTTCATGTAATATTATATGAAAAATATCTTTTCAAATGTACTTTGTGTCATATAAAATTTGCAACATTCATTAACGATGACCTATATTAATTTAATTAAAGAGCATGTATTTCTCTTCCAAATAATAAAAAATTAAAACTGTAGCTATAAAACTTTTAAAGTTGAAAATTGGGTCGGCAAGAACTTCATTGCATTCGCATTAATTTCTCACCCTACCATTCGTTTAATAAATATTTTTCACAATTTTAAAAGTAGTACTAGCCTCAACCTGTCAAGGTTAACAAAGCTGGATTTATTAATTTGCTATTTTAATAAAATTTTGGGTTAACATATATTTTTTTATGCATTTATATTCATTTAGAGGGCAACCATATTAGCAATTATGCACTCTAATTTAATATTTAAATGCCTTTATAAATTTATAACCATAATTAAAATAATTTAATTTTTTATTGCAAATATAAGTATGTTTTAATTTTAAGGTCTATATGAAAACAAAATGATAAGACACCTATCTAGTTTTTTGAGTGGTATAATTGGATGGATTTTGATAAACCAATCACAGCCCATATTAATTAATCAAGAGTCCATGTTGTAAAATTTGAAAGTACAAGTTTACGCTTCCGTCTATATACCAATACTATTGTTCGCAGATTGATATGGAGAGAACAGTTAAATCAGAATTACAAGGAAGAAAACCATATGAAGTATATTTTATAAATATACTAAGCCTCTCTTTTTTTAAAAATATTTGTATACTTAATATTATAGGTAAATGAACTAATATTAGACAATGTTCGTTCTTCCTCAATCGAAGGAGTTACTGATGAATTTAAAAATCTAGAATTTTTGTCCTTTATAAATTGCGGATTAACAAGCCTAAAAAATTTTCCCAAACTTCCAAATTTATTGAAGGTAAAAATAAAATCATAATTTTTAGCTTGATTTATCTGAAAATAAAATAAGTGATGGATTTGAAATATTAGTTGAAAATGCTCCCGAGCTAACAAAATTAAGATTGGCTAATAACCCTATAAACGATTTATCTGCCATCAAATCATTTGTATTTTAATTTGTATAATATTGTTTTAGAAAAATTTTAAATATCTCAAATCTATAGATTTCTATAATTGTGGCATTGCAAAAGTTGAGGATTATAGGAATGAAATATTTTCACTTATACCTAGCATCATTTATCTTGATAGAATTGACAAATTTGAAAACGAAGAACCTGAAAGTGACATTGGTATATATTTATTGCATATTTTTATCATGCTCATTGTTTGAAATTTACATTTAATTGTGTTGTGTATAATATGTACATTTAAATTTATTTTTTTAAGCATCAAGTTATTTAATTTTTTAGAGTATTTAATAAGTAAATTTTTAAGTTTGTGCAATGTATTTTTTTATATAAATATTTGTATATAAAATATTTTAAATTGTACCTTTTATGTAAAAATTGGGTTCTACTTTATAAAATGACACGTAAAAATCTAAGGGGGAGTTTTATTTAACTACATTTATCCTTCAAGTTTCTTAACAAACTTTTGGCAAAGCATTCATAAGTGGTAATAAACACATATTTGCATTTGAAAATTATATATTGGATTTTAACTAATGGATTTGGTGCTTAAATTATTTCAATTAAAATGATCTGTATAAACCAATAAAGATTTGATTGAAGTGTTTACAGGGTTATATTTAGGGGTTGTCAAGGGGCAAATGCCTGCCTTTAGAAATTTTTTTTAATTTTTATCATGTAATTAGCAGTAGAATTTAAATATTTAATATATAAAAGGGAATAAAAATCAATAAAATTGCTTTTTGGGAAATATACAGCCTTATAAATTAATTTTGCAAATAAAATATTAACATTAAACTTAAATTTGTAGTTTCTTTTCTAAAAAAAATTTCTTGTTCCCCTTAAGAAAAGTTTCTGCATGCGCCCCTGAGTGTTCAAAATTTCTTGTTTGCTTATGAATTTGGGTTTACTCAACTGTAATAGGTTGCAGTTTTATTTATTTGAATGGATTTTATTTTTTTAATAAGTTTATGTTATTTTACCATAATAATTGAGACATGAAAAATAAAATTAATTGTTGTCAGACCATCCTTTTGTATTAAAACAAAATTTTTTTCCCCTACTTTAAAAGGATTTAAATTAGCTTTTTTAATAAAATTATTTAATTTTAACTCAAATAATAGCATAATTTTATTTATTATTTGCTATGTTGTACAATCATATGGAAGCATGTCTTTAATTTTGAATATTAAAAATAAAATATAAGATGTATTGTGACTTTTTTTCTTAATTATGTACACATAAAATTATTAAAATGTTGTCAAACTCAACTCACAATTGTTCAAAAATATGGTCCACTTGGACCCCACATGTTTAATTTTGTACAATGATAGAGCCTCAATGTAAATAAAATTGTTTGAACTGAAAAAATTGCAACCATATTTTTTGAAGGTTTTATTAAATTGTTTTATTAAATTAATTAAAGCTTGTATTGAAAGTAAAAATTAATTTTTATATAGGAAATTTTTTCCATTAATTTTTCTTACTACTTGACCTAAAAACACAATTTAATAAATAACATTGATATATTTAGTTTATCAATGTAATTAGAAAAAATTCCCATTCTTCTAGACTTTTTTCTACTTGTGTTAAATTAAACTTATTTTAGTTTTTAATAAAAATGCATGTATTCTTCTTTAGAATAATAAAAAAAATGAAGTCAATTGCTATAAAATTTATGAAGTTATCAAGGTTCAAAATTGGGGTTTGTATGGACCTCAACCCTAACATATGCTGGATAACATAAGTTTTAAAATTTATAATTAACTTAAAAATTATTCATGATAAAATCTACATATATTTTCTTTGTAAAGTTTTTAGTTAACAATTTATTTAATGTTAAGGACAGATTTACAAATATTAAATAGCAAAAAAGACGTCAGAAAATAGTTTTTGATTTGATTGGCCTAATTTATTGACCTTTATTATATATCTTTGTATTATGATTTATTTTAATATTTATTCATATGAATTATATTTAAATTTGTTACTCATTATGAAAAAAAATAAGGCTGGTCAAACTATGACCTATAATTGGACCTTATACAGCTCTATAATTTGGAGAAAAAAGGGATAACAAATAAAATTTATAAAGTCTCCAATGTGCCACAAAGAGCTCACTTTTTGATTTTTTTACTTTCCAATGCAATTATGAAAATTGAGAAGACTTAAAATAACTTGGGTTGGGCTATAGAAGATGATTGATATAATTTCAATTATCGTGAATTATAATTCTTAAATAAAAGGGAAATATAAATATTCTATTGAAAAGGCCTTTTTAACGTTTATGAGATTTTAAGTATTGGCCAAAGTATCAATTGATATAAGATTTATTAAAATATATTTCCCTTTTATTTAAAATATATAACACGATAGAAATTATTTTTAAACTTATTTCCAAAATTTTTCTTACAAATGTTAACCTTAAAAGAAATTTATTTTAATAGTTTACCACTTGTTCAAAATAATAATCATTATTTCAAATTCTTTTATTTTATTATATTTTTGCCAATATTTAATAACCAATTTATCAATGAAAAATGTCTAATTTTCTCGTCTATATATATTAATTTTTTAAATGTGCCCCTAAGCAAGAAAACAATTTGTTAGATTTATCAGCTATAAACGCCTACAAATTGAACCAAAAACTCACCCAAGGCTGTAAACTACAATGTAAATATTGAAAATGTTTTAGCTGAAACTTGAAATGTGAAAATAGATTTTTTGCTGATGCAATTAAATTCATATATATTTATATATACATATTTATATAGAAAATGACGACGATTTCGATGAAGAAGACGACGACGACGACTTGAGCGATGATGACGGCGACGATGATGATGAAGATGATAGCGAAGACGACAATCTCAGTGAAACGGATTATTATATGGCCCATGGAGATGACGATGATGATTTAGATGACACTACTGAAACCGCTACGGGTGATGATGCTAAAAAAAGAGGTTTTATTAATGCTTTCTTTAAGAGATGTAGAGCATGGGTGCATTGTTTTAATAGGTGAATGTGGCCTTTGATTGACAGGGTTTTAAAATTTGTACTGTAGTATTTTCAAGAATGCGACCATTTCAATGGATATTATGGTATTGGTCAGGGTGGCACACTAATTCCTACTGACCCCAGACGTTATTAACGTTGCCACATAGATGCTCCTCACTCAAAAAATATTTAAACTACCAGATCTGTTTCTGACTTACATTTATAATGATTTTTGATCAGTTTCATATTTTCAAGAGCTCAGGAGTTGTGGACTCACTATATGTGAGAGTAGAGAAAAAAAAATAAATACTTGCAAGTGAGCGACTATATGCACTTTGTGTGGTACTTTTTTAATAAATTTTAAATTAAAATGAGTTTTAAAAAAAACAAAAAAATATATGACTAATTAAATAGAAAAGTTTGCAAAAATTCTAATATTTTTAAATAAAAAGTTTGAGCTTATCATGTATTGCAACCTTTTTTTGGTCCTGTTTAGTGAAAAGTTGTATTTTCCTTTTTCAATATAATTCATCTAATGTGAATTATTTTAGTTGAAATTTTTTTTGTTCTGTTGATTTTTGTACTAACTTCAACAATTTTAAATATTCATGAGCGCTACCTTTTAAATTATTTTTTCAAATTTTTATAAACTTTGGATTACATGTAACATTTTATGTTATTTTTATAAGGGCACGTGCAAAGTGGGTTTTTATTTTCGTGAAATTTTGAAAATTTTAAAAATTTTATTTTTTCAAAATTTTTAAAAAAAATTTTTATTTCAAAAAAGGCATTTTATGTGCATATACTAAATTTGGCAACTTTTTAAAAATTTGCGTTTTATTTCAAAATAAATTTTTGCAAAATTTTGAAAATTTCACGAATATAAAAACTCACTTTGCACGTGCCCTAACATATATTAGTTTTTGTGGGGTTAACCTTCGCGATTAAAATGAAAGCCATAATTATATTATGCTGGAAAATGTTACATTTTTTGTTATATAAACATTTTAACCCCAAACTACTGAATATTGTGTATTAGGTGTTTTTTTTAACTCATAAATCTATTGCAGCCCTGACCAATGGTGATAAGAGGAATCAATCATCCAGTGAGGTGGAAGAGGAGGAGGAAGATCCAGACGAAAGTAATGATGACGATGTCGTACGTGAAGACAATAACTCAAGTTTCTTTTTAATATGTATTTATAGTTAAGTAGATAATAATTGAAAAAACTCAATCTTTATTTATCAAAATATCAAATATAAATTTATTTGATGTAAAAATGAATTCATTTTGGCTTTGTAAAAATAGCCAGTTAAAAAATAAACAGGGAAGGGAGCGGAATAAAAAGCATAATTAGATAATTTAATTCTTTAATTAAAATTATTTTATTTTTTCTACTATTTTAGTATGTATCAATTAAAAGCTAAATTGCCATATAATACATTTTAAATATTAATTTATTTTGAATTTTAAACAATGCCCATTAGCACGCTCTGGTCCTTAAATATAAATATATTAGGTTGGTATTTTGCAACGTCTATTTTCATTTAAGAGCCATTTAATATTATTAGGGTAAATGTAAAATAAATGTGAAAAAAATTAGTTATAAAATGATTTTAATAGTAGCGGACTGTAAAAAACATGCCTGTTGGGTATTAAAATTATATTTTTTGCTTGCAAAATTCATAATTAATAATTCTTCAATTTTACTCAAAATTTAAGAATAGTTATGTAACAATTTTGTTTTAAATTATATATTACCATACCAATAAATACTTATACGCAGGGCTGGGAAAAAATAAATGGGCTTTCTTTTAACAAGTTTTTGAGTTATTTTACCAAATGCCCACAAACTCGTGGGCATGAAAAGGAAAGCCCCTTTTCTTGCTTAAACAAAAGGGGCATTTTTAAAAAAAGCCCCTTTTCTTAAAAAAACTCCTTAGAGCTTAAGAAAAAATAACCCACCCATCATTATTATAAAGAAAAAATCAAAATTTTCCGAAATTATTATAAAGAAAACAAAAAATGGGCTTTTTAAGGCGCTTTTTAAGAGCCATTTTTTGGGTTTTTTTTGCCCCTCTTCCTAGTGAGGGTTTCTTTAAATCTTACACAGGTCAACATTTTTTTGAGAGGTATGAGTTAACTACAGAGACCAAACCTGCCATCTTAGGGTATTAAATCCGTTTACCGTTTTTCCTAATCAAACTTAGTAAGTCAGGTATAAACATTGTAAATTTTAGAAAAAAAGATCAAAAAAAATTCAAAAACAAAAATAAATTGAAATTTTATTTTTGCATATTCACAAAAGTTAAACTGTTAAATTTAAACTTCAAATGATATTTTCATTAAAAACCGATAACATATCGTGTCGTATTTAAGTTTGAACGCAAAATATTTTGTATTATCTAAATGCCGATGTAAATTAATATATTGATAAAATTTATTTTCCATTATTTTTGATTGAAAATATAAGTGACAAGGAATTTATATATGCAATGTAGATTTGTATATTTTCCCTTCTTAGGGTATATTTAGATCTGTCAATTTGGTCAAAAAAGTCCATTTTTCGTTATAGACAGATCTAAGGAGCCAAAGACGGAAGAAACTAAGAAAAACGAAAAGTATATACGAGATTGGGCCATCATAAGGTTGCATTCTTTTATGTTCTCATAACAATCTCGTTTCTGAAATTGATATTTGTTGACCTGTGTTATTGGCTTTTTATTTGTTCCCTTTCTTTCTTTATGTTTGGGGGGGGGGGGGGGGGATGAGCCTAAGTTTTTTGGTTCATTGTTTTCCCAGCACTGCTTATACTTAATTATACCTGTGAAATAATGTAATTTTTGTTAACATCAAATTGTTATCTAATAAATCATTTTTATTTAGAGTCTTAGAAGATGGTTAATTTGTTAAAAGCAAAATGTTTAATTGCTCCTGTGTATTATCTGCAATTTGTTTTAACCTGTTATAGATAGCTTGTTTTTTTATTGCTTATGCTTACTTAAGCGTTTATATAAATTTTAATTTTCACCTGACAGACAACCCAAAAAATATTTCAAAGGGCACCAAACGTAAAAGCGAAAATAATGACGATGAAGATGACGACGACGATTAATCAATTTATTCATTCATACTTACATAAATAATAACTTATATATAGATTAACGAGCCTTAATAATTATATTTCTTGTATTTTTGCCAACAACATCTGCCCTATCAAAGTTGCTTAAAAATTGTTTGTTAATTAGCACCTTTATTATTCACAAATTTAATTAAAGGGGGCATAATTTTTTAACTGAAGCACTCAGCCCTACATGTAATACACCAATTTAACTGATATGTAGTTATATATTTTGTAACTTTGAAACCATAATACAAATAAATTTTTTAATTCATTCTCAATATATTTTACTTGATAAATATGATAAACTTTTCTATGTTTTAACGATTTTTAGCTCTTGTGAAATGCAAAAAAAAATTCATTTTTATTTGTGACTTTTTTTAAAAAAATTTCAATGTTTATATTACTAAATTTGTTTAGAAATAACGGGTAACGGATTTAAATTGTCTTTTGTAATACACAGGTTAACAAATATCGATGGAACCGTGAATTTTATGAAAACATCAAAAAATATATTTCAATGATGGCCTTATTTAATATATGTATTTCGTTTTTCTTAATTTCTTCCGGCTTCTGCTCCTTACATCCGTCCTATCGAAAACTGGCCTTTTTTCTCAAATTGACAGATCGAGAATACCCTTAAGGAAAAAATATAAGAATCCATAAATATCCTTTGTAACTAATATTATCTTCTTAAATAATAAGAAATTAAATCAAGCTTTTATATCAACATTTAGATAATACAAAATATTGCGTCCACCTTTAAATACGACCTAATAAATTATCGGGTTTTGTTTAAAGTTTTATTTGGTTTGAATGTAACAGATTACCTGTTGTTAATATGCAAATAAAAATTTAATTAATTTTTGTTTTTGAATTTTTTTTTGACATTTTTTCTAAAATTTTTAATTATAGCTGACTAACTAAGTTTGATTAGAAAAAATTGTAAACGGATTTAATATCACTAAAATGGCAGGTTTGATATCTTTAATTAGCTCTTGACCGGCAAAAATTTGTTGACTTGTTATATAGAATGCTGAAAATCTGATTACACTGGACAACAAAATTTAGACCTCAAGCATCATTTATGGCAACTATTGTTTTTGGTCAAGTTTTTGGTGCTAATTACGAATTTGAAATCAGAATATTACCCAATGCCTTAGATTTTTAGTTATTCAGTGTCAAATTAAAAATTTCGGGTAATTTGGGCTTCTATATCATAAAGCTTATGGGTAGTGACAAAAGTTTAAGAACACATTTAGTACCAAAACATTTCTTATTAACGTAAGGCGTTTAAATTTTAATTTGATATTTAATTTTTTCATTTTAATGAAATTAGTGGATTTCGTCATAAATCCGTTTTTTTCTCCTACTTGAAAGTAAATTACTAATAATCTTAAGCTATAATCTTTTTTAGATGGATTTTTTATGAGGAATCTGAATATGTCATTTTTTTTAGAAAAACTAATAGTTAAAAAAAATTTGGAATTTTTTTCTGAATTTTGGACGCAATTTTACAAAAATTGGAGGCATAGGAGAAAAAATAAAACCCGGTATTGTTATCGCTTAATAATGTTGTTTTTTTTGTTGCCCAGTGTTATTTAGGCTTTAATTAAACTTAAGAAGATCTATTATAGTCGTGTGATATTTACTAACCAAAAAATAGCTAAAAATTGCAACAGTTTCTACGGATAACATTTTTAATTTTATTCGAGCTTTAACTTAACGCGAATGGTAGGGTGAGAGTTTTGTAACGCGAATTGTACAGTGGGGTCCATACGGACCCCATTTTTATACCTCTATAACTGCAAGAGTGTTTAAGCTAAGATCTTTATCTTTTTATTATTATGAATAGAAATACGTGCTCTTTAATTATAGACAATTATAAGTTATCATTAATAAATATTGCAAATTTTATTTGACACAAAGTATAAAAAAATCTGAAATACTGAAGTTTTTCATTTTATTATATTATATTAAATAAATCATAATAAAATATATACCATTACAAAGATAAATAATTTCTATCATTATAATACCATACAAACATTTTGTATACTTAATATGTAAGAATATTTAGAAAAAAAAACTAAAAATTAACAGTGCAAATATTTAAGTGTGAATTTACATTAAGGCAATAAATTGAAATTTACCATGGTCCATGCGGGCCCCAATTCTCTAAAACTAATTTCTAAACAAATTTTGTTATTATACTAAGACCAAATTTTAATTACTAGTTTTGTTTATTACACATTTAAGAAAAAAGTTACAAAATTTTGGCCAATATATATTTTATTTGAAGATTTTAAAATATAAAAAGTGCTGGGGTCCGTATGGACCCAACAGTACCAATCTCGAAATTTTTAACAAAAAAATATGACTATTTTATCACGATTTTTTTGTTCGTTACCAATTTTAATTTGATTTTTTACGCATAACTTTAATTATTCGCCACTTTTGTTATATGGCCTTTATTTTTCTATAAATTAAAATTATTAGGCCATGTCTAAATTTTTTGTTTGATTTACCATAATCAAAAGGTTTTTAAAGTGTTCTATCATTGGGGTAAGATTGCGAAATGCTTATATATATCCATGATTCATGTGTTATTACACCACCCGCGAATGTTAGGGTGAAAAATTGAATGCAATAGTCGGGTCCCAAATCCGAATTTTAAACCTATATAACAAAAGTTTATTAGCTATGATCTTTATTTTTTTATTATTTTGTAGAAAAATACGAGTTCTTTAATTACAAACTAATTTTAGTTATCATTAAAATATTACAAATTTTATTTAACACAAGGTAAAAAAATCCGAAAAAATATAAATTTTTTATTTCTTTACATTTAATTTAAATCTTGTCACTTAACTTAATGTATCTATTTTATTGATAATATATTGTTTTTAGGTCTGAACATTTTTAAAAGAATTCATAAAAAAAACATTTCAGAATACAAACTGTTTTTGGTTATTTTACCTTTAAACTTAATTTTATAAAGAAAAAAAGATAATTATTATTATCATTATAGAATTCAAACATTTATACTTAATATCTAAACCTATTTATAACAAAAATACCTAGAAAATAAGGTTGCAATTATTTTAGTTTAAATTTGCATTTAGGCTATATTATGGCTTTTAATAATGAAATTGAGAGTGGGAATCATACGCACCCCAATTGAATTTCTAACTTTTAAACAAGTATTGTTACGAGACTTAGATTAAATTTTATCTACACAGGTCAACAAATAGCAATGTCATAATCGAGATTGTTATAAGAACATAAGAGAATACAACCCCATGATGGCCCAATCTCATATATTTTGTTTTTCTTAGTTTCTTCCTTCTTTGGCTCCTTACGTCTATAATGAAATATGGCCTTTTTTGACCAAATTGACAAATCTAAATATACCCCAAGAAGAAAAAATATAAAAATCTACATCTACTATACAATTTTCAAACTCGATTTTTCTTTGCTACGCTAGATCTTGGATATGGTTTGTAGTTGAGCGACGTGTGAGGTGTGGTTTTGTAGGGTAGGTTGAGAAGTGTGCGGAAAGATAGTTAGGAAGCGATCGAGACTTCCGGTGGGTGTGAAAAACCTGACTTTAAAAAGTTTTTTCAAGCATTAGCGATAAAAAAAATCGTTTGTCGAAAAGGTGCCTAGGAATGTCGAGTTTGTATTTTTATCCACTAGGAAGTTTTATTTTTTGTTTAAACGACGAAATTCTCTCAGGACTTTAAATGGTAAGGTTTTACTTTGAAATTTTTTAAGGTAAATTATTATAATATTGCCCACGTTTTTGGAAAGTTTCGAAATTTTATCAGCTTCTCTTACGGAGATATTTAAGGTTAAACAGGGGATTAAAATTTGAACTTTACACTCGGGATCGGTTTGACAAAAATTCTGACTACAGTTTTTTCTTAAATTTTTATCGAATCATAATAGTATAGTCACCTTTTCTCAAAATTTCAGACTCCTCTTTTAGCCCATGAGCCGAGTTAGCGGCCCGGTACCGAAAGGTACATAAATGTACCTTTTGGGATTTCGGTCTTAAAGAGTAGTTAAAAAATATTATTTAAACGTTCTTATCCATAATTTATGCAAGCAAGTTAGGTCCTTAAAATTTATGCAAATTGAAGCTCTTCAGCTATAGCAGTGTGAAAGACCTAGGGCGCCAAACCCTGGAAATCATGATGCTCTGTACGAATTAAATTAACACACAAGAAGGTCGCCAAAACGATCAAAATTTGTCTTATCCTATTCCTTAATGATAGTTTAATCGTGGTATAAAGTGATTGACCTAGCTACTTTATTTGTTTTGCTAAGATTGGGCTATATTTTCAGGTACAAATATACAACTATAAGCAGGCAATACATAATTAAATTTTATTTATAATACATATATATTCTATTTGAAATGTTTATATTAATTTATTATATTAACCAAAGTGGTCCGGGCCCGGACCCCCTTTGTTTAGTAAAATAATATTATACTGAATAATTGTACCATAAGACAACTGTCTTAATTAGGAGGGTAAGCAAAATATTATGTAAGATATATAAATTTTGATATATTTCATTGTGATTGTTTTTATAAAACAAATATTTGTCTCATAAATAAGACATAGAATTTAATATTAAACATATGTTAATTATTTCTTTCTTATTCCAGATAACAATACTTAGCCAGTTTTGATCATTGAAATTTTCAGGAATCAATTTTTGGGTGAGTAATTGATACATCATTTGGCGAAAAATTTTATTTTGTGCTGCTCGGCACCAAAAAAACACAGCACGGAACAGTTATTTTTTTATTTTTTTAGATTCATCCTGTTACATCACCTACAAATCACTATTAATTAAATCAATAAATTCAAATATCCACACTTTCAATACCAGTATTTTTCTTTTAATTTTTAGATTCATCCTGTTACATCACCTACAAATCAATATCAATTATACCAATCAATTTAAACATCCACACTTAATACAAGTATTTTTCTTTTAATTTTTAGATTCATACACTTACAAATCATTATTAATTAAATCAATAAATTCAAACATCCACACTTTCAATACAAGTATTTTTCTTTTAATTTTTAGATTCACCCTGTTAAATCACCTGAAAATCATTATCAATTATATCAATTAATTTATACATCCACACTTTTAATAATACAAGTATTTATATTTTAATTTTTAGATTCATCCTGTTACATCACCTACAAATCACTATTAATTATAACAATTAATTTATACATCCACACTTTCAATACAAGTATTTATATTTTAATTTTTAGATTCATCCTGTTACATCACCTACAAATATTAATTATAACAATTAATTTATACATCCACACTTTCAATACAAATATTTATGAATATTATTACCTTGTAGATATATGGCAGAATTAAGATGGTTACAAACATTAAATAATAATGCATCGCCTCAGATTATATGTAAGCATTATTAAATTAAATAATTATGAGATAAATTATATATGATTTACATATTTAGTGTCAAAAATAGATGAATATCATGGTATCCGTTATAATCTTAATCATTTGCATCCTCGCATTATACGTATATATATTTTTTATACGTAATATCTACTTAATACACAAATTTATACTTATTTTTTAATTTTATAATGATGGAGAAATAATAATTTTACCAATCAAAAGTCGCAGAAGTAACAGGTTGTAGGACAAGGATTAGGTATTAAATTGCTTTATTCTTTTGATATAATCAAACTGCCCCCTCAGTTTATGATTTATTTTATGCAATCTGATAATTTAATTTAAAATTAAAAAGAACAAATAGAATCACTAAATGCAAAGGTATTAGACGTCTAAAATTTTTATTTAATATACTAATATATCTTTCTATTATGAGTTTACTGTTGATATACTTGCAATGGGAATAATTTCCATCACGTTTAATTATTAATTATATAGTATTATTTTTAAATTTTATCTTTATTATTTTTATACCTTTTAAAAGCTGAATAAATCTTTGCTCTCAATGATTTGCTGTAATACGATAGAAAATATAAATATCATGAATATATACAATATTATACATTTTATATTTTGCTATGTTTTTTATATTTTAATCAAAAATAAATATTTCAATATATCAACTAATTTCCTCTCAATGGCAGCGTACGCAGTTCTATATATTTAGATACAAATGTCCCAAAATTTTATTAAGATATTACCTAACAACCTTTTTTGCCTTTTAACCTAGCTTAAGATACATAATTACCGCAAATGATTTTTACATTATGAATATTACAAAAAATTTTTAGAATTTTAATATATCCACTAATTGCATTTTTGCTCTCAGTGAGCAAAATTTGCTATGAGAAAGATTTGCCAAACATTTTTTAAGTTAATAAGTTGGTAATTACGAACTCCGATAACAAGTTACAAATTATAAATATATGTTTTTTATAATCAAATTAAATATTTAAATTTATCGACTGATCGTTTACACAGCCAATCAGTTTACTTAAAATGTCGTGTACACAGCCAATCAGTTTAAATAAAATGTCAAGTTGCCCGGGCGGAGCGGCCACATGGGCTAGTTGCATATATAAATTCCTTGTCTATATTTTTAATCACGAATGAAGGAAAATAAAATTTATTAATTTATTAAGTTTTACATCGGCATTTAGATAATACAAAATATTTCGCGTCCAAACTTAAATATGACACGATATATTATCGGTTTTTAATTAAAATAATATTTGAAGTTTGAATTTAACAGTTTACCTTGTGTGAATATGCAAAAATAAAATATTAATTAATTTTTGTTTTTAATTTTTTTTTGTTTTTTTGACTTTTTTTTCAAAAATTATGTTTATACCTGACTAACTAAGTTTGATTAGGAAAAACGGTAAACGGATTTAATATTCCCTAAGATGGCAGGTGTGATCTCTGTAGTTAACTTACTCTCAAAAAATTGTTGACCTGTGTAGTTTTGTTTATTATATTTAAGAAAAAAGTCACAAGAAATTGAGCAATAATATAATATTTTTACAAATATTTTAAATGTGCCTGGGGTCCGTATTGACCCCACCGTGCTAATCGCGGGTTAATTTATGGTTACCACCTGATCGCTTATCAGCTGAAAATCTAATGAAGAATGGTTTTTGAATCTTTAGTTACAGAAGTTTTAAATAGATTTTTGGGAAGTTATATTGAAAATTTAGATACAAATCAGTTAAACATTGGAATTTGGGGAGGTGAGATTATTTATGTTTATTGTTAGGGGATGTTGTTTTGAAAAATCTTGCGATAAAGGGAACTGCTCTATCAGATTTGGATTTGCCTATAAAATTATATCAGGGGCATTTGGGTAATTGAATATTATTAATTATACGCTCAGGTAAACTAACTCTCAAAATTCCATGGAAAAATCTGTATTCTGCTCCTGTGATAGCAACTATTGACAATCTTTTTGTTCTATTAGTACCTAACTCAGGTATTTTTGCCTGCATTTTCATATTAATTATCATAATTACCTAATGTAAGTTTTTAAGAAGGATTATATAAAATATGAACATTACATGATTGGCATAGGCCCTATATAAAATATAGATTAAGGCTGGGATCTAAAAGTCCATTCAGCCCTATGCCAGCCCAAATTTAAATATGAGGCAGGCCAAAATTTTCAATAGGCTAGGCATGCTGGTTGGGAATTACAAAAAATATGGATTGAGGCATAATTTCTTTTACCTAAATTTTAAACTATTATATAATTAAAATAAAAAATTTATTATCACCCAATTAAAGTTATAACTTCCACACTCTATAATTATTGATAATTTTACAACAAAAAATTTTTACCCTAAATTTTTTGGGCATTTATTATGGGCCAAGTTACGTTAGTCTTAAAATGAAAAATCATTCACGTGCCATGCTAAACTGCAACTGGCAGGGCAGGCTACTGAATATGATGAGCCAGGCTGAAATATTGCCAATTTTAAACTCTGATTTTTATGTAATTTTAGAATAAAATTTTAAATATTCCTGATATATATTATTTCTTTTGATCAAAAGGCTTGAGCAAAAGAATGTTTTATATGGATATAGATCACCAAATTACCAATGAATATTTTATGCATGACTCAGAGATTTTAATTTTTTGCATGTTATAAAATTATAAATTTGGTTCCCATTTTAAAAATCAATATTTTTTGCTTTTATTTAAGAAATTAATTACCAGCAATTTTTTGCAGATTTATCAATAATTAAATCAACAAAATTTACCTATAACAATAAAGAGAATTAGCATAATCTATATTTATAATTTAATTGAGCCAAATCTAATAACCTCTTTCTATTGTTATCTTGGGCAATTATTAAATAATAATCTTGCTAAAAACGTTTCCTTAATAATGAGTTTTATCAAAATGTCTTATAAGTTAAATGTCTTTAGATCAGACATACTTAAAAATTCAAGAATGTTATTTGTATCAATATTAATCTTCATTACAAGTTAACAAATTTTATGTTTTTCATCCACATTTAAGTTATGGAAAATTTTGGTGTTATAAAATTTTATAAAAAACTGAAAGATTGAGGAAGTTTTAATATATTCTATTATAAAATGATCCTTAAAATAATTATTTGTTTTTAAAATTTTTGCAAAAACATTATTTTTTGTTATTTTTATTGTTTGTAACAGGCTGAAAAAGATTGATCTGACAAATTTTTTTAGAGTCTAGATAGCCACTTCTTCCATAAAATTCGATTATTTATAGCTATGCCAAAATTTTTTATTCAAAACACAGTGAAATTGTTCCAGTTTTTTTAATCATATATAACAAACAAGCGGATTAAAAAAAATTATGCATTAAAGATTGATCCCTTTTAGGTTTAATAGACATTGATTATAATTAATATACATTTTCTGGCCTTTATTGTAGCTTAAAAATGTTTGTGGCCATAGTAACACAGGTCAACAAATATTTATGTCAGAAACGTGAATTTTATAAAAACATAAAAGAATGCATCCCCATGATGGTGTAATCTCATGTATGTGTTTCGTTTTTCTTAGTTTCTTCCATCTTTGGCTCCTTAGATCCTTCTATAACGAAAAATGGCCTTTTTTGACCAAATTGATAGATTATAATATACTCTAAATAGAAAAAAATTTCTTTTTTTGCATATTATAATCCCTTGTAACTTACATTATTAATAACAAATAATGGAAAATTTTTTATGAATATATAAAGCTCTTACATTGGCATTTAGATAATACTAATCATTTCGCGTCCAAACTTAATTACGACACGATATATTATCGGTTTACAATGAAAATGTTATTTGAAGTTTAAAATTAATAGTTTAACTACTGTGAATATGCAAAAATAAAATTTCAATTTATTTTTGTTTTTGAATCTTTTTTGGTTTTTTTTTACCTTTTTTCCTAAAATTTTCAATGTTTATAACTGACTAACTATTGATTAGAAAAAACGGTAAACGGATTTGATATTGCCTAAGATAACAGGTTTGATCTCTGTAGTTAATCATAACTCTCAAAAAATTGTTGAGCTGTGTAATGGTAGGTCTAAATTAATTCAACAATTAAGCTTTTTTAATGAACTTTTGCACTAAAATATCATTAGATTATTTATATCATATTACCTACCTTTATTTTTAGCCTTTATCTTGGATTAAGGGAGCATTATAAAATCAATTATATGACTTTAGAGATATGTCCATTTTTAAACTGATTTACCTGTTTATATTTGCAATTAGTTTTATTCAAATGAAAACAAAATTAAATGTTAATAAACAAACCTATCATTTCCTTCTATCGATTTTAGCTTTCTCTTGCACCCATATTATTTGTCATATATTTATTTGCCACCTCTTTCACAAAATATGCCCAATAAAGTTTAATTAAAAATGAGAAAAAAATAGACAGTTTTAAGCATTTTTATATCTTAAAATAGGTTTAATAATTGTAGTATTGCATATAATGGGATTTCGATAACTTGCTGTTTATGAAGTGAAAGATATGGTTTGTCATTAAGATTTAGTCTCAAACTCAAATTATTCACCAATTCTTGCGCCCCCTTGAACCAGATCGAAAATGTAAAGTGGGCGGGCACTTTTAATATTTTTAAACCTTACTGGATTGTACTCATTAATTTTCTTCTTAACATTTCCTGTTTTATCTCTTTTTGACCTTTTTAAAAGTCAGTTATAGTCAAATTAATTTTGTAAAAGTTAAATTATCATAACAAGCCCTCGGTTAAAAATTTTGAAGCTTTCAACTATTGCATTGATTAGTCTCGAATAATTATAAACCAAACCTGTTACCAACTTTAAAATTCTGGCCCTTACAAATCACTAAAATAGTATTACTGGGACGATTTAATCTACCAGACTTTGTTGATATTAGTATGTATTTTAGTAACATCGTAGTACAACTTTTTTTGAATTTAATGCTTATAGTAAGAAAATAGTTTAGCTAGCTGATTGTACTTTATTGATTTAATGAGGGAAAACTGCCCTTGCTTCATTATGTATTAATTAGCGCTTTGGTCAATTTATTTGTGTTTTTTTAACATTATTTAGTTGTTAAGTACGATGAACGAGCCGAAGAAAAAGCGATTCAGGAAATTAAGCAAAAGGAGCTAGCGAAAATCGAAGAAGCTAAACGAAAGCAGGAACTGTCTAAAGGTCATTTATAAGATCATATTTTATAATAAATATTGCGCAAACAAATTTTATGGTTGACAAAACCATCTTTTTATCATTATTTAAAAAGTTTTATAGTTGAGCTATTAGACGAGAGAATTTGAAAAAAGGTTGGAGGTATAGTTTAATATGTCGACTATAATAATAAAAATAATAACATATGGACCAATTTTAAATTATTAAATATACGATAAATTTGCTCGAATTCATATATACATTAAGCAGACGATAAATGTTGGTCCGAATAAGCAAACGATAATTTTTGTTCGCTTCAGATTTAAAGATGAGGTATATCATTTTTGTTGTTTTGTTTATTGTAGATTCCGCTGCGGGAAAACAAGATACGTTTGTGGAAAAACTTGTTTCACAAATTATTAAAAACCTGCAAATTAAAATAACTGGAATTCATCTGCGTTACGAAGACACCTATTCTAACCCAGAAAAACCTTTTGCTTTTGGTGTTACATTGAATTTTCTCTCCTTTGATGTAAGCCTATTTTCACAAACTATTTTTTATTGTTACAAATTGAACTAAAACGCCCTTTAAATTCTAATATTTTAAAACCCATATAAAGTTTATATAAGATAGATGAAACATAATTATGGCACTTCAATATATTTTTAACGTTTTTTATTTGATCAGACAACAGATGAAAAATGGAAGCCGTGTGTCGCGACCGATGCTATCAAAATGGTGTATAAGGTTTAGGCCATTATAATTTTTATCCATGACTTTCAATAAATGCTCACAATTTTTATAATATTACAGATTGTACGACTGGACGCATTATGTTTGTATTGGAACAGCAACTTGCCCAAAGACAGTAGCTTTTTAAATATGAAACGAGATGACCTGATTAAAGTATTTCAAGATGGTATAGCTCGCTCTAGTCTTGTAAGCAGTACAAATTCCCAAATGTTGGCTGTGGCCAATTCAAAAGACAATGGGTTATTTTTAAGTCCTTATATCACTTACTACCACTTTCAAATTTAAATAAAATTTATAATTTATCAACAAATTAATTTAATTAATTCACAGAATAACAAATTTAGCATGGGTCTTATATATAACATTACTGTAAATATTCTTATCATGCATCATTTAATGTTTAGTAAAAGTTTGGAGAGCTTAGACAACGGCAAAGATGAAAAAAGTTTACTTCCTGAAAGTTACACATACATTCTCAAACCACTTACGTCTCTTGCTCAACTTAGGTTGAATCCCAAACCTGAGCTTGATGGGACGGATTTTACGACTCCCAAAATTCTTCTAAATTTGATCATTCAGGGCATATCTATCGGGCTAAGTCAAGATCAGGTTTCATAACTTTGATTGCTTAATTATTGATCTATTCTACCTTTAATATATCGATTATCATACTTAATACTTTATTTAATTAGTATTATATTAATTTTCTGTTTGGATAAAAATCATTGTTACTATTGAACTGTTTTGTCAATAAATTTTTTAATTAAGGCATTCTTTTGTTTTTTACCAATATTATACCTGAAATTCTATAAATTTGCACATAGAATTGCAGGTTTTTATGGGATTTTTTCCCGGTATATATGTTGTTGTTGAAAAATTTCTTCTCAAGTATATATGTCCCAACTTATCCATTTTTTGAATTGCAATTAATTTGTATTATGCTTGATATCACACTCCGTTATAATGTCTTATAGTACCAAGATATACTTGAATTATTGGAGAGCGTTGAAACGTTAAGCCTCAAATCAAAGTACAGAAAATATAGGCCCGATTTGCGTGTTTATCCTGATCATTATAAAGAATGGTAAGATTTTTTTTTAAAATAATTTTGAAAAAATTTTTGATATATGACATGACTCAATAAATAGAGGTAAATATATTCCGAGAAGTTTTCTTGGTTTTGTGCTTATTTGAGAGCTCAAATTCATTTTAAATTGTACCCTCTATAAATATTTTATATAAAAAGTAGGAACGATTGTCTTTTGTATTGAAATAAATGCCCAAATAACAATATGGTAGTGCAGTGAGTTAGCTTACCGCTCTGAGCTAAAAAAAAAATAAAAAATTTTTTTATAATGACTTTGAGGCAACTTATTAGTTTTTCTAAAGTAAATTAGACATTCTTGCGCCTTCTAAAAACTTAGATGATGGTATGACGTTTCCTTTTTATTCAAAAAAAATATGGTATTTTAACATTTTATATATATGATATATTTTAGGTGGCATTTTGCCCAAAATGCGGTAACCCTCGAAATCGTGAGGCCTCGGCTAGTCCAATGGAGCTGGAAGCACATACACACCCATCGAGAACTTGTTCGACGCTACACCGAAGCCTATAAGATTAAATTGACGGCTAAAAAGTTACCTCTCGACGCGAAAAATATCTTAGATGTTTGTGCTTTTTTTTATTTACAAATTTATTATTAAAATATTTAAAAAAACACTTCTTTGTAATAATCCCTCTATAAAAACACAAAATACAGTTTTTTCCTTTAATGAATATTAATTTTATTGTTGTCAGCAAATTTTTTTTTATATATTAGCTTTCTGCTTTTTTGGAGGCGGTAGTGAGCTTCTTCTGTTTGATTTTCTAATTGGGTCTATTCATGCACTCGTCCTTGTTTAATTTGTGGCATCATGCTGGCGTCTATCTTTTGGGACCAGTTGAGTTTAAGTCTGCCTCTTGCGCCCTTGTCTTGTACGTTAACTTCATATATCAGATTGCAAAGATGAAGCTCACCATTTCGTCTTTCGATGTGACCAAATTAGCAGAGCCGATTTTGATTTTTGTATTAATAGGAGGAATGTTTAGGCTGCCGAAAATATAATCATTATTTTGTTTTTGCGCGTCACTCCTAGAAACATCGTAACATTCGCATTTCTGTCGTTTAAAGAATTCTTTCGTCACTTTTTCGAAGGGCCGTAGTTTTTAGGCTATATGTTATTGCAGGTTGTACTGTTGTTGCATAAACTTACCTTTCATTATGATAGGGATGTTTTTGTCGAATACACGGGTCAACGATCTCCATTTTAACAATTCGATTTTAAGTATGTTCCTTACTTGCTCAACATCTTCGTCATGTTGAAAATAGGCTCCTAAGGAAGTTGCCAAATGTTTGGACATAAAAGACCAATCTGTGTCGATCATCAACTCTTCGTGTCCCGATCCTCCGAAAACTATGAGTTCGGTTTTGTTTTTGTTGATTTTAAGGCCTAACTTTTTAAGTGCACGTTTTCAACTTAGTACACTTTTGCGCAATTCCTCTGAATTTTGAGCCATGAGCAAGCGTAAAGTATGTGCCACGGTGCTTTTGTGGTAACGCTCTTTGATATCACGTCCATTACCGAAATAAATAGCAGGGGACTTAAAGCCGAACCTTGATGCACTCCCTTATTGATTGTGAAACCCTTTGAAGTTCCTCCCAATTTCTTTAAGGTTGTTGTCATACAAGCTGTGAACTATCTCGATATACGACTCGGGCACGTTCTTTTTCCTTAACGCCCACCATACTACTGCTTTCGGGATCTTTTCGAACGCTTTTAAGTTAGAAGCAAGCAGTAAAACTTCAGATTCTTTCTTGTGAAACGCTCTGTCAAACGAAGAGTGTGAATTGCGTCCATTGTAGACCCTCCTCTCATAAATCCACATTGCTCAATTTCAATCTCGATAACTTCTCGCGTTCTGTTGTTAGCAATATATTTAACACAATTACAAAAACTAATTCGTATTATGTCAAAACATGCCCAATATTAGTTAATTCGCTTGCTTAAACATAACCCGGTTATTAAATAAACTAGTAATAAACGTCCTGGAAAGTTCGTCTATATTACTATCTAAACCAAAAAATGCGTAATTAGTTTCGTTCTATTTAAAATAATTTCAAAAATATAATAATGCTTTTTTATAATTTTTTACACATTTTGACGAATTATTAAAAAATGACTATACTTAAAAATGTTTGTTATGTAATATATAAAAAAGGGTTTAACAATTTTTTATGCTCCTTATAAATTAGGACACAAGTTTTTAATTTTTTTTTGTTAAAACTTTACGCTTTTAAACTTATACTATAATTTTGCTTCATTTATATAGGATGCTGAACGTAAACTCGACGTGTTTAACATAACCATTGCCCGTCAAAAGGCGAGTCTTGAGGTCAGACGTCATGCCAGAGCTACGCCCGATTCTTCGGGCGGTGGGGGTGGTTGGTTTGGGGGCCTCTTTTCGCGATGGAGTGGTCACACGCCTGCGCCTGTAAGTCCTACTACGGCAGAACATATTGCCAAAAACAATCACCTGCCTGGTGCTGCTGAGGGAATAGGTTAATTCTTTTTTCTTATATCCATGAGGCATGTTGTTTTAGTGTCATATATAAATAATCATTAGCGAATCTACTTTTGTTACTTTTTCGAATATATTTTTTTCTTCATCGAATAAAATCAGAATAATTACATTGTTGTCTACCCCTGATGATCTGACATTTAAAAAATTATATTGTATACTCAATATAAATTACTGGTAACACAGGTTAATAAATTTTTGAGAGTTTTTTATTAACTAAAGAGACTAAACCTGCCGTCTTAAAGATTTTCATATTCGAACACTTTTTTAAATCAACTTTTGAAGTCAGCTTTAAACATAGAAAATATTTATAAAATTGTTAAAAAACAAAAAAGAAATAAATCAAAAATTTGTTGTTATATATTTTGAATAGCTAAACTGTAAATTACTTAAAATAATATTTTCATTAAAGATTATATATCGAGTCCTTTTAAATTGTGGCATAATATTCTGTATTATTTAAATGTTGATGTTAGTTCTTATCTAATTTATTTTTCAGTTGAAATAAATATTTTTATAGTGATTATAAGAAAATAAATTTAAATTTTTTTAGGGTATTCTCGAAGTCGCAAAATCTGTTAATTTGGTCAAGACCTTATGAATTAAGGCCATCATGGGGATCATTTTATTTACAAAAACTTTTTTTCTGATATGTAATAATTGACGACCTGTGTAAATTTTTAAAAATTTCAAACTTGATTATTTGATTAAACCTTATATTTTTTTAATATTTTCTTTTCTCTAACTTTAATATTTAAATGCTTAACTCTTTCGCTTGAATTTAATTATTATGATTTACTAATTTTTATATTGAAAAATATTCGGGATAATTCTATATTAAAAAAAAATGATCATTTTTTTTGTTTTTCCTAGCTGCTAAACTAAATGAAGCCATGACACCTGAAGAAAGGAGAAAATTGTATGAGGCTATAGATTACACCGAAACCGGCGTGCCACCGGAATATCCACCTGAAGTATTTACTACAGGATGACTTAATTTTGAATTTGATATTTTATAATATTGCATGCTACAATTTATAATTAGGAATTATTATTATCAACGCATATTTTAAAATATTAATATAGTTTGTACAAAACGTCTTCCATTTTAAGCTAGTCAAGCTTTCACTCACGCTATATACCCAAATACAACGAATGTAATATTTTCAAAACTTTTGAATTTTTTTTGTTAATTTCTGACATAACATTTATAAATGAATCATGATTATTTTAAAGCATGCTATATTTTTTTGTAAAATTTTATAAAATTAATATAGAGAAAGTAGGCTCACCGATATGGTTTTAAATGGGTTAAGCGTAACCTTTGAACAATGCCCTGGGGCAGATGCGTCGCAGTAATATGTTTTATATTTATTTATCAATGTTTTATCTATAATTGTTATACTTGTTATATTGATTAACCGTTATTCACACTTTATAATGTACACTTCGTATAACAATTTTTTAAAGTTATTAAAAATGGAGTGAAATTTATTTTTATCTAAATAAAATCGTCTAGTGATTAAAAATCAAATAGTTTACTTCGAATGAATAAACAATATAACAATAATTTCCTATATTAATTTAGTCCTCTTAAACGGTCACATTTTTTGTAATTTAATTTATTAAATATTACTTAAATGCAACACAGTATAATGCTCTTCTATGTTTTTACATTAGGATTGAAGTAAATATGGACAATTTTAACGTGCGTGGTAAACCAAATTATTATGATAAGGATCCCATGTTGATAAAAACAATAAAATCTGAATTAAAGGAAAGCCTCATCCATATTCTGTATGAAGCTAACCCATTAGATCATTCTTGTGATCAAAGACTCCACCTCGATGCTAACCCCTTACAAATAATCTATGATGCTGTATGTTTACTTTTAATTATTTCATTTTTTTAACTGGTTAACTCATACACCATTAATTCATAATTTGCCGTGTTTTCAAAACAAATTAGGATCTTTACCCATTGTGCTGGTAATGGCAAAAGATTCATATTGAGCATGGGGCCAGATAAGGAATAATAGAGGAGGATTAAATACGAAAAATTGTTTATAACTATAATAAAGAAATGTTATTCATTTTAACGGCTAAAGTTTTTAGAACGTATTGTTAATTTACTGTCGTGTTGTATATTTTGAAAATCAAAATGAAGTTTATATTAACATTACTACACTATAATTATTTTTTTAGGAAATGTATGTTTTAAAATACTATATATGATCTATCTATCTTTTGTTTCAAAAATATTGAAGACATTTGAAAAATTGTACATATTGTACTTTAAAATTAATGTTAGGGGACCATTAACGAACTGGGCAGCTTCTTCAAACCTCCTGAATCGGTCAAACTGAAACAGTAAAATTACACTTTTGTTTCAATGAATAAATTATTGATATAAGTGTCTTAATTTGTATATTTTGATCATAGACGTTATAACACAATGTTAACATTATTTTAAACAACAAAGCGAAAAGTAAAGCATAATTTGGGAAAAATTGTATATGAGTTCAAACCAAACAGTGACATTCCGGCCATGACATAATTTTTTAGGCCCAGTTCGGCCTGCCCCAATCTGCGGTTCAGCCCGTTTTGGTATTTGGTTTTTCCTTAGGCTCTGGCCCGACCCGAATTTGCAAATACGGCTTAAAAATTTTATATTACAAGGCATACATTTTTTGTTTTAAAATTATTAATAAAATACAGAGTTTAAAATACCCTTCATTGTATGACAATAAATTTATATTTTTAATTCTTTTTAATAAAATTAATAATTAAGCAAAATAAGAATAAAAAATTCGGAGCTCGGTCTGTTACACATTTTTTCTGATTCAGGCCTTGGCACAGCCCGGCCCAAAGGCGGACATTTGGGTTACCTGTTCTCTAAAAGAAATTCAACATTTTTTTATAAATATTATAATTAAGAAAGTACAAAATGTTAAATTATAAAAATTTTGTGTGTTTATCAAGTGATATTATACCACGCGTATTCAAATTATCATTTATTACACAGGTCAACAATTTTTTGAGAGCTATGAGTTAACTACAGAGATCAAACTTGCCAACTTAGGGCATATCAAATCCGTTTACCATTTTTCCTAATCAAACGTTAGTCAGGTATAAACATTGAAAATTTTAGAAAGGTCAAAAAACAAAAGAGAATCAAAAACAAAAATAAATTGAAATTTTATTTTTGCATATTCACAATAGTAAAACTGTTCAATTCAAACTTCAAATAATATTTTCGTTAAAAACTTATATTGTGTCGTGTTTAAGTTTGGACGCGAAATATTTTCCATTATATAAATGCCGATATAAGAGCTTGATATATGAATAAAATTTAATTCTCATTATTTGTGATTATAAATATAAGTTACAAGAAATTTTTATATGCAAAAAAGATTTTTTTTATTATTTCTTTTTAGGGTATATTATATGTCAATTGGTCAAAAAGGGCCATTTTTTGTTATTTACAGATCTAAGGAGCCAAAAACGGAAGAAAGTAAAAAAAACAAAAAATATATATGAGATTAGGCCATCATGGGGATGCATTCTTTTATGTTTTCATAAAAATCTCGTCTCTGACATTGATATTTGTTGACCTGTGTTAGACTAGAAATGCTAATTACAATGAAATAAAAACCTTATATCCAGTTGGTTAATTTTAGCAGATCATTTAAACCCTCCATATTAATTCCTTATTTCTATCTGTTTTGATTATTTTATATACAAATATAGATTACAAAATGCCGCAGTGTCGACATTTGAGGATGTCAAACAAAATACAGCTACTGGTTATAAATACGCTCTTGAGAAACGGAAAATTCTTGATCTTAAATTAAACATTAAATCTTCTCATATACTCTTGCCTAACGATGGCATATATAAAGAGTATGCTTTACTCTTATTTTTTTATCTGAATCTTAATATTTTGAGGATGACTATTATTTTTTGGATTTAATTTTGAATACAGCTATTTTTTTACAATTTATCAAGGGATTCAGATATAATATTGCTTGATTTGGGTAATTTTTCGATGTATTCTATCAAAGACGGTCAAGATATACAAGATTTTTCCGCATATATAACACGCCTCTCTCCGGAACAAAAGGTTTTATTACTTTGATTCAAAAAGAGAATTTAAATTGGAAGTTTAAAAATGTGTATTTGTTAGAATCAAGAAATTGAAGATCTCATGCAACAATCGTACGACAAAATTGAAATAAAAATGGAAAGGATTCAGTTATTATATGCTACCCGAAGTATAATTATGGTTAATTAAAATTTTAAAGTTGTGTATGTTCCTATTTATTATGAAATTTTTATGGAATTTTTCTTTTTTTAATTGTTCCTAGATGACAATTGGAAAAGTGTTAAAAATTTAGATGATTCACCCCTGCACATTCTCAAACCGGGCCAAATCAAAATTTTGTTGGAGAAGGCAATTATCATGGATGACCCTAATATACCAAAGTATGTTTAAATCAAGGATTATATGCAATGATTAGATGAATTTTTAGTTTAAGCTATATATATTATTTTTTTTCCTAGTGGCCGAACCTTCATCCCCCAAGAGGGGCTTTAAAAATATTTTCTTATTTTTTATTACACAGATCAACAAATCTTTGAGAGTTATGAGCCAATACAGAGATCAAACCCGCCATCTTAGGCATTTACAATTGGTTTACTGTTTTTTTAATCAGACTTAGTGAGTCAGCTATATGAAAATTTTAGAACAATTGTCAAACAAAAAAGATTCAAAATCAAAAATAAATTGATTTTTTGCATTTTCACAACTTACTGTCAAATTCAAACTTCAAATAATAATTTTATTAAAACCAATTATATATTGTGTCGTATTTAAGTTTGGACGCGGTATTATATGCTGATGTAAAAGCCTGATATAATAAAAATTTTTATTTCTCACTATTTGAGAAGATAAATATAAGTTACAAGAAATTTTTATGTGAAAAAAAATTATTGAATTTTTTTAGGGTATTCTCAAGGTCGCAAAATCTGTCTGTTCGGTCTATAATGGCCATTTTGGTTATGGATGGGTTTAAGAAGCCGAAGGCCGAAGAAAATATCAAAAACGGAATATATTAGAAAAGGCCATCATGGGAATGTATTTTTTTATGTTTTCATAAAATTTATTTTTTTCCCACATTGGTATTTGTTAACCTGTGGTATTGATCATAAAACGCATATACGTGGCGACGAAGATTTAATGTTAATGCATTAAATAACCACTAAACATATGCTAAATTTGGTGTAAATAAATTTAATGGACTGCCAGTAAAAATTTACCTAACTTACACTTACAGGCAACCATAATTACTACCCTAAAATATAATGTCATGTGCCAAAAGGCGCATTTGCGTTGAATTTTTTCGCTTTATTGTGTAACGACGTCTGTTTTAAAATAGCGCTGTTGCTTTATATTATTTAATTTTTATATATAAGGATCCGTATTTTTGGAGTATTGCCCGACCTAACCGTCGATGTAATTGACCGACGTCTCGAACAAATCCTTCAACTCGTTTTGAGTATCCCACGACCCGAACCGGCCCCCGAAGAACATAATAACTTATCGCCCACCAGTGATACGGGGGGCGATATTGGTAACCCTATGGCGACGTCGAACACAGATGCTGCGCTCACTGCGGCTCAGAAGATTCGCCGAAAAACGAGGCCTGCCAGTGACCTAGATGTATTAAAATATCGTTTGTTTTTCAGTGCTTGTGTATATCTACATGGTCGTCTTTTTTCAATAAAAATATTTTTTTATACAAAGTTTTACACAAAAAAATAGTGTGTTGTGTTAAATTTTTAAACGAAAATAGTGACATTCAATATTATATCATCGTGCATTTAATAGGTTATACAGTTTTACTATAATTGATACATGTTTTTCAACGTAAAAAAGCATAATGTAAATATCCTATACAAAAACTGATTATTTTAAAATTGATTTTAAAAAATTTTTTAAAGTTTACTAATACTTTTTGCCCTTTATTAAAAAATTATATGTATGAATTTTATTATTAACGTAATCTCCTTTCTATGTATGTTCTTTTCAATATACTTTGTTTATTATATACAGGATTAGTATAAATTAATAAGGGGCCATACCAAGGTATTATATTTATATTTTTTGAATTAAGGATGCATTGACGCAATCCAGCGGGGACGAAACGTTTAAATTAGAAGAAGTTGTTGATGGCGACCAACAGAGCGACACTAGTTCTAATAAAAGTCGCTCGGGAAAAGGCAAAGATTCACCAAATTACAATATTCAACTAACTAACCTCATCATGAACATTGAACTAAAATTAGTTAATTTTTTATGCACCAATTTTTTAAAGCGGACCATGGTAAAACAATTAAAATAAATAATATTTAAATTTAAATACAAATTTAAATCGCCTTATGTTTTTGACAAATTGGCCATAAATAAAAATTAAAACGAATAGTTTACATTTTTTAGTAGTATTGATTGTTAATACTAAACCAATATTTCGGTTTGTCACACCAAAATTTCAAAATTAATATAAATTAAAATATTATATCATTATTTAATTACTAAAGTATTTATTTTCCTGGAGTACTAAAACCATTTGCTACCTAAAGGCAATTTGCTATTAATACCTTATTCTACAACTTTTAGATCAAGCTAAACCTTTATCGCGTTATTGAAGAATCTTCTCCTCCAAGCACCCAGTCGAAAGGTAACGCATCTCAGCAAATGAATGTCGTTCAAAAAACCACCACCACCATATCGACTGATTTGGGCAATCAACACAAAGTCGCCAGCTTTAGCATAAACTCACTTGGTGCCTATATCGAATCACGTACATTTGAGACAACTCTTAAACTCCATCTTCGGGCTCTCGTTTTGCAAAACTTTGAATTCGCCGACGGTCCCACTAACCCACTCTACCTTGTTAATACCTCGCAAAATTCTATTACGAATGATGCGCAAGATGATTACTTTTTGGATTGTTACATGATTATGGTTTGTTTTGATTTTTGTTAAAATTGCCTTATTCTTTAATTTTATAATGAAAACTTTGTAACTACATGCCTCCAAACTCTTCAAATTCGCGGTTGGTCAAAAAAGTTTCTATTTTTAATATCTTTATTTGGTTTTAATATATTATATTCTTGTTGTTTGGGTTAGTGCATAGCTTATTCATATTTCAAGTTATATTATTTGGTTACAATTTTAATTTAATATAAAAATAAGATGGGTTGTTATTAATCTCTCCCTACTAATCGCAAGTAAATTGTTGTGATAAATATTATCTTTCGCTTTTATAGGCAGATGTTAATGGGCCTGACTTTGTCAGCGACTACCATCGCATCGAAAAACGGGTAGATGTCAAATTTTGCCCGCTTAACCTCAAAATACACCAGCAGGCTGTACTTAAAATCTTGCAAATGGTAGATAGACTCAACCAAAAAATGGCATTGCAAAACATGCAAAGGGCCACCGCATCCGGCAAACAAACTCCTGCAGGCCGAAACTCCTTAACTAAAGATAAGAAGGAGCTCATTGGTAAGACTACAAAGAGGGGACGTTATTTTACGGAAGCACACATAACCGGGATACAAGAGGACGAGGATGAGCTCTCTTATGCCACAGGTTTCAAGCTTTCCCCTTTTCCTAAATTTTATTAGAATATATTTATAAATCAAAATTACATTTTTAAAAATCGAATTTAAATTAGCAGTAAGCTAACATTACACATGTCTATCAATAGCAATGAATGTTCTATAAGTTGCGAAACTTAAGTGAAAAAGGCTCCAATCTGGCTTAAGCCTTAATGTTTTTTACATTTTTCATTTCGTCCGAACAGGGTAGAGACTTGCGAAAATCGAAAAAATTGCAAAATTGATTAGTTTTGCCACTTTGAAAATTTAAAAGATAAAAAATTAAAAAATAACTGTCTATTTAAATAAATTATAGTATCAATTTTTTACCTAAATAAATGAAAAATTTTTAAGTATATCAAGCTTATATCCTTATTTAGGTTATACAAAATATTGCACCGTAAAATTGACATAATTTTTTACCCGGTTATAAAAAAAGATTTCTAAGTTCAAAATATTATATTTTTTTATATTTTAAACCACATGTTTTCAACATTATTTTATAAATTTTCAATTTTAAGCAGGCAAGCTGATTTTGAATGACCATATAAAATTATAATGATAGAAGTCGACTCTGATTAATTCAAGCTGTGTTATATATCTACATTTATTATTATGACCTACCCCTGATTGGCATTAACGAGATATGGAGTATATATAGGCTATAGTATAAGGCTGACTTTTGCGTTTTCTTTATTTTTTTAAACCCAGCTCTTATAAAGTACTGAAGGTCTTTTCATTTTATTTTCATCTTAGATTTTTTCTAAAAAATAAAGGTATAAAAAATAGTATAAATGCATTGCTAGCTCACGCCTCCATTACGTCGTCCCACAAACCTGCCGCTTCTAGGCCCCGATCCAAACGGATTCAATCTTCTTATCATCCGGCATCTGCCTCAACCAGCGATACTGTCGGTTCCAAAAACACCACAGCCCCGACGTATTACACTACGCCCCAAAGTTCGGTAAGTCGAACTAGCGGTGGGGCAAGCAATATTTCAAACGTTTTTTCGGCTTCTGGCGAAGGTCGAAACACCTCAACCTCGATGTTCGCCCGACAATCGTCAGTTTCAACTTACAATAGGATCAAGGAACAGCCTTTAAGTATGTTTCAATACCTTAGACCTGTTATTGCAATTTATTTATTCATAAAAACTATTTTAGCACTTGTAATATTAGGTTAATAAGGTGATATATATATAAGTAAACGTCTTAGCTTGGGCTTTTATGTTTTTTGCAGAACGATGTTAAAAGATTTTAACCTTAAAAATATTGATGCTATATAGTAGCTTTTAATTTAGAAGCCGAATGAATATTTGACCATGTATGTAACTTACATAATAATAAGCCTTTCCGTTTTATTAAATAAAAATAATTTTTTTAGCATTTTGTTTTTAATATCAGTTTATTTATAGTTATGAGCCCCAGGAAAAATAAGAATGGCGACGAAATCATAGATATGTACATTGATGTATATATACAATCCGTTTCCCTTAATCTGTGCAACATTACCGCTAATCTGGCTACCATATCAATAATAGGTTAATTTTTTTTACTTTTTTTGCAAAACAGCCTTATTTATTTGTATTTAATCAGACAAACTTTTCCCACAAAAAACTCTTTAACATAAACTAAACACATTTCTCATAATTTGTTTTTATAAATTCTAAATTTAATTTATAATAATTTTGTTTAGATTAGGTTCTATTACACAGGTCAACAAATTTTTAAGAGTTATGAGCTAACTACAGACTGCCATCTTAGGGATTTAATTTGTTAACCGTTTTTTATAATCAAACTTAGTTAGCCAGCTATAAACATTTAAAATTGTTAGAAAAAGTTTCAAAAAAAAAATTAAAACAAAAATAAATTAATTTTTTTTGCATATTCACAGCAGCTAACTGTTAAATTCAAACTTAAATAATATTTTTATTAAAACCCCATAATATATCATGTCGTATTTAAGTTTGGACGCGAAATATTTTGTATTAATTAAATGCTGATGTAAAAGCTTGATAAAAAATTTTATTTCTCATTTTGTAAGATGATAAATATAAGTTACAAAGGACTTTTAAAAGATTGATAAATTTTCTCTTTTTAGGGTATTTTCGAGGTCACAAAATCTGTCAATTTGGTCAAAAAGGCCATTTTTTCGATATTGACGGATCGAAGGAGCCGGAGACGGAAGAAACTAAGAAAAACAGAAAACATATATGAGATAAGGCCATCATGGGGATGCATGCTTTTATGTTTCCATGAACTTTTAAAATTAATATTTGATGACCTGTGTTATACGTGGTTTAGAGCCCTTTTTTAATAAGTATTAAATTTATAAAAAGGCCTCGCGTCAAACATCCAAATGAGACGTGACAAAATGGACATTCAGTTTCAACTTTTGGATATAAATGTTCTCGATAATTTTTACGATGAGATTTCCCACCAGGAATACGATGTCAACGTAAACGTTTCAAGTTCTAACAAGCGACAAATCTTTTATAAGTTAGTATCTTAATTTTTGTCTCTTTAGCCTTCCTTATTTAGAATAACACTCATATTTAAATATATATCAAAAATGCTCAAATACTAAATCCTTTATTTTGTTTAGAATTAATCTTGTTTTCGACTTGGCATATAGAGCTCGTTTTGTTTTATAACAAAAATGCTATTTATTTGTTTATGAATTCAGGCAAATTCTTAGTGGTGTGCCCACGGCTACCACTGCGTCCGAAATGCATACTAATGACGCTAATGCGGCGCTGCTTAAGGGCAAAGTCATATTGTTTAACAATGGGCCTGGAAATCAAATTTGGAAAACTGACACATCACCCGATACTCAAAGTTTAGTTTTTTACTTTTTTTTAGATTCATCTAAAATTACTTTACAAATTAAGGAGAAATAAGGAAGGATCAAAATTAAATTATTAGCATATAGATGTTTATAAATGCAGATTTATAGCCATGCTTCTTATATAATTTTTATAAGAATTGAATTTTCTTAAATTTTTTTATATATTTCCATACAATTAATTATTGTTTTTATTATTAAGATTTCTTCCAAAAATCAATTTTATACGACATGTCACGCGTTGATGTATTAGTTGACGTATCAATGGGTTGCGTTAAAGTTGTAGTCCTAATGCCGTTTTTCAACAAAATCATGGTTTATTATAGTTATAGACCTAAGTAGATTAACAATCAGGCAACTTTAAATAAAATTACTTAGGGCCATTAGAAAATTTAAAAATGGTTGTCTTTGGATTTTAGAGCAATTTATATAAATTTACTTTTGGATTAATTCATTTACGCTTTAATTCAATGATGATTTTTTGTTTATCTTTTTTACTTAAGCTTTTTGCCCCATCAAGTTTGTAAGCTCTTTCAGATTCCTACTCTACTTATTCTGTCATAAATAGGTTGTGTAAGTTGTTGCTTTTTATTCTATATTTTCTGTGATTGCAAGCATAGTATAGGTTTTAATTTTGTTGCCTTGTAATCGTCATGTTTAATTTTTTTCAGACTGTGGTAGAAAGCTTCATTTCAGCTGATACCAAATCCAAAATGGCGGAGGCTGGTGCAGCGGCTGCGGTTGAAGTGGCAAGCTCTTCCTACGCCTCTGTCTCTCGAAATCTCCTTAAGGTTGAAATGAAGGCCCCGGTGTTTATTCTTCCACGAGGTTTGTTTTGGTGTAAATGGTTATATTTTGAAGATTTCTTTTATTTTTTATAGATTTTTAAATATATAATTACTTTGATAATAAATTCATTGACATAATCTGCACTCCTTCACAAATTTATTGATTACTTTTGTTAAGTTTACAATTAGTAACGTTTATTTTTAAAAATTCTATATATTGGTATCTTATAAAGTCATTTTATCTTTCTTTTTTTATTTTTTCTAAAGACAATTCGAAAATTTTTAGTTATAAATTGATTTTTATTTCTCTATTCCTCAAAATGATACTTTTATGTATACTTTATATGCTTAACTTAAATGAAACCGTCGGGTACCTTGATTATATTTTATTTTATAGGCAATGCATATCCCGATGCGGCGTTATTAGATTTAGGTACTTTGCGTCTATCAAATCGTTTCGCACTAATTAATGTCTCAGCCGAATCGAGCCCACCAGCTCTCATAACCTCTATTTCACAGCAAGACGTATTAATTTCAATATAACCTAAAATAATAATTTGTTAAATATATATTAGCATCTAAATTGAATATTCCAGAACCAATGAAAATTTTAAAACTATGTTAAACACTTTTTCTGGTTTACATAACTTTTAAGGAAAAGTGCATGAATAGAGCCAATTGGAAAACTGAAGGAGCTCTCTGCCTCCAAAAAAAGCTAAAATGAAAAAAAAATGCAACAATGTATTGTAATGTAGTTTTAACAAAGAGGGCCGAAAATAGATTAGAAGGAATTTATGTTTGTATTATAAATATATCGCCTATTAGTATTAATCACATCGACAAAATCATCCTAATTTATGTAAATTTTTCTGTAGAATTTCTATTTTTGTATTTTAATACCATCATTTGCTATTTGTTTGTAACTGTTTGTTTGTATATTAGGTGAAACGTAAATATCCCGCAATATTGGATAAACTGATGATAGAGCTGACTGATTTTAAAATATCTAGGTATTTTGTTTTGGTATTTATTTAAATTGATATTAAGATTAATTTCAAATATTTTGTTATTTGTTTCCTCCCTTTAACAGGATATTAACAGATGGTCAGAACATCACCCGGCATAAAGCCGAAGTTTTAATTCTCGAACCTGCCAACATAAATTTGGAAGTTAGACGAAATTTAACTTTTGCCTCCAATGATCAAATTCCTGAAATCGATATCACTGGGCACCTGTCTAAGTTACCTGAGCAATTTAAACAATCACAGGTTGATGCTTATAATTATTATTGATATTCAAAATTATTATCAAATTATTTGTAATTATTAATAAATGCTTTTTAGATACCAGCAACCGATAAAACCGATGCATATGCAAACGTTAAAGGAATTGAAGTCCAAAAATTATATATCATTTAAATTTTATCTGTAATTATATGCTAATAAAATTAAATGCTAAATGTTTTTTAAAGCTTTTTTTCACCACCAAACTAGAATAAATTGAATAAAAATATTCAAAACATTATGTATATTTCCCTTTTATTAAACTCTATAATTTTTATGATAAAAAGTATTTAATTTGGCAATACATCTTTATATATATATTTTAGCTCAGCCTGAGCGAAGAAGACTTGAACTGCATCATGAACATCGTTAATGATAATCTTACTGTTCCAGCCATTCCGGAAAAACACGAACTTTCCGCCCCCAAATCAGTTATCGATCAGACGAATGTGTTTTCTGGGATTCGAAATGAGCAGTTTGTATTACCCGATACTGTGACTGTTCAAAGACTGTCTCAATCGGGCCCTTCCACCGAGCGAAAGTTGAGTGCTACGCTTAGGAAATCTATTCAAGCTGAAGGGAAAAATTTGCTCGCTGGAGGAGGTGGGACAACCAAAAAGCCACTTGAAAATATTGGTGAAGATGGCCAGCCTACAACCGATGCTTCTCTAGGACAATATTCCAGATCGCCTAAAGGTGATTTTTAATGAAAAATTTATAATTTGCATTTTCCTAGAGGATTACTGAGCTAGTTGAATTTTCAAATAGTAAACAGGTATGGTTAGAAAGATTGAATGATCTGTGAATGCACCTCTTTAGAAAAACAAATTATTAAAAATATTTATGTTTGTTCTTATTTTTAAAATTAGCCTACTAAATTAATTCTTTTTCTCAAGTTCAGGTTTTGCTTAGTCTTTAGATTATATTTAATATTTATAAATAATCGCTAATTATTTAGATACCTCCCCAATCAAAAATGTACCCACAGCGGTTAAAATGAACTTCAGATTTCAATTCGACAAGATTGCCGCTGCATTATTTTACGGGTCCTCGGAACTGGTACAATATATTTTAGAAAAGGTTTTTAGTTTATTAAAAAATTTATACATGATTTTTTATTTGCATTTTAGAGTAAGGGAGGGACCTGTCAGCGAGATATGAGAAAGGCCTTATCACGAGTCCAATTAATTTACATTCACTTATTGGGCGATATGAAAACCAACAACGACCTTGACGCTAAAATATCACTGTACGATTTAATTCTCGAGGATAAACGACCTGCCATTAGTAATGGCATTACAAAGTTCGTTTTATATTCTAACAAAGATTAAAAAATAGATTTAAATAAGCCTAGAATTAAGTTTTGACAACAAAAATCTAACTAAAAAATTAAACAATTTTATAAAACTTAGCCGTCAGCTATTCTCTAACAAAATTTAATTTTAAGTTAAATTTTCTTGGCATAAATTTGTCTAACTATTTAGAATCATAATTGTTTACAGGATGATTGAAATGCGAAAATCTGAAGATGAACGATCTATGGCTTCGGCCGCTACAAAAAACATGGCCGGTGACAAAGACCGCGTAGGGAATCTTATAAATTTCCGGTTTCAACGTGACCATGCTGAGAATATGAAGATTAATGCAGCCATAAATAAGTATACAATTATTTTTTCTATACTCATACATCGTGATTCACTTAGTTTAAACTGAATTTTATTATAATTATTTTGTTTTTATAGATTATATGCATGTGTTTGCATCGATTTCCTAATGTCCGTCACCGATTTTTTCACTAAAAATATGCCAAGTAAGGAGGAATCAGCGGCACAACACAATAAGGACACTGAACCTAAATCATCAACTTTTACGCAACAAAAAGTTGCGAATTTACCTCCGCCTCCATCTCGTCGAATTGCAAGTGAATCTTAAAATTACGGATTTGATTTTGTGTTTTCAAACATTAAGTAATTTTTGTGAACCTGTGTAATGTATGCTTATACTTATTTCAAATATATTGATTAAGATACTTAATAACATTCAAAGAATTAAAATTTTTTTTGTATTTTAGAACAAGAAGCACCCTTACCAAAAACTGGTCTCAGTCTACGCCTATCTCTCAATGATCCCGAAATTGTTTTGATAGAAAACGCCTTAGATTTGAATACACGCGCCCTTATCTTAACTGTAAATTTAATAATTTAGTGTATAAATTTATATTTATTTAATGAATAAATTTGACCACAAAATATTTTATAGCTTCAACTTAGCTTCGTATATGACCAAACACCACAACGTGTGTTTATGGACGGCAAACTTGATAGATTACAAATTATAGCCTGCCCCTTACCAAAAGAAATGCGAGCAAATAATACATCTCAAGTATGATTATAACTATTTTTATCGTTTTTCATCAATGTATTTATTTTTCACCATATAATATCTATATGCGCACTAATTTTAGATGAATTTCATTTTATATTTTCTTAGATCCTAGTGCCATTTAATGTCGACGTTAATTGCGATTCTCCCACCAAAACTGGGCAGAAAATTATAGTTAAAGCATCAGACATTATCCTAAATATATCGCCTGCCACCATTCGCGTTTTAACTGCTGTTACTAGCGTAAAGGGGCCGCCTAAGGTAAATTATATTATATGCCTAATTTTTTTAACTGAGGGCGTGCCAAAAATTAATGTCTGAGCCGAAAAAATGGCCATTTTTCTACTTTATTTTTGACAATGATTATTTACCTTAAAATGCTTTTGATTATGGAGCTGGCGAGATTAAAACATTTATTAATTTAGCCTGTAGATACAAAAGAGGAATTACTCTCCTTACCCGAAAATTTATGGAGTATCAAAAATTTATCAGATTGCGATTATTGGTTCTTGCATACTGGTATGAATTATTTAGCATTGCCAAACATTACTTATATATACTCTAACCTAACTTAAAATTAATTAAGATATTTTTTTATAACTTTTTACTAATTTTTAATCCCAAAGTGTAATGTATAATCAGCTTATGATTACCTATAGTACACAAATATTCCGACATTTTGCTATATTTTCACACTAATTTCTTTACAAAATTTTTTTTTATATAAATAGAGCTAGGCGACGAAGCCGTTGACCGATTGAATTTGGAAGCGAATGCACTGATGTCGGATGAGATGGAGGAAGATGAAGCAGCTAGAATGGCTGCCGCCAGTCCATTATCTAGCAAAGGTACTAAATTTGCATTAATATCTTCCGCGGACTTTTTAGGCCCTCGGCTAAGTTGACAATCTGTCACTCGGCCCATAATAAAATAATTTTGTCCGAGCCAGTTGTATTTATTAGCTTGGTCATTTGCCTCTTAATATTATCTTACACTGAATAAATAAACTATCATATGGATAAATTTTGACTAATTTTTTTTTTGTTTTTTAATTGTAGACAGCACATACGAAGAGGAAAAGACGGTTTCACTATATTTGGAGCAGGTACATATACTTAAAGTGTATATACTATCCTTATTTCTCAGATTTTAGTATTTATATTTTCCAGCATCCGTGTTTTATCCTACAAACTTTTGGAATTTTTAGAATTTCATTTTTTTTTCAGCTTGACCTCTCGCTCAACAGTATATTAATAACCGTTGAAGCTGGTGTGGAAAATCGTACAGTTCCCATGATTAAGACGCAACTTAAAATTATCACTGCTCAAATGCAGGATTGGAGTGGGAAAGAAATGAGAGCTAGGCTCAAGCTCAGTCTTGAAGCTGGGTAAAGACTTATGCTACATTTTGTTTTGTTCATAAAATAAAAGAATTTAACTGTTCACTTATAATTTTTTTTTGAATACCATTAGATATTATAACGAATATCTGGCTTTATGGGAGCCGCTAATAGAGCCACTCGTTATTCACCACAAAGAACTTCAATTCGGCGACGAACCACCTCAAGATTTGCAGTCGCAAGATGCTGCCAAAATGTATACGGCTAATGGTAGGGACATTAAGTATCAAAGACCATGGGAGGTAAAGATTTTAAGTTGCATTTCTTTAATGTTTTGATTATTGTCATTAGTTATTTTAATATATATATATTTTATTTGCTTAATAATTGATATTTATATTAATTTAATGAATTTATATATTAAATATTAGCTGACAATAGACCTACGGAAACATCCGGACTATCTTGACGATGATAATGTATTTAATTACAGCCACACGGGTGGTATATCATCTAATTCCAAATTCAATCAGGAGTTAGCCCAGTCCGAGGACTTTGCTCTACTTCCCTCAACCTATATTGGTGTATCCTCAAAAGACTTGTTGAATTTGACCCTGACAAAGTGTTGCCTGCAAATGCTTAATAATCTGTCTACGGTAAAAAATTTAGTGTTTATTGTATTAATTAAGAGAGTGATAGCAAGATTATTGCAAATTTTAGATTTGCACAAAGACTTGGACTCCGAATTAGGTATAATCTAATAATGGATATTTTATACAAACATCAGCACCTTTTTAATTTAGACATTTATTTCATAGTCGACAGTTCTTTTTTATTAAAATATCCTCTTCTATTTATTTTATTTGTCTGGCAGGCTTTTGGTGACGCCGTTAACCAAAAGGAATCTAAAAACAAATTTGATGAGTTAAATGCACCATATGTGGTTATAAACCGGCTTGGGAGCTCGATAGAGATTGAACCCGACCTTAGTCTCACGGTAAATTTTATTCCACAATTAGTTAAAATATAAAAAATATTTGTTAAAAATTTTTAGTTTTGTTTAAATTATATTTTGTCATATTTTTTTATCAGATTTTGGTAATTATTTTTGTTAGGGGCATGTTTACAGTCATAAATTTATAAAAATAAAAAAGTTTTTTATTACGATTTAGTCAAAATATAATTCCCTTGTGAGTGAAAATAAATAATATATTTTACATCTGTGGATCTTAGTGAATATACCAGTAAATCTTATATTCCTTAAGCAATTTGACCGAAAAAGAAATTAAACGTATATTTTTAATCACATTTGAATAACAAAGGAATTAACCTTTTTTGCGAAAATGCTTGTTTTGGATTTGTTCTATAAAAGGATCAAAAATTTATACGTACATTAAAATTAAATATTACACACCTTAATTTTTAATTTTTAGCCCAAGCAAGATAAATCTACAAGTGAGTCATCGAATGCGGCAAGCAAAAGCATCATATTAGATGATGGGAATAAGTTACCTTTATTCCCTAACGAAAACGGCACCAACCTCCTTTCGAAAAAATTAAAGACACATGATAGCGTACATGCGTACGGACGGCGTATAAGATCCTCCATTCTTGATGTGGAAAAGGGGCAAGAACATTACCTCGATTTCAGAGTTTGGAATTTATATTTGTTAGAAAAAATGTTTGAATAGTTTTATATATTTTATTGTATGGTATACTTTATAACACAGGCCGACAAATATTAATGTAAGAAATGTAAGTCAAGAAAATATATATGAATACATCACCATGATGGTCTTATCACATATATATATTCCTTTCGTAATTTCTTTCGCCCCCGGCCCCTTACATCCGTCCATATTAAAAAAATGGCATTTTTTGACGAAATGATAAATATTGCGACTTCGAGAACACCCTAGAAAAATCAAGAATTTTTTCACGAAAAAATCCCTTGTAATTTATAATATTTATCATCTCAAATAATGGGAAATAAAATTTGTAAGATATCATGCTCTTACATCAACATTAAGATTATACAATATATTTGGCACCCCAACCTAAATATGCCAATTTATTTGTTTAAGGGAATTAAACAGTTAAATGTTTTAAATATAACACAGGTCAACAGTTTTTTGAGAGTTATGAGTTAACAACAAAGATCAAACCTGCCATCTTAGAGAATATCATATCCGTTTACCGTTTTTCCTAATCAAACTTAGTTAGTCGGTTATAAACATTGAAAATTTTAGAAAAAAGGTCAAAAAACCAAAAAAGATTCAAAAACAATATAAAATTTTATTTTTGCATATTCACAATAGTTTAACTGTTAAATTCAAACTTCAAATAATATTTTTATTTAAAACCGATAATATATCGTGTCGTATTTAAGTTTAGACGCGAAATATTTTGTATTATCTAAATGCCGATGTAAGAGCTTGATATATTAATAAAATTAATTTTTTCATATGATTAAAAATATAAGTTACAAGGGATTTTTATACGCAAAAAAGAGTTTCAAATTTTTTCTTTTTAGGGTATATTTAGATCTGTCAATTTGGTCAAGTTATAGACGGATCTAAGGAGCAAAGACGAAGGAAAAACGAAAAATACGTATGAGATTAGGCCATCATTGGGATGCATTCTTTTATGTATTCATAAAATTCACGTTTCGACATTGATATTTGTTGACCTGTGTAATAATAGTTTATTTCAATATTTTTTTTTAGTTCTTTTTTGTTTTTTTTTGACATTTTTTTTTTAATTTTTAATGTTTATAGCTGTATTTTTGATTAGAAAAAATCGTAAACGGAATTGACTCTAAGATGGCAGGTGTGATCTCTGTAGTTAGCTCATGAATCTCAAAAATTGACCTTTGGAATCAATTAAATAATTTTTACTCCTCCCTTTTGTTTTTTATTAATTTTTGATATATTCATTGGGCTGATATGTTTAAATGACAGCATGATGGAAAAACCTGTTTATATAGGTGGCTATGACCTAGGCATGTCACTTTTACAAGAACTCTTTTGTATTCTAAATATTGAATGGTCAGTTTTGCTTTTGCTTTTATTACAGGTTTACACGGAGTTTTGCCAAAAAATTATACCAAGAAAATACAAATAGTAAATAACATGTGTAGAATGAAAATTTGTTTCAAATTTTTTTAGTCATACCTTTTTTAAAAATTTCTAAAATTTTGCAATTTATACTAAAAAAAAACACAAAGTGTTTTATTTTATTATTATAGTTCTTTAACTGTTACTTGCAAACCCATTTACCGTTTTTTGAAATCTCGTCAAACTTTCGTTATATTTTGCGGTTAAGTTGTGGATATTTTAAAAAATGTCTAATTTCAGATACTCGGCCATTATAACTACGAATTATTTTTTTAGTAAAAAATGTGGAAAGTGTAGGTTTTATGTTGCAATTTTTTAATTTGACACATCTTATTTTCCTAAAATTAACAAATAAAACGTATAAAGTTTAAGAAACAAAAAAGATTAAGTCTGGCTATCTAAAAAAATTAAATTTGAATTTGGACATGTTTGGACAACATATAGGAAATATCAAAATAAATATTATTTACCTTTCATAATATTTTTATGATTTTGGCGAACCAACCATTACATAGGGAAAAGCCATATTTTTATAATGGAGTCTGGGCGTATTTTAACGAAAAGCAAACAAATTTTGAAAGAGGGTCTAAATTTTTGTTTCGAATAGTTATTAAACCGACCAAGAGTTCAACATTGTTGACAAAAAAAGAATGCTAGCCTCAAAACATAATCCTAGAAAATTACAAAAATTGTAAAATAAAATATTTTATACTAAGGAAATAATAATTACGTAGCTTCATAAAAAACGAACATACATTGATTACGAAAGTCCTTTAAACAGCAGATATGAATTTAGCATGCGGAAAAACGAAATATGCTTAGCTATTTACGAAAGTAGATTTATTTATTACAAAATAGCGGTTATTAATTACAACTTTAAAATATTTTATATATATTTTTTTATAATTAAGACAATCCTTTTACTAATAACTAATTATTATTTCCTGGAAACTCTGGAAATCAAAATGTGAATTTATATCAATTTAACCTACAAGGAATTTATTTAATTCTAAGATAGGAGCTGACCCTAAATATTAGGCGCTAATGTGACACACTAGCTGCTTATATTTACTATGAATGTAAAATGTTACCTAATGGTTAGGCGTACAAATTAATAAGGCACGTTGAATTAATTAGGCATATAGCCATATGGAGCCATTGACCGACTTTTTGATAATAATAGATATTCAAAATGACATTTTTATAACCATTTAAACAATCGTTTAATTGTAGTTTCCCGAGTTTGGTAAAGCTTACCGTAAGATATCAATCAAACAAGTTCGCAATATTTATCTAGAAATTCCAATATATAGTGGAAAAACTAGTACGACTACCTTTACCATTGGCATAATCGTAGAAATCTTGTTTCAATACGGTTGTAAACGCATAATCATACATTCTCCCTTAAAGGTTTAGTTTTTATTTATACATTTTTTCTTAATATTGTGGGAATTAAGTTGTTTTATAAAATTTATACTAAATTTTTTGCGTTTTTTAGCTATTTCGGATAAGATTTTTTTTTGACTTGATATGTATTTTGTTTTCGATTTAATAATGTATAATGAATGAAAAAAGTTTTAATAATTAATTTATTTAGCTGATAAATTACTTTGCCATACCAATCGAAATATACATACTAAAACCTGGCGATACTACCCTAACCAAAATAATAACACTTGAGATGGATCAAGACTGGAACGTGCCCATACAAATTGCTTATAACTACCCTCGTTTCTTTTTCAAACCTGCAAACGAACCGTAAAAATATTTTTACAATTTTTTTTTATAAAAAAATATTTAATAAATTTCAAGATTTTTCATGATCTTGCTTGTGTTAATTACGCTCAATTTGGAAATTATCTTTGCTTGTAAATGAAGCGATTAAAATATTATATTAATTTTTTTTAACTTTTTAGATATGATATATCGAGAGACAGTGTCGATTGGACAAATCACCCTAATGGAGTTTCATCTACGTCTTTAAAATATGTGCTCTCCTGTTTGCCCCATAACCCCCAATACGAAGCCTTTTATCTTTCAGTTTGTGTTTTTACTAATGTTCCTTATTAGTGATATTGTATTCTTACTTATTGTATTGTATTGTCTCACGTTGGTTAAATCTATTCCTATTTCTGCCACTTTGTTATATCAAACAATAACACTGGACAACAAAATTTGGACGACCCTAAGCATCATTTATGGCAACTATGGTTTTTGGTCAAGTTTTTGGCGCTAATCAAGAATATGAAATTAGAATTTTAGCCAATGCCTCAGATTTAGTTATTCGGTGTCAAAGTTGAGATTTTTTAATTTTTGGGGTATTTTGGGCTTCTATATCATAAAACCTATGGGTAGTAACAAAAGTTTAAAAATATATTTAGAAAGCGAAAACATTCATTATTAACTTAAGGGGTTTAAATTTTTTTAATATTTAATTTTTTTTTATTTCTTCATTTTTATAAAATTAGTGGTTTTCGTCATAAAATCCGTTTTTTGATCCTAAATAACTTGAAAGTAAATTATTAATAATTTTAGGTAATAACCTTTTTTAGAAATTTTTTTTAATACGGGTTCTGAATATGCCAATAGATTTTTTGGAAAATTAATAGTTAAAGAAATTTTGTGAATTTTTTTCTGAACTTTGGACACGGTTTAAAAAAAATTGGAGGCATTGGAAAAAAACTAAACCCGGAATCGTTATCGCAAGAAAATTCTCTACAAAACCCTCAAAAAATCGTTTATGTTGTTTTTTTTGTTGTCCAGTGTAATTGATGATTGACAGGTCTACATAAATTTATAAAGTTTAGTATTTATAAAACTGCAACAAAATAATCTACAGTACAGTTCTCTACCTTTTTTACCCTTTTTTACAATAAATTAGGATCTGGCTCTACAAATCGGGGCATGTCAAAATGGCAAAATTGATTTATTTTGCAACTTCGAAACTAGTTTAGTATTAAAATTTATTTTCAATATAATTGTGAATTTAACTTTTTAAAATTTACCTAAAAATAAATATTTATGCTCTTATGTTCCGATTTGAGTTATTCAAAATTTTTTGCGCCCCTTTTAAACGATTTGCACCAGATGTAATAAATAATTTTATAATATGGAATTTTAATAGTTTAGCTTTATATATAAATAATTTTTTTAATATTTATTTTATTTATCAATCTTCATTTTTTGTTTTTGTAACAGTGTTCCAAATTTTTAATTTTTGAGATATACTAACTTTCTATCTTGAAGATTTTAATATCCTGCTACCTTATTCTAATCAAACCTTGTTTTAAAATTAGAAAAATAATTTAGATTTAAAATCAAAAAATATTAAAATTATTTATACATAAAGACAGCTAAGCTAAATTTAAAAATTCTATTTTTAAAATCGATAAAAAATTATGTCACACTTAGGTTGATATCCAAAATATTCTGCATAAAGTATATGTTGAGAGCCTTATATACTTAAAAATTTATTTTTCATTATTTCAAAAACAGTTAATTTCCTTAAAACTATTTTACAAGTGGTGGGTTAACGTCCACGGAAGAGTTAAAAAGGGACTATTGAATTCATACACCTCTAACAACATTTACTCAATTTTGTTGACTTGTGAAATATTTAAGCATATTTTTTAGGTTAACGAGATAGCTGAGAATATCTACGGTGAAAGTGAAAATGAGCCAATCAAGGATTTTACCAATGCACATTACCGGATTTTACACATTATGCCAACTGTTACGCTCATCAATTTGCTGCCTTACAACATTACCCATAAATTGAGCGTATGAATCTTTAAAATTTTTTAAGGCCATTTGCACCTATTGTTCTTTTTAAGCTCTCATTTTTTGGTTCACTTTCATTATTTTGTTTTTTTTATAAATGCTGCCACTTTAAAGGATCGGACCAGACAACTTATGGTATATTTAGTTATTTATTTGTTAATACTATGCACATCTGTTGTCTATTATAACGATATTAACATTTTTATTTATTTATTCCGAGCAGTGCTCCAACACGGAAGTCATTATAGAACCCGGTTGTACTTCGGCTCTTTACAATGCGTGCGTCGGGAAATCGAATATTGAAATAAAAGTAAATTATTAATAGACAACAGCAATTTTTAATAAGCTAAGATATGTATTAAAGGCTGGTTTTTATCATTTTATAAATTATTTTAGATATATAAATATACATAGCTACAATTTCGTCAGTGAAAAAAAAGATATGTTTATTTTAATTTTTTTTTTTTGCGATATTAATATAACTAGGTTAAAAATTACATCGAGCGAGATTGGATATGTACGCTGCCGCTTAACCCAAATTTTGAAGAGTTTCAAGTTCAAGCCTTTACAGCACCCTCTAAACGTCGCGGCGGCAAAATTTATTCACTTGTAAATTTCTGTTAATTTATCACGATTTAAAATTATACTTTTACATAAATTCTTAATTTAGGATATGGGAATGCATTGGATTAGAAATAAGGGCATGATTGAAATAAGTATATTTTGCCCTTATTGGATGATAAATCAAACTGGACTTACCTTGTTTTATCAGGTTTGTATGATATCAATTTTGGCTATATTTTGAATTTATTATGCAATTTTAATACATTTTTGATTATTGTACAACAATAAAAAATTTAGTTTTATTGTATTAATAATTTATTATTTCGCAATAGCAAGCCGAGAGCATATATCACCCGAGCCCACTCCGCAAAGTATTAAATTATCAAATTTATATGCAATAATTTAAAAAGGTTTTGTTTTTATTTCACGTTCTTTTTAATTAGGACGACGAAGAAGATAGCAATATTGTGGTCGAGCATAAACCTGGACTAAAACTACCAATCCTGTTTTCGTTTAAACCTAAAACATTCTTTTCTAAAAAGAAGGTTTGTTAAATCTAAATATATCATGATCTAATTTCGGTTAATTCATTTAAAAATATAAGTAGGGGAGAGCGGGGCGAGATGGTTGTTAATATTTGATCATAACTTTTTTTTTAAATGATCTATTCAATCATGGTATATCTCAAAAGATTATTTTAAAACTGTATTAAAATCATATAAAACTATAATTCAAACTGTTATATTTTAACAGATATTTCGAGTCAAAAAAATCATTTTTTTCCGCCACTTCGCCCCAACAACGGGGTGAAGTGGTGTATAAAGGGGGCGAGATGGTTGGTTAAAAAATTAGTTCATAATAAAGAATTCATGGTAAATTCGTGCAGCTTCTAGTATATATTCTACTAGATCCTTATCTTCTTTTAAAAAAATAAATATATAGTCTTTATTAGGAGCAGACTTATATCTTCTTCTTATAGTTGATTCGCTAATGTTATATCTTAATATAAGAATATAATAGATCACCCTTTAGATATTTGGGCAATATTTGTATTATTGCCGGTTTTTAATTCCATTAAAGCTAATTGTATGGTATTTTCGTTTGGTAAACACGTTTTTCGTTTGTAATTTCTCATAATAATAAACAGCTGATAAAAATTAAAAAAATCACCTCACCCCCAACCACATCGCCCCACACCCTCTTTGATCTATAAAATCAATATATTTTAAATAGTTTAGCGTTTTTAGGAGGCTTAACATATAGAATAGTTAAATATGATTTTTTTTAATAGAAAAACCCTATTTTAGTTATTTATTTCATTGATATTTTAACCAAGCGTGAAAACAATATAAAAGTTTTTTCAATGAAAAGTGCCCAAAAAACAGTTTATTTACCATATTTTTTTAATAAGAGGTTTTTTAAAATTTTTTTTCTCATATTTAGGTTATGCTTATCTATATTATAGAACTCAATTTCAACCAATTGAATTTTACAGTGCCCAAAATATTTGAAAAAATTACTTTGCCCCACCCGCCACCTCGCCCCGCTCTCCCCTACTTATATTAATTTTTTTTGATAATTAGGTTTGCCTCAAGGTCCCTAATTCGGATTGGTCCGTAAAATTTTCGCTGGATACCGTTGGAAGCTCTGGCGTAGTTTCATGCAAAAGCAACGACTCATCTTATCAAGTTAAAATTTTTAGTTTTTAAGTTTTAAATTTTACTTATCTATAATTTAAAAATTTTGACGCAAATTTAAAAAACATTATTAATATTTTAATAGATTGGAGTTGACATAGTTCTATCCAAAACAGGGTTTACCAAGGTCGTCACTTTTATACCCTATTACACAATTAGCAACAAATCAAAGGTTATTGAAAACATCTATAACTAGTAGTTTTTCCTAGATAAACAATATTATTTTTATTGTAATTTCTAAATTTTTTATAATGTTTTTTATAAGCTCGACATTCAATTTATCGAATATTTCGACAATCAATCCAAGCTTGATAATTCGAAATGGCAATTAGTGCCCGCCGGAGATGTATTAATTTTATATTTTTAGAAATTCATTAAATTGTCTTTGCCTTATATACACATATCGCCAAAATGTTTTAAGCATTGTTTGTAACTCCTTACTTTAATAGTTTTTTTGTCCTATTACACATGCCAACAAATTTTGAGTGTTATGGGCTAACGACAGAGACTCTTGCCATCTTAGGGATTTTTAAATCCGTACCTTTTTTCCTAATCAAACTTGGTAAATTAGCTATAAACAATAAAAATTTTAGAAAAAATGTTAAAAAAAACAAAAAAGATTTAAAAAATTATTTTTTTTTGCATATTCACAACAATTGTTATATTCAAACTTCAAATAATATTTATATTGAATAACGATAATATATGTTTTTAAGTTTGGATGCGAAATATATCTAAATGCTTATGTATGAGCTTGATAAACTAAAAAAATTTATTTCTCATTTTTTGATGATAAATATAAGTTAGATTTTTATATGAAAAAAGGATGGAGTTTTTTCTTTTGAGGGTATTCTCGAGCAAAATCTGTCAATTTGGTCAAAAAAGGTCATTTTTCTATATAAGCGAATTTAAGGAGCCGAAAGCAAAATAAACTTGGAAAAACTGAAAATATATATGAGATAAGGCCATCATGGGTATGCTTTTATGTTTTCATAAACTTATTTTTTTCTGGTAAGGATATTTGTTATTGCTCTCGCTCTATATAGTCAAACCGCCGTTATCCCTTTTTTGGACAAAAAGTCTAACGAAACCTCAAAATTTTAACTCATTTAAATATTTTTTTGCGAGTCTAGCAAAAATTTACAGTGAGATTTGGATGAGGCTAATAAAAACGGTTAAGGGATTTGAAAAAAACGATAATTTTTTATCCTATCATAATGAAAGTTATTTATCGATATGTCAAGCATTTTTTTCTCAAGCTGCGGATTGAAAACAAAATTGTAAAAAAATTAATTTGGATTTACGTTAAAGTGGTTTGTTTTTGAAATATTAAAAAAATGTAATTTTTTTAGGCATACCGTAACTTGGCAAATTACATTAGTTTTAAGTTTTTTTAATAGGGGGTTTAAATTTTTTTATTATTTGAAATTTAACAGGCTATTTGTTTAAAGTTTGTGTGCAAAACTACATCGCCTTTAAAAATTTTATAATTACTGTTGCGACTAATATATTTTTTCGACTTTTAAGATGATAACCATGTTACATAGTTATTTTATTTAAACAGGTCATCCCTTTTTGGCCTAAGCAGGCACCAGATAACAAACATATGGCACTTATTGCGAAATTTAAGGATTGTTGCATCACTTGTACATCGCCCTTCCCCATAAATCGACCCCATAATACTCTCATGAAGCTTGATAATAAGGTAATACAATAAATTACCCATTTACAAATTATTTGTAGTGGGCGCAACTTCTAGAATTAATTATTATTTTACATTTATTAAATTTTAAAACGAATGGACGCCTGTCAGCAATATTTAATATATTGCAGAGCTGGGAAAATGCCCATTTTTGGGTCAAGCTCATTTTTTTATTTTTCGAAGTTTAGAATAAATAAAGGGTTTTAGCTTTAATCAAAAAAATATTTATAAAATTTAAGATTTTCTGCTTATATTTTGTATTTATTAATAATTAATTTTTTTATCCTGTCTAAAATTTTTAAAGAACAAAAATTTGAGTTTAGTAGAAAAATGGGTTTTTTCCCAGCTCTGATATATTGATACTTTAATTTGTTTAATTTTTTATACTTTGTGGTATATAATTTAAATTATATTTACATGGTTCTTTGGTAATGTTATTTTTTTAAATAAATTTATGCTCCATCGTAAGGGTTTTGAAATTATTAGCTATATTGATGTCTCAAAAAATTGACTTGCTTTTTTAAACACAGGTTAATAATTATCACAGAAGGTTTATGAAAACATAAAAGCATGCATCCTTATAATGGCCTTATCTCATATAAATGTTCCGTTTTTTGTAGTTTTTTCCGCCTTCGGCTTCTAAGATCCTATATTAAAATATAGCCCTTTTTGACCAAAATGACAAATTTTGCGACCTCAAAAATACCCAAAATCCTGAATCTTTTTATATAAAAATCCCTTGTTATATTTATCATTAGTATATCAAGCTACATCAGCATTTAGATAATACAAAGAATTTCGCGTCCAAACTTAAACACGACACGAAATATTTTCCATCTTTAATAAAATTTTTATTCGAAGTTTAAATTTAACAGTTTAGCTGTTGTATCCAAATAAAACTTCAATTTATTTTTGTTTTTGAATCTTTTTTTTGACATTTTTCTAAATTTTTCAGTGTTTATAGCTGACTTATTAAATTTAATTAAAAAGGTTAAATATTGAAAATTTCTAAAATGCCAGGTTTGATTTCTAGTTCTTAAAAATTTGTTGACCTGACCTGTGTTATGGAATATCATGAGAAATTAATTTAAAACAAAGTCACACATGAAGGAACGTATATATTATAATGTTTATAGTACGGTGGTATCAATGTTGAATGCCACGTTTCTGAAATAGCTGTCACCATAACTTTGGATCAATATTACCACGGGCAAGCTCTTTTGCTCCTCATTAACCACACTAGCGATGATGTGCTTGAATATTATCAAAGGTTTGTAGTTAGCTTTTTTTAAGTGGTTCTCACTATCGATACTGTCGCGACTGACATATTGGTGATAATTTTATTAAATTTATTTATTAAATGATAATTCCGACAACATATGTACAATATTTATGAATTTATTTTTGACCGCGAAAATTGAGCTTGTAGATTTAAAGTTTCACACAATAGAATTATTTATATTATAAATCAAAAATTATTTGAATTTTCACATAAAAAAATAATATTAATTATTTCTGACAACAACAATCTTTCGCTTTGTTCATGGTTTTTTTAAATTATTAATAATATGCGGGCAAATTGCACAAGTACGATTTTTTTCATTAAATGATTTTAGTGTGAATTTTAAAAAAATTGATAACTTGTTTGAAAATTAATCTTTATTTTAATAACAAATAGTAAGATATAAATAGGATTTAAATAATCTTTAATTTTTTAAAGTGTTGTGAATTTATTACATCAATTTAGTTTATATATTTTGATAATAATATATATTTTGTTATAGTGGAACTAAAGATGTCTATAAGCTCCCTCCCAACAGCTCTGTTCTTTATTCGTGGCAAAACGCATTAACCGAGGGAAAATTCTTGATTTGGTCGTGTGGTGATAAGAAAAACCAAAAATTTGATATGCTCAAAGTTTTAGTTTTTAAACTTTTAATGATAATAAATTTGACCTTTATTAATGGTAAAAAAATCATCATATTATATATAATACAAATTATTCCATAAAAATTGTTTAAATACTAATCTAAATATATTTGTATTTTTAGGATGGGTTCGGTGATTTTGCCTCAATTGATAGGCATAAAATATATTGGGTCTCTTTCCTCGATGGTACTCAACGCGTTTTAATGTTTACCGAAGATTTAGCACTTATTTGCATTGCGCAACAGGTTTTTTAGCCTACTTCTCAATTTACATTTTTCTTATAGTAGTCTTTAACTAATATTTTAAAACTTGATTATTTCTCCTAACTGTTTAATCTGAACTTTTATTAAACCTTAATTATTGGAAAATAAGGTTTTATTTATCAAAATAGTTTGGCACCAGTTTTAAAACTTTTTATATAATTTTTTATCATATATATATCTAATCAAAACTTTTATGAAACCTTCAATAAAGTTAAAATAAAAAGTGGAATATTTTTTTTTCACGTGAATCACTAAAATAAAAATATTAATTATATTCTTTTTTCTATCATCTAAATTTTATCTAAATGCAGACTATATAATCATGAAAATAATGTTTATAGGCGGGCGAGCTAGAAAAGGTTGAACAAGAGATTGAACTTAATTTGGAAGGTTTAACCTTGTCCCTAGTGGACAATTGGTTCACCATATCTGAAATTACGTACATCAGTATGATAAGTTCGGGCCAACCCGTGTGGGAGGTCAGCTCTTCTTCCATAACTCTTCCGGCTGCCCTAATTGCCGATAGTAAAGAAGGCGAAATGCCGCAAAATATGAAAGTCGCTAAACTTGCTCAAGCCTTTGCCCGACAGTCCAACTTGAAAGGAAAATATAAGTCCCTAAAAACGAGGTATATATTCATGAATTTATTTTGTTATTATTATATTGTTATTTGTTGTTATTAATAATACTGCTCAGTACAACGAAGTTTACCTAATCCAATTGAAGTAAGAAAAATTAATGTTAATTTTTTTATTTACGATTTTAAGATCTTTATTAGCCAATTTTTATAAAAAGTGACACGTGTCGCCTTTTAACCGACAAGTTTAAAGCTTAAAAACATAAATATTTCTATTAATGAGACTTGAACATGCAACTTTTTTCACAAAAAATTTATAGACCTGAATTATGCACATGTTAAACAAATTAAGAAATTTTTAGCAAGATTTGTTGAAATATATTTTTATATTACATGTTTTGGCAACATGACTACAATAACAATACATATTGATTGTATTTAAATATAGGGAGGCAAACGTCTTAGAACAAGCGTATCAATATTATTCACGAGACCCCTTAACCATTATGGCCATCGCAAATAAAAGTCCTTCGCCCACAACTGGCATTAACATAAATTTGGCTGCTAGGTATCATTTATACGATATTTTTTCCTTTATTCCTAATTAACCGTGTTTTTACCAAATCTAATTTGAATTAATTTTTAACAAAATTTATGATGAATTTTGTAGCATATTAACTTTTAAAAGTTTTGTTCATCATCTTTATAGATACAATCAATTAATAGCACAAAACGAGCCGCATAATATCTTCACTAAATCAGGATTGCTATTGGATTTAGAGCATATGGTGTTCATCAAATTAAAATCAAACAATATTCAAAATGTTAGGTAGGAGGCATTTTACAATTAAATTTTTTTTAGATTTTGTTTTGGGAGCAATATATAAAAAATTATTAACATTGTCTTATTGTTATGTAGCAACATTGCCGATATTGTCTATTATTATTCCCTCAAACGGACATTCCGACCTGGTTTTTGGGTCCAATACAAAACTTCTCCGCACCAACTGCAACTACACGCTAAATTTAATAAGCTACAAGTATGTTGAAAACAATTTTGAAACAATTACTCTTAACCTTAAATATATTTGGATGTGTTAAGCTTCTTATGTTTTGTTTTTCCCAGAATTTTGATTTTTACGACTTATTTTTATTCTAAGAAACATATCAGGAGTTAGCTCAGTACTCACTGTGATTTGAGTAGTTTTTTGGTATTTTTAGACTTATGAATCACGCCGTGGTAAATTATGGAAAAAAAACCTTAAGCACCCTTAATATAATATCATAACTGTGAGACTTAAAGTAATCACTGTGCTCTTTTTAAAATTTCTCAAATTTTTCTTGCTAATATTAACCTCTTTAAAAAAAGTTTAGGATTACTCTCGGCATAAAATTGCTTTTTTTTATAATAGGTTGACGACCAACTACCCGCCTGCACTTTCCCTGTAGTCCTGGGGCTTGTACCGCTCCCCAAATCCGTTTCAAATGATTCCTCCGTCCCTAAGCCATTTGTGGAGGTTAGCTTACTAAAACGCAACACCGAACATGGAGGTGTTCCGCAGGTGAAATACTTCAAGGTTTTGGTGCAAGAAACGTTTGTCCGCGTAGATCAGGGCTACATTGACGCCGTTATCGCATTTTTCACGCAACCCATTACGGCCTCGCTTGGAGGGAATGCTGAACAGACTAATTATATCGTAAAAACGCCTTTTTCTATGTATCGTAAAAGTTTAAACCGACTAAAATTTTATGTACACTATATAACACATCAAACATTTAATAACGCTGTTGAGAAATGAAAAAACCGGGAATATCTTTGGAATGGTTCATAATTTGTTTTAAAAAATAACAGTAATTAAATTAAAAATAAAATCAAATTATTGAATAAAAATTAAAATCTCTATTGGCAACCTTAAATCGTTGTCAGGCTGTCTTTTAAGATATAGTCGTATATGTAATTTTTTATTCGTACAAAGTATAACATATATGTATCTTGATGATCTTACAAATGCCCGATTTAAAAACCCGAATCTAATTAATTGTATATTAATCAAGGAACAAATAAAATTATCTTAGAATCACACATAAAAAATATCACGAAAAAAGAATATAAATAGTGTAATGTGAATATTTAACTACCTTTCGTGGGTAGTTCTAAAATACAGACATATTGTAAAAAGGTAAAAAACGAACCGCTGCTCGCAATTTTACCGTTATTATACATCAAGTTACAATTTACAAAAAATATAAAAAAAAATTGGTGCCCCCCCCATCTTGCTAAAACAGATATATAGGCAATGCTCCCTTTGTAAGATCATCAAGACGCCTTTGGCGAGCCTGCTAGGATATATTCAATTCGAGTCAGAGGAAATCCCACCGCAATAAACGCAGGATTTAGGGTTACTTTAAAATTTACGTATAACCTCACCGAATAACAATGGGTCCATCTACTAAAGTACACCGGTTCAACTATTCCCTCTCTAACCCAACTGGCTAATTCCCTTTCAATTTCCGGCAGCCACTTAAAGGGTATTCTCGCTTTACAGAATTATGGCTTAGTATTTTTTTAAACAACACCACCTCAAAACCTTTCAGGCAACCTAAACAAATACAGGAAAATTTCAACTCAACTCCAGGCTTTCTATCTCACGCTCAATGAAATTTAGTTTATTATTTGTTCCTTTTTAATAACAGTAAACCAGTCGACTTTATATAAGAAGAAAGTGATCTACTTCCAACCAAAAAGGGGATTAGAATCACATATAAATATAAATGACCTAATTTAGAAATTTGCAAAACACTAATGTTACCCTGATCCTTCTCTTAACGATAAACTTAGAAATGTCCGCCTGTTGTAATTCCGCCACGACTTCACATTAATTATTAGGAAAATCAAATAATTTTATAGGGAAAACAGTAACGGCTGCTCCCGTGACGAATATACATTTAAAAACCTTATCATTCATACAAATAAGCACAGGCGCTGAAATCACTTTTTAAACCTAAATTGCAAATCAAAATTAACCAAGTATTCGTAGTAATAATTCAATCTACCTAAGAAAAGAACACTAATCTATTTGCAAAAGTACCTAAACCATATATAGACGCGCTAAAATAAAAATATAAGTCAATAAATTAGTAAGTTGATTAATCAATAATTTCTACTAATAAACATATAATGTTAACCGCAAAAAATCTCAATAACAACCCAAAACAACGAATCCACAAAAACATGTTCGCGTAACAATTTAATTTTGTCTAAAACTTCAAATTAATCCTAATGTCCTCAAAATTTCCTTAAATATTCACACTACCTAACTCAAATGTCACGCGAGGTCTATAAACTATGCCGCACATACTAATTCTAAATTAAGTAGTATTTTTTTAGAAGGAAAATCAATGGTCAAGTGAGGGCCGGTACACAATAGACATATTATCATAAAGTTGCATACCTTTAAGTTTTTATCTGATCTCGGGGGAAATCCCCGTTCATTACTAAAACTCATGTGTACTGTTTGGCCACATTTATAACAAGTTAATTGACGAGATTGACACTCTCGCGAACGATGTCCTATTCCTGAAAAACAAACTATTCTAGCGGGACGACGTATATACTTTATCAAAAAAGTAAAAGAGACTCTAAAAATTAAACTTAAGAAGCCCAAAACATATGACAGTTAAAAATTAAATACACATTAAGCTTAAATTCAAAACAATTATAATTATCCTTAATAGTTTGTAAGATATTTAAATCCCAAACAAAATTAAGACTATCAATATTACTAGTCTCATATATTACTCTAATACAAATAAACCTCCCATTGTCCCCATTTGGAAGACGGAAGGGTCTTTGAGGTTATGCGTAGATTTTAGAGTAAACTTAAATTCTGCGATTAGGTTATCTCAAGTTGAATATAACCTGTAAGGCTCGCCAAACGTGTCTTGATGATCTTACAAATGCCCGATTTAAAAATCCGAAATCAATTAATTGTATATTTATTTAGGAACAAATAAAATTATCTCAAAATTACAAAGAATTATATCGAAAAAAAAATATATAAATATTATAATGTGAATACTTAACTACCATACGTGGGTAGCTCCAAAATATAAACATACTGGAAAAAGATTAAACACGAACCCCTTCTCGCAAAATTTTACTGTTAATATACATCAAACATAAAGCTGTAAAAGAATTATTTCACATAAAAACTCTTACCCCCTTTTAATACCCATATATTAGCACGAAAATTTTCAGGTCGATATCGATATGGCCAAGCAGGATCTCGTCCGCGCCTCAGCAGACAAAGTTAAAACCACCGGTCAAAAGATTTTTTATGATTTCCTTCATTTTTCACCCATAAAAATACATCTAAGCTTTTCACTACAAAGCAATCGTTCTACCAGTCTCACCCGTCAACATAGGACCGCAACTGAAGACTCGGGGCGCTCGATATCAAGTTTTTCCTACTGTCTTTGTTTTAGATTCAAATTACTTTTTCCTTTTTGACTTATTTTGTATATTTAGTAGATTAAGACAAATTTTAATTAATTAGTCCCGTTGTATATATGTTCTTGCGTTGAAATACAATTTTGTTACTTTCATCCCATTATTGTAATGTATTGGGCTCGATTTATGACTTCGATGAAAAATTTCGTTCGCCCTGAGATTTAAAGCCTATAAATATATTGTTTTCAGTTTTCTCTCATTTCTCATAGTTTGTCAATTTTGAATTAATATTATTTAGCACTTTTATATAAACACCATTAATTTGACAAGATCTCTCCAAAATAAAAATAATTAATTTTTGGTTCTTTAAAACCTACTTTATAAGATATTAAAACAACTATAGGTTGGCCAAGAGTATGTTTTTGGCCATCCAATAAGATATTTTTCTTAAATGCTAATTTGAAGTTTCTTTAACAAAACAAATATTAGGAGAAGTTTCTCTAACTCAGCAACAAGCCCAAAATGCTGGTACGTTGAATGGGCAACACCAACTTGTCCGTAATCCATCTTCCACATCTAGTCATTACCACCGAATCGCAGAGCTGGGGTATTATTTTTTATAAAAATACCATACTATAGAAAAAATATTTACTAGAATTTTTTAATTGTTCAAAAACAACTGAAACAAAGTTATTTTAAATAATAAATTTGCTTTGATCTTTTATGCACGAAATGGTATGGAAATTTTTTTTGCCATTTGTTTAATAGAAATCAGCCTCCAGGCTCCACTTCAACGGGTCAAACATACTATACTGATGATCAGCGTACCTCTGCGACCCCTAATGGCTCTCCCGCTATCAAATCGGCCGCCCTGAATTTCCTACTCCAAAGCGTTGGCGTCACATTGGCTGACATTGACGATGTTGTCTTTAAACTTGGTTACTTTGAACGCACCTATCGATTCTATACGCAATCACAGCTAATAAGTATATTAACATAGTTTAGTATATAGACTTTATAGACTTTTATTATAAAATATAGAAATAATAGCATTGATATAAATGTAAAAGAGTTTTTAATAAAAATCTTATTTTCGTTATTCCATATTAATATATAAATTTTTTTCTGCTTATATGATACAATATCTTATTAGTTTCTATCATATGTCAATCTAGTTTTTTTAAGATACACCTATCTCGCCTCGATTAATTTTCTTAAATTTCATCATTTAGATATTGTTTTTGAATATCTAAGGCGAGGTTTCGAAACATTACGCTGCCCAGGCACTTAAGCAAATGTACGTACTCGTTCTCGGGTTGGATGTCTTAGGCAATCCGTTTGGGCTTATCAGAGGCCTGACCGAAGGCATGGGTGATTTGTTTTACGAACCCTACCAGGGTGCTATTCAAGGGCCGGAAGAATTTGCCCAGGGTCTAGCTCTCGGTGTTCGAAGTCTCTTTGGGCATACCATAGGTTCATTATAAAGATCATTTTATATTATAATTGTTAAATCTGTAAGCTAATCGCCCTAATGCGGCATAAAGTTTATCGATGAATGTAACTTATTGCACTGGATATTTTGTAAAAAAAAAATTTTCTATATACCTAACATATAAAATGAACATGCTATACCTTATGCGTTATTTTAAAAGTGTTATATGATTAACCAATTATACAAATTACATGGTACATATATGTAATGACATCGGGTTGCTATATTTTTTTGTTATATTTAAATTTAGGTGGAGCTGCTGGTGCTGTTTCACGTATAACCGGAACCTTGGGGAAAGGCCTTGCCGCGCTAACCATGGATCAGGATTACCAAAAATCGCGGAGGGAAGAAATGAACAAACGACCAGCCGATCTCAAGGAAGGTGTGGCTCGTGGCGGCAAAGGCTTAGTTATGGTATATCATTTTTATATAAAAAATACCACTTTGTTTTCAAAATTATATATCTATTTTTTAATTATAAGCGTTGAATATTTATTTTTATTATACAGGTCAACAATCAATGTCGAAAAAATAAGTTTATGAAATAAAAAAATACATCCCTATGATGGCCTTATATCATATATATTTTCCGTTTTTCGTAATTTCTTCCGCCTTCGGCTCCTTAGATTCGTCCAAATTGAAAAAATGATTTTTTTGACCAAGTCACAGATTTTGTGACCTCAAAAATACCTTACAAAAAATATTTAAAGAATTTTTTTTTTATGAAAATCCCTTGTAACTTACACTTATCATTTCAAATCAGGAGAAGCAAATATTTTTTATCAAGCTCTTACATCATCATTTAGATAATACAGAATATTTCTCGTCCAAACTTAAATATAACACAATATATAATAGGTTTTTAACAATATTATTTGAAATTTGAATTTAAGAGTTTATCTGCTGTGAATATGCAAAAAAAATCAGTTAATTTTTGTTTTTTGAATCTTTTTTGTTTTTTTGACATTTATCTAAAATTTTTTATGTTTATAGCTGACCTACTAAGTTTGAGTAGAAAAAACGGTAAACGGATTTGAAAATCCATAAAATGGCAGGTTTGATTTCTGTAGTTAGCTCATAACTCGCAATAATTTGTTGGCCTGTGTTATTTTAACCCAACTTTTACTATCAGCATTAGCCGTATGTTTTCTTAAATTTGCTTTTTACGCATTCGTGCTATTTAAAACATTTTAAAAAATTTCAGATTATAAAATTCCCTCTAGTTTTTTATACTTTTTATAAATTGCTATCTCCCGCAGGGTTTCTACGAAGGTGTAACTGGGATAGTGAAAAAGCCCATTGAAGGTGCCAAACAAGAAGGGGCAGCCGGATTCTTCAAAGGGTTTGGTAAGGGCCTGGTCGGGGCTGTTACCCGGCCCACTTCCGGCGTGGTCGATTTTGCCTCCTCCTCATTTCAGGGAATAAAAAGGTTGTGGTATTACATATTTTTAGTTCTTTTAGTTTAAAATTGTGTTTTTGTTTCGCATTATTATATCATTATTACATTAAATGTTCTTTGACTTTCGAATAGAAGGATTTAACATTATGTTTATTGAAAAATATTATATAGATAAATGTAAAAAAAATTTATATTATTTTTTTTATTATTGTTATGAAGATTGGCAGAAAACGCAGAAGAAGTGCATAGGCTCAGACCAAGGCGATACATTCATAAAGATCACGTTATACGACCGTTCGATTATGACGAGGCTGAAGGCTATGAAATATTTCGCGTAATAATTTTATTTTACTTATGACATAGTTTTTTTAAGAATCTATAATTATTATAGTTCTTATTTGCGAAATTGTATATTTTTAGAATGAGAGTTTTACAGTTTTGATAAAAATCTATTTCTTTACTAAAAATAGTAGGCAGCTAAGTTATAATCACAATCTTCACCAAGTCATTTTTTGGAGATGTGATTAATGAAATATTTTTATACATTATGTGGGAGAAAAAAATTGTATAATACTTATATGCAGTTTCTAATAAATAATTTATGCTTTATTTTTTTTTACTAATCTTTCAACAGTGTGCTCACAATATTCCTTTTATACATGGAAGAATGATATATGTCGGCCATAAAAATAAGATTAAAAAAATTAAATTTTTAATTTTTGCCCTTAATTAATAAATAATTACTTCTATAATGTTTTTGCTTGATTTCTCCTTTCAAGTTGTTTTACTAAAATTTAGGTATATATTTCTTTAATTTTTTTGAGTCGCGTATGTCATGTGCAATGCTGTAACAATTCAATGTTTATCACTTATGAATAGGCTGTTGAAAAGGGATGCATTGATCAAACCTACGTTTATCATACATTTTTATCACCCAACATGAAATCTGTATTGATACTTACGAACCAGTAATTTTTTATATTTTTTTACCTTTATAGCAAGCATTCTGAATATTTTTTCATATTTTTTTTGCAATATTACAGGAGTTTATTCCTCATATCCAAAGGAGAATTGTTCGGTCAATGGGTCATTGATTGGTCCTACAATTGGAGCCAAATAACCAAACCCCCAATTTATTCCGATAGGTTAGGCGGGATACGCATTGACGTTAGGGTATATAACGTTTATGTAAAACTGATATATAGCGTATATATATAATATATCTTTATTTAATCCTATTGTGTTTTTTTATATTTTATTAGGGCGAACCACGTAAAAAGAAAGGTATTCAGTTTATACCGAAAGAAGAAGAAAACATGCGAATCATTCAACTCAAAAATAAAGAGAAGGCAGAGGTTAAAACGTTTTTAATGAATGAAATTTTTTTAGTATCACAACTCTGAATTTTTAATTTCCCGCCCCTTAGCCCTAAAAATAAATAGGATAATTTTAAAAAATTTGTATTCATTAAATTTAAACAATAAGGTGTGAAAGGTAGATTTGATTAAATAAACAATGTATAAAAAAATCTGTGTTTTATAAATTTAGTCTTAAAACTTTTTTTTACATATTTCAAGGCTCGTCCCGCAAGGGGCCGGTCTTGGAGATCCTGTGAAAAACTTTAAAATTTAATGAGAAATTAAAGCATCAAAATTGCATTGTTGACATTATTTTTTTGTATTTTTAGGATATTATTGGCCGAATTACCGATGTATTGGAAGGTACCACTCGTGGAGTATAAACCGCTTAGAAAATTATATTGGCAAAGTAATGCCGAAAAAAATAATTAATTTCGTGAAGGAAAATGCGAAAAATAATAATTTTAACAAAAATAACAGTTTCAATTTTTTTAATAATATCAATAGCCGTTGTTTTACCATTTTTATTTAAATTTTTATTTTTTTAATTATATATTTTTATGTGATCATTATTTAGTGTTTTAAATATTAAATTAATTTATCAAAATTTTACGTGAAACGCCAAATAATAGCAATTACATACCATACTTTAGTATATTTTTTTAAATAAATCTATATTTATCTACAACTACTATTGCAATATTGTAACGCAAATTTAAGTTTGATTTTAGTGCATATTACATAGCCAAATTTATTTACAATTAATTATGCTTAGATTGATTTATATGAGTGTAATTATATTTCAAAATAAAATTGTATACCTCTTTACTATGGCTACAATTACAATATAAGGTAGAATCAAAATCTAATATTTATTAGGCTAAACAAGCTACACAGGTCCACAAATTGTTGAGAGTTATGAGTTAACTACAGAGATCAAACCTGTCATCTTAAGGAATATCAAATTCGTTTACCGTTTTTCCTAATCAAACTTAGTTAGACAGTTATAAACATTGAAAATTTAAAAAAAAAGGTCAAAAAACCAAAAAAGATTCAAAAACAAAAATAAATTGAAATTTTATTTTTGGATATTCACAATAGGTAAACAGTTAAATTCAAACTTCAAATAATATTTTTATTATAAACCGATAATATTTCGTGTCGTATTTAAGTTTGGAAGCGAAATATTTTGTATTATCTAAATGCCGATATAAGAGCTTGATATTTAAATAAAATTTATTTTTTATTATTTGTGAATAAAAACATAAGTTATAAAAAAATTTTATATGCAAAAAAGAATTAAAAATTTTTTCTTTAGGGTATATTTAGATCTATGAATTTGGTCAAAAATGGCCATTTTTCGTTATAGACGGATCTAAGGAGCCAAAGACGGAAGAAACTAAGAATAACGAAAAAGTATGAGATAAGGCCATCATGGGGATGCATTCTTTTATGTTTTCATAAAATTCACGCTTCTGACATTGATATTTGTTGACCTGTGTTATAAATGTCGGGGCTTCAATCTTGCATACTCGATAAAATCATATATGAAATGCGTAACTTGGTGAATTTTAGAAAAGCACTAACCTTAAAGAAAGTAGTGTTTTTAATATTTGGAAAATTTACTCCTAAAAAGATTACCAAGATGATCTTTTAGGATTTTTCTCTGTGGATTAAAAATAAATTATCTGTTTTCCTGTAGATGTTTAAACATTTTGATTGGTTACTCTAACGGTACGTATTTGCTTTAGTATTGCGCGGATAAATTATATGTTTTCCGCGAGATGTTTAAACGTTTTGATTGGTTACTCTAACGATACGTATTTGCTTTAGAATTGCGCGAAACTTCATAACTACCACCTTGTTCCATATAATTATTCCGTAGGGGAACAAGTAATACTTGGTTAAGTAGAGGAGTGTTGCCGCCAATACTGACTTTTTCTCACAGGCACCCCTATCAAACACGTTGTTTATGTCTATCATTATAAGGACCGTGAATGGGGTCGTAACCACAAAGGCAATCAAACACAGCGCGTTAATGAGGATAATATTTTTGAGGATGATGGTATTGGTTAATGAATGGTTACCGCCTACTGTGGATGGTGTGTTTTTCGATTTTCCTACACTACCAAGAAATGTCGATAGCTGTAAGCATGACGGAATAGAGGAAATATCTTTACCACCCGATTTACAATTAATTGCTGGGCGACGATCTTCCCGATTTTCTGATAAAATTTGCCCATTTGATTTTATCAGATTAGACTGTACAACAGACGTTTTTTCAGCAGCCATGACTATGTTACCAGTTGCTAAACGTTCATCCGATAAGTTTTTATTCACTTCTTGAGAGAGCGTCGATATTGCATCTTTGTCAATTTTCATAGCCGGAGCTATTGTTTTTCTAGGATCATTAGAAACAATCTTGTTTAGTTCGTGGAGGTCAACCTTTACAGTGGGCAGGGTCATTCCCATTATATTAGTGTCTTGTTTGTACTTCTCCAATTCGAGATGTTTATAAACATTTAACAAGGCCTCGGGTGAGGTCGGACTTTTGTATGTATTTTCGGTATTTTTGGTAGTTGATTCAGCTGGGGAAAGACAGTCCACGTTTTTTGTAAAATTTATAAATTTTATGGCACGCTAGAGCATTGAGCACGATCATGATCCACTGGGGAAGCATAGAGAATACAATGGCGACAAAGTAGGCATACGGCCTAAATTTGGAGCTTGCCCGGTACCTGAGAATCGAGTACCTCATCAAATTTATCCATGAAACTTTTCCGTTCAATAGCGCATCTTTGGCATTAAACAACTGAGTTGTGTTGATTTGCGAGGCAAGGTAATTTCTATCAAAGGGTTTTAGTGAACTTCCGTTACTAAACAGCAATTGTTTTTCCACAAAGACTCGGCCTGGCACATTGAACCAGAATACAGGGAAAGCCAATAGGCACATTAATCCAATGTACATCGGTATCCATATGTTTAGGTTGTCAGATTGGATAGTCCACCTTTAAACACATGAAAATATGAAAAATTATGAATTAATAAAGCATGCAAAAAACATTAAGTTTTGGGCATAATAGCTAAATTTGAATGACAAATTAAAAATTAATTAATCTGTCCACATACTGGAAAATATTCAATTGCTTCTATCCCCCTTTTTAATTCTTGCCGGAAAGAAAATTTTATTTAAAAAAAAAATAAATTATGTTGCCTGAATTTTTGCCGGTAATATATGGGGAATGAAATGGCCACGTATGTATCCGCACTTGCAAGTAGGAGGACAAATGTCACTAGGAGAGTGGCTACACTCACAGCGTAATTACGGACCTTCTCAATGATTATAATCTCAACCGTTGATGAGAGATCGGCACACTCGGCATTGGTGTAAGGTTCGGTTAAGTAAATAACTGATCGAACAAAGTATACGAGACACACGAAAAGTGAAGGATGGACTATCCATCGCAAGTAGGTTCGGGTCTGGGCGCTGTAACAATCTTGAAAATTTCGAACGAATTTATAACGGCATTTAAGCCAGGGGCATAACAGAATAGTTAAGGCTAAATTTCCAGCTATACCGATAAAGCTAGAAGAGGTGAAAGCGATGTTGATCCAATATATGCTAGATAGCTGCCAGTACAATGGGTATGAATTCATCTTATGATTCAACAAATATGTGTAATAAAGAAAATGGTAATGTTACGACTATTGGCCTGCCCTTAATAAATTTCTAATTGTCTGTGGGCTGATATTCAGTTTCATCTTTGGCATATCCAGGTAATAATTTTAATTAACTTCCGTCCAGAGTAATTAATAATCCTTTTAGTTCTATACCCTATTTGAGCCATGACCAATATTAAAACTAACGAGGTTATTTTTATGTTTAACGCTAAAAACCATTGTTTTGACATGATTTAACATTTATTGAATATAAGATCTATTTTAAACATCTTTAAAATACTGTACATAAGATTAGGCATATCGTTAATCCGGTTACCTTACCTCAAACTCCTTTAAAAAAATAATTGACTCTAGTTTCCCATATTTAGTCCCTTTTTGCCATTAACATTATTCTCATTATTATAAACATAAGGTGTTGGTCAAATAATTTAAAAATTTATTTAAAAAAATTACCGGCAAACTCGAAATAAGTGGCTCCAAAAAGGCCTTAAAAGCTGACTTTTCTATAATTTTTTTTAAAGTCTATTATATTTTTAACTTTAAATCACCTTGACCGCACTTAAGGATATTCCATAATTACTTAATAATCACTTAAATAATTTTTTAGAAAAATTTTTTAGCTATAAAGGCCCGAATTTGGTTTTTTAAGGCCGGCCAGAAAAAAATAGAATTCGGAAGTTTTATATTGCAGGCATTGGCAAAGGTGGGGAGGGGGTTTGGGGATGAACCGCCTCCCCCCCCCCCCAGGCATGCCATATCCCCACCCAAATTAAAAATTTTTAGTGCATATCCCCCCCCCCCCCCAAACTAAAATACCAATTAAATATAAAATTAAATTACATTTAAAATATATAGCATTAATATAAAAGCATATTCCATTAATATTTGTTGCGTACTTGAATATTACCATTTTTATTACATAAATTCATTACATAATTGTATCATATAAAAATCTATTGCATATAATATATCAATAATTTAATTTTCTTAATACCATATATGTTTGTTTATATAAACATTATTTATAAAAGTCCTTAATGATTACTCAAATTTTAAAAAGCAAAATTAAGTAACAATCATAAGAATCAGTAGATTTCAAACTAGTGCCCGCACCCTCAAGCTTTACAACTTGCTACGCCTTTGATTGCGGGCAATTTTATTCTATAAATTAAAAAAATACTTATTAGCGTTTATATAAACTATATATTAGAGAGATACAACGTCGGCCATAATATAATCATAAAGCTACATATGAGTTTTTTGTCTCCATCTTATTTAATCTAATTAATATTATTGGAGATCAAAGTCGAGACCCCAAAGCCCTACCCCGCTTAATAATCGTCCGATAAACGGACGGGACCGAAGTTTCAACCCGGCCTTAAATTAGTAAACATACTTCTAGCCGGTCGATTTCTATCTCATAATTGCTTTTTGATTTTAGCTATTGTTAATAATAATAAAAATAGTCAGATTTGTTGTCGCATTATAAAGGGACACATTTGAACTCTAATTCACATTCGCCCTCTTAAATGGGTTATTCTTAAATGGGTATTATATATAGTGTTAGTCAATTAACATGATTTTTTTGAAATTTCGCAAAACAATTAATACCTAGTTTATGGAAATTTATATAATTTAAATAAAAAAATTTTATTAAAAACAATTCTAATCCTTGAAGTTAATAAAACATTTTACACGGCCAACTTTTCTATGTTTAACGCGAGATCTTGAAATAAATAGATATTTTCTCCAAATAAATGTCGTTAAGGGCACGTGCAAAGTGAGTTTTTATATCTATGAAATTTTCAAAATTTTGCAAAATATTCTGAAAAAAACGCAAATTTGTAAAATTTGTCAAAATTTGTTTATGCACATAAAATGCTTTTTCAGATAAAAAATTTTTTGAAAAATTTTGAAAAAACAAAATTTTAAAAATTTTTAGAGTTTTCATAATTATAAGAAAATAAAAAGAAACTTTGTACGCGCCCTAACATTTATTATAAATTATTCAAGAAGCTTGAATTTAACAGTTTAGCTTATGCGTATAATTTTTTTTTCTCAATTTTTTTTGCTTATAATTGTTTTTATGTTTGATAATCAGTTGGATTTTATAAAATACCATTTTAATCTTAAAATCTTGTCGAACTGTGTGATTTCATAATGGTAAGACTTGGAGAAAAACGAAACGAAAAGAGTATATGGCAATCATTTTGTGAGTATTTTTTAATAAAAGCCAACGGTTATTGGATTTCTAGGCACCTCTCCAACCGTAAGAAAAAATAACTCTAATCTTATCCTAACCGTAATTATAACTTAACCGAACGTTAAACTAACCCCTCTCTAAACCTAAACTAACCCTAATTTATCTCACAATTTATAGATTTTGGTTACTTTTAATCGGCTCTAGCTCAGTGGTAAACATTCTTGTCTTATACACAGGCGGGTTGTGAGTTCGTCCGTACTCATAAAGCTTTTTTTTCGGAAAAAAAATTTTTAATTTAAACGTGCAACCACTTTGAAGCTGCTGAGGCAGTAGGCCCTGAACGATAATCCTAAAGTGAGAGCCTAGGCTAAAAACCTAGGTCGCCGGCGTGCCTGCAAATCTTGCTAATTAACCCGTCAGCGATATTAGTTACTTGCTCGGGATAAAAGAGTCAAAGCCCTAATCGGGTATTGCGACCCTAGGGGACATGTATGGGAGAAACTTCAAATTTTTATTGGTACTTTTTATATTTTCTCGTAACCTTGATGTATTAGTTATTAAATTTTTTTTTATGAAACTCTATAAAAATGATTAATCACATCTAGAAACATCATTATTGAGCTTGTTGCAACAAGTTATTTGATTTTTTTATTCAAAACAAATTAAATAGCTTTTTTAAAATTTGTTATTATATTTTGCTACAAAAACAAAAGGTATAAGTCCAAAATAATTGCACATATTTATAAAAATCAAAGAACACTTATTTCTCTTTAACCAACATTAGCACTGTGGGATCCTTATGGACATCAGCACATATTAAATATTAAATAACTTTAAAAAACATTATTTTCTAAAATTTTTGTGACTTTTTTTTTTAAATTTATAATAAACAAAACTAATAAATAAGTCAAAGTCTTATGAATTTGTTCAGAAATTAGAAATTCTATTGGGGTCCGTATGGACCCCACATAGTCAATTCGAATGATGAAAACCATAATATTGCCTCAATTAATTTAAACTAAAAAAATTGCAGCCTTATATTTTGGATATTCTTAAAAATAGTTTTACATGATAAGTATATAAAGGTATATGTTCTATTAATTTTTTTTCTTAATCTAGTTTTTAGGTAATTAATTAATATCCAAAAATAATTTTTTATTTCATGATATTTTATCAATGAATCTTTTTTTGAATGTTTCACTAGACCTGAAAAAACGATTTTATCATTGATATATTTATCTTGACAAGATTTATTTAATGTAATATAAAAAAATAATAATTTAAATTTTTCAGATTTTTACCCAGGGTTAAAAAAATATCAATAAACATTTATAAAAACTTATATTAGTTTTTTTTAATTAAAAAACACGTATTTTTCTTCTAAAAAATAAAATAAAATTCATAGCTTTAAAAATCGGGGTCTGTATATACCCCACTGTAGCATGTTATAAATATCTCACCTTGAACATATTTTAATATTAAATTATTCATGAAATTTAACATAGAGACACTTATCCCCCATTATTTAGATTTTTTACCTAGCCAACCGGATTACACTATAAACTTGTGGTTTGTATAAAAATGCAGACATGACGCCTAAAAAGATATGGCTAATACAGAATTTAAAATCGTAAAAAAAATTTCTGTTATTAAATAATAAGTATTTATGTTTTTGGTCGTTATATGACATTTTTTTTTAAATTAATTTTTCAAATTTTTTTTAGCTACCTGAGCTAAAATTTTTTCTTCAAAACTTTTTATTCGCCAGCCGCAGCCATACTTACTGTCATAATTAGTTCGCAGTGCCCCTAGTAACTTTGACCAAGTAACTACCTTCTATCAATATTTGGTGTTAAACCATATTGAGATAAACATGTGTAAATTTTTAGACTAAGGACACACCTATAAAATAACCTTAAATTTTTAATCTATATTATTAAAAATGAAATTTTCGAGGTTTTTTGTTTACCGTTCAAAATCCACGAAAAAAAATCGTTTGTGTAAAAGGTGTCTGAGATGGCAAATTTTTTGTCACGAGGTGTGCATATTTTTTTATTAAAACGAAAAAAACGTTTTACGACCAAAATAATTGGAAAATATTTTTGAAATTTTTACTCTATATTAAGTATATACCTATTAATGCACATGAAAAATTTCAGATCTCCAGCTACTTCCGTTATCTATATTATTAGAAATGAAATTTTCGAGTATTAGTGATTACCGTTCAAAATCGACGCAAAAAAAATCGTTTGTGTAGAAGGTGTCTGGGATGGCAAATTTTTTGTTTTTATCCACGAGGTGTGCATATTTCTCAATTAAAACGAAAAAAACGTTTTACGCCCAAAATAATTAAAAAATATTTTTGAAATTTTTACTCCATATTAAGTATTATCCAATTAATGCCCGTGAAAAATTTCAGACCTCTAGCTACTTCCATTATTAAGATACGATATTTTAAAATTTTTTTAAAAAAATTGGGTTTTTTTACTCGAGGTCAATCATTTCAAAATTTTGACTATAAAATACTTTTAAATTTTAATAGCTTATTAAATGTTTACTTGAAATTCGATGCAAATTTCAGCCTCTTAGAGTATATAGGAGCCGAGTTTTGCATCAGGTACCGAAAGGTGGTACATAAAACGTACATTAAAAGAAATTTCACGGTAATAAATATTCTTTTTATTTAACATGTTTATCAATATTATCTTTTATATTAATTATAGTTTTATATTTTAATATTTTAAATTTTTAATTTTAAATACCATATGATTTCTAAATTTCGTATGTTAGATAGACACAACCAATTTTAAATTATAGGCTATTCCTAATACAACGACCCTTGACCAAAGTCGTTAAAAAAAATTTCTAGGTCAAAATTGCCTTGAAAATCCCAAATTTTCTATTAAAAATTGTCATTTGCTTATAGTTTTTAGGATATTAACGTTTGAAAGTCCAGAAATGACCAATTCATATCTATTATTTTTTTAGAATGAAATATTAAAATCATTGTCACCAAAGTCTGGCCAGGTACATTCTTACCTTTATATTTTTATAAAGTAGTTAATCTTAAATTTAAAGCTATCTCTGCATTTAGTTTTTTTTTGATTAAATATTTTTGATGCTATATAGCAAATAATCTGTGATAAACATTATAAATAGTACTTAAAACTATTGTATATTTAACATTTTGTCAGAAAATATAAATTATTGTAATTTTTATTTCCATCTTTCATCTTCATTAAAGCAAAAGTACTGGAAATAACTAAAATTTTACACATTATCCTTTTTTTATAATAAATATTAATAAAATTATATTTAATTATTCATAGAATTTTTTTTAGTTTGATATTAATGTTTTTTAGTATAAACTTTTTATTGTAAATTTGGCCCATTTACTGCATATTATAGGTATGATTTTCATTTTAAAATATAACTAGAAATTTAAAAAAAGATTAAAACAGGAGTGTTTTCAAGATATTTTATTTAAAATTTTGAATATTAGATTTCCTATTCATTTTAAAAATATTTTATATTTATACCCAAATAACATTTTTTTCCTTTGACAAATTATTTTTCAATATTCTTAAATTGCTTGCTATAATTTTATGTATCTCATCTTTCTTATCTCATTAAATTAACTAATTCGCAATTATCTTTGTTCCACTTTGTCAAAAAATATTATTGAAATTTTTATTCTTTATCAAGTATAATCCTATTAATGCACGTAAAAAATTTCAGACCTCTAGCTACTTCCTTTATTAAGATACGATATTTTATAACTTTTCAAAAAATTGGGTTTTTTTACTCGTCGATTATCTCAAAATTCTGACTATAAAATAATTTTTTCTAGGTCAATATTGCCCTGAAAATCCCGAATTTTTTGTTAAAAATTGTCGCTCGCTTATAGTTTGAAAGTCCAGAAATGACCATTTTTTTAATGAGAAACATCAGCTTTTTAAATGAAAGTTTGTAAAATTTAGTGTAGGCTTGCTTAAAACTTCGCTCAATTCAGCCAAAATTTATCAAAAATAGAGCGTATTTAAATTTTCAAACCTCAAATTCCTTAAAGTAAAGTTGAGCGACACTTTGATAATATCAATTTATAATCTCCATGCCAAAACTCCAAATATCCATAATATTCGTTCTTTAAGGTGCGGTTTCGAATTTTTTATTTAGTAAATTACCTTATTTTTTATTGATGAATATTAAATATACTCACCTTTATTTTCCATAAAATTTTTAGCCTCATTGATTTTATATTGGTCGAGTAATGGGCAAAGCATTTGAGTTAGGGTAATGCGTTAATAAGCATGCAATAATAAAGGGATATCCCGGGCAAAGCCGGGTCACATATTCTAGTATTTAATAATTTTGTTTGATAATTGTGTCAAATAATTGATAAGTCAGAAATTATTGTTATTTTAAAGTTTTTTCAGTAAATTGGTTGAGGTCAGCTTAAAACTAACAATAATTTAAATTTCGGTTGTAAAAAAATAATCATTCAGGCCACATATAACAAAAAGTTTCCGTGGTGCCTCGTGTTTAGAGCCGAGACATAAAAAGGAAAGTACACTATGACACGACACACGACCCTAAATTCAATATCATGATTTTTTAGATGATACAGGGCACGTTTTTTTAAGTGGAGGGTAAAATTTTGCGATAAACCATCTTATTGGTTTTCCTCTGATTGGCTCCCGTGACAATATCACGTTACATATGTAGTAGCAAAAGCATGTGTGATTTTTATATGTCCTATTATATTTAATTTTTTAATATTTAAAAAGGGGCAATTATTTGTATCTTGTAATATTAGTTTCTTACGTCTAATTTTGTTTTTCTTTATATCAAATTTTTCTTATTCACATTGTTTGATATTATTTTTGGCTTATTCTTTTAATTTATGATAGTATCTTGTACTATTGTTTTTTAATTTAATATAAGTATATTCGTAGTTTCTTGTTAAACCGTGTCTTCTAGTTATATATTTAATTTAAATTAAAAATGGTAAAATTTAATGTGTCCATGTTTTATTAAATTATAAAAAGGTATATTTGTTTTATACCACTTCTTGTTGATTAAACCTTGAATTGTAATATTAAAAGTATTTGCATTAAGGTTTAACATATTTTTATATATTTTGTGTCTTGCAATTATAGTTCTTAATCATATTGTTTGAAGCTTATTTATGTTATTATTAAATATAGTTGTATGTTTGTGCGTTTAAGTTAAAAGTGTGTCACTCAGACGAGGCGTTAAAAGTTCAACAGACATTTTTGCTTGTTATATATTCGTTATATACGTTGTGTCGCTTAAATCCATCTGGATAAGGTTGATTAGCAAATGTATACAGCGATTAATTTATTATACCTTTTGAGTGAAACGTTACGGTAAAAACTTTGGTCACCAAAACGACACTTGCCAAGCACGTAATGCATGTTTTGACATAATTACAATATGGCCGTGCGTTGGATTCCCGCGTTACGTAGGGAAAAAAGAGGGGGCAAGGAGGGGGGGGGGGGGGGGGATGGTTATTGGTCAAAATGACCAAAAAGTATATCTATTTAGTTCTGCTTTCATATACTTTTTGTTGACTTGAAAACTTTGTGCCTATACGGTCTTGTATCAACGACGTATCTCTAGTGTCTGCCTTATCAACTGATGGTAGAATACATGCCTTACGTTTGTAACTGGGAACAAAAACTTTTGATAAATTTTTGGAAAAGGAGCCTAAAACGGCCACATCCAAGACTTCGGGCAAGGGGAAGGTTACGATTAATGTAGGTCTCAATTTACCTTTAATTGGAATAAATTCCTTTAATGATGATCTAATGAAGTCAAGTTGCCAGCAGCCATAAAAATTCTCGCTTCAAAAACCTATATTAATCCGCAGGGACTATGGGATCTTTTCGGACCCCAGAACTTTTTATATTTTGAATATCTTTAAATATAATATATATTATTGGCCAAAATTTTGTGACTCTTTTTTCTCAAATAAAATAAATAAAAAAAATTAGTAATTTAAATTTGATCTAAATCTAATAACAAAATTTATTTTGAAATTTGTTGTTGTTTATTGCCCCATTTGTTGGGAGTTGGGTGTGGGATTGGGGGGGCGGCTGGGGATAGATTGATTTAAAATATATAGGGGAGAAAGGGGGGCCCGGGTTGGGGAAAATAGGAAAAGTGGTGTATTTTCTCGTGTTTTTTTTTCAGTAAAAAATATTGTTTTTTTTTTGGGGGGTTTTAAATTCCTCCCTCTTTTTTTTTATTTTAAAAAAAAAATATAATTTTTAAATAAAATTTAAAAAAAAAAAAAAACAAACTTCTTTTTAATATATTTTTTTTTAATAATAATAAAATAAAAAAAAATATTTTTTTTTTTTTAAAAAAAAATATTTAAAGAAAAAAAAAAATATTTTTTTTTTTAAAAAATATATAATCTTGAAGTTATAGAACAATATTGGGGTTCGTATGGACCCCACTGCTACGCGCTACAAAAATTTCATCCTACCATCGGGTTTAGATTAAAAAATGGATTTTGGGTACAAGAAGGGGACCGCTTAATCGCGATTTTGGGTCCGACCTATTATTCGTCTTGGCTTAACCTGATGTCCAGATTACGGAACGTTTAGGTCAATCTTAGCTTGGGAATTATGTTCATCAACCAAACCCTAAACTCTAACGTGTTTCCAACCCTAAGCTAGATGCTTTTTTATACTAGCTACCTCACCCTAACTAGGTTTTCGGAATTAGATGTAATGAATTAGATAATGCAACAAGGAAATTAATGCGGTGCCGGAGGTTTAATTCTCGGCCCGCAGTAAGAAAGACTGCGAATAAGTATTTTAAAAAAGAATAAAAAAGAACCAAAGTCTGATTTATACCATCAGATATGACTTTTCTAACCATAAACAATGTCGACCGGCAACTCCCCGCTGTTATTATTTATAAACGGCAGGTAACCTTCTGAGAAAAAGTCGATACAACATTAAAGGATTTAACGGTCGGTGGCATTCCCAAGTGCGAAGTTATTGACGCAAGGGCACTGCAAATGGAGCCCACATTAATTCAACTCAAAAAATTATCCGCCCAGGACATTGTAGAAGTTGACAAATTATTACCACTTTTTTGATTTAGGGAATGCTAAGGCATGGACGCTCCTAGTTGGTAGAGTAATTTGTCTGGTTAATTTTGATAAATTACTAGACACTTACTTGCTAGAACTTCGTTTTAAATCGTCTAAACTTCTATCATTATGAGGTTTTTTTAACTGATTTTTAATTTTGGTTTTATCAGATGACCATGGGTGTCCCCATTAGCGAGGTTTAAGAGATTTGTGGGTCCGTTTTGGGGTTGATGGCCCGCGAACAAAAATCACGTTGAGAGTTTTCACTCAACTTTTCTCAAATTAACTAGAAAGGCACATTTAAGACTATTAAAAACGATAGCTTTTTTGTATAAAATTCAATTGAGATATGAACATGATAAAGATCTTGTTGACTACAACAAATGTGTAAGGTACCCAAAAAAGGAAATCCAAAAAGAAATAAACATAAAAAAGGCTATAAATGAATATACAATCAATGTTATCGATGATTATAAATTTATTGACATTTTTTTATTGTTCAAAGATTTTTTAAATAAATTTTGATAAAATTTTAATTAATAATTATAAGTTTGCCCTTAAATATCATCTATCAAATTATAATGATTTAAAGCATTTATAAGTCTTGTACACTTTTTTATATATTTATAAAACAATTAAATTACTACATAATTAGTAAATTAAGTGGCAGCAATATTTTATATGATCTTTTGTATTATTTTTATTGTTTTGTGATAGTATATTATCAATAGATTCTCAACAATTATTATATTATTTTTAAGTCTTGTTCATTTCACTATTTGATAAATATGTAAAACAATTAAACTAGCACATCATTAATAAATTGCAGCAATATTTTATATCATCTTTTGTAATATTCTTATTGTTTTGTGATAGTGAATTATTAATAAAATCTAAACAATTATGATATATTATCTTAATATTTTTTAAACTTCTAAATTTTTATTTTTTAAACTAATACTAAGAGCTTAATTCATCAAATAAATCACAACCATTTTTACTTTAGGGCACGTGCAAAGTGAGTTTTTATTTTGTAGAATTTTGAAAATTCTAAAAATTTTAAAAATTTTATTTTTTTCAAAATTTTTCAAAAAAATTTTTATTTCAGAAAAAGTATTTTAAGCGCATATACTAAATTTGGCAATAACTCACTTTGCACGTGCAGTAGAAATTTTAATAATTAACAATATTAAATTTGTTAATAATATTAAAAATGTTTAGTTTGTGAGAAAAATAATTAATCCGATTATATCTATTAAGAAGGGTTTTGAACCTACAATTTAATATTTGTAAGTTAAAATATATGATGAAGAAATAGTCAAAAACTAATTAATATTTATTTTATAATTAAACAGCAAGCTTAACCTTTTTGCAACAATAATTTTAAGCTTGAATGAAATCAAATATTTATTATTAAAAGGCTCAAGTGATCTAAATTTATTTAGGCAAAAGAAAGAATTGCTGTAACATTTCTAAAAACAGACTGTAAGCCATCAATAGTGTTAAGAGGAGATATTATTAAAAGACAAGTTGGCTGAATATATTTATGGCAAAAGAAAGATAATTACTGTGACATTTTTAAAATAAGCAAATATTAAATTTGTTAATAATATTAATAATGTTTAATTCGTCAAAAACTAATAAATAATTTTTTTATAATAAAATAGCAAGCTTAGCCTTTTTGCAACAAAAATAATTTTAAGCTTGAATGAAATCAAATATTCATTATTAAAGGCTGAAGTGGGGTAAATATATTTCTGGCCAAAGAAAGATAATTGCTCCATTTCTAAAAACAGACTGTAAGCATTCAATAGTCTTAAGAGGAGATATAATTAAAAGACTGAAGTTGGCTGAATATATTTAAAGATAGATATTGCTGTGACATTATTAAAATAAGCATTTATAAATGTTTGCGAGGAGAAATTTTTTAATAATTAAATAACAAGCTTTGACTTTTTGCAGCTAAAAAAGTTTTTTACTGAAATCAAATTCAAATGTTTGCATATTATTTATTTAAAGGCTAAAGTTGGCTAACATAGTTTAAGCTAAAGTTAGCTCTCACTAATATGTAAATCTATAAATCCTTTAAATATCAAGGTTTCAATTTCTAACATTATTATTTTCACAGTTTAACCTAAATCATTTATAAATAATATAGGTATAAATACTGAAGGCAAATATCACAAGTAGAACAGATTATGTTAAATTTTTTAAGCGGTAAATTTTTTTTCTGGATTTGGGATGATCGCATTCCCACCCGGCCCCCTTTTTAAGTTAGTCTATCAGCTGACGAAATATCAAATGCAAATTTATAAGGCCTGTTTGTGTGGTAAGAACAATGAATTCCCAATACCAGGCAATATTACCCCAGTATTTTTAGATACTCATCATATAGGTAAATATTGAAAAATTTTATTTTAGGTCAAAATGCAATTATAATAAAAAATGGGCAAAGATTATGTGGCAGTGGTGGAGCCCTGGCAAATGTGCCTATTTTACAGGATAAGGCTTTTTATGAGGCAGTTATTCAGCAATCTGGTATTTATATATATAACATGGTCTATATACATTGTTATAAACCTTTAAATTACATTTTCTTTGAAGGTGACTGGGCTATAGGTTTAGCAAATCAAAGTATCAATCTTAATAATCTACTTCAATTTAATTATGATATATGGTACTTAAAAAGTGATAGCAACATATATTATAAAAATAAAATCCTTTCCACTTTATCTGAAAAAGTCCAAGAAAATGATACCATTGTATATTGATTCATTTAAAATTTAGGGTATTTCTTACGATCATTCAGAACTCACCTTTTATAAAAATGGCCATGTTTTAATTAACAACATTGTTCAAAAAATAAAAGGAGTACTGTATCCATTCTTATATGGTAAGATATTTTAAATTAAATTAGTAATAACACAGCTCAACAATTTTTTGAGAGTAATTAGTTAACTAAAAAGATAAACTCTTAGGGAATATCAAATCTGTTTACCATTTTTCTTGATCAAACTTAGTTAGTCATAATCATTAAAAATTTTAGAAAAAAAGGTTAAAAAACTGAAAAGATTAAAAAACAAAAATAAATTGAAATTTTATTTTTGCATATATTAGTTACTATTAAATGTAAACTTCAAATAATATTTTCATTAAAAACCGATAACATATCGTGTCATATTTAAGTTTGGACGCAAATTATTTTGTATTATCTAAATGCCTATGCAAGAGCTTGATGTATTAATCATAATTTTTTTCCATTATTTGTGATTAAAAATATAAGTTACAAAGGCTTTTAATATGCAAAATAGATTTTAGAATTTTTTCTTTTTAGGGCATATTTAGATTTGTCAATTTGGTCATAAAAGGCCATTTTTCATTATAGATGGATCTAAGGAGCCAAAGATGGAAGAAACTAATAAAAACAAAAAATATATATGAAATTAGGTCATCATGAGGATACATTCTTTTATGTTTTCATAATAATCACGTTTTTGACATAAATATTTGTTGACCTGTGATAAAAAGAAAGGCTGCCATCATTTAATATAAAATTTTAATAGTGGACAAAGGCTCTATCATAGATGTGCATTTCAATAATTTTTCATACCCAATACCTTCTGGATATAAACCAATTATGGTGGAACAATCTCTAATATAATTTTATAAAATATTTATAAGTAATTGCTTCCAGCACCAAGTTTTCTAAACATTCCTCAAAATTCTCAAAAACCAACTTGTTCTAGTTATGCAATTACATTTTATTTTTAACAATTATATTTTATTTATAACTAAATATTTATAAATATAAATAAATATTGTATAAATATTGTCCATATTGTTAAAACTTTGTTATATTTCACAGATGAAGATATAAAAATCTTTTATTTTATTTAATATAATGAGCTTTATTGCCAACTTTTTATTCTCCAAACAATTTAAATAGTCTTAAATGTCACTGTAAATAAAAATAAATCTGGTCAGAGTATTTATTAAAATTTAATGGCTTAAGGTATGTCTATGAGCGTAACAAATCAATAATTTAGTAAAGACAATATTTAATTAGGTTTTTTTAATTTTATACAAAAACGAGATATTCAGCATTTATGTTTTGTAACATGTAAATACTTTTTTATGACATAAGACACAGCCAAAATTTGTATTTTAAATACAAGTTTGGGTCTTTTGCAAATATCTGAAATTTAGCATATGTGTGCACCTCGTCTAAAATTTCCACAAACAGGTAAAATACATTAACAAGCATTATTTAATCCACTAAGGGTGAGAGAATTGTAACATGAATGCTACAGTGGGGTCCATACGGCCCATTTTGAACCTCTACAACTTCAATAGTTTAAGCTATGAAGTTTTTTTTATTATTTTAAAGAAAAATACGTGTAAAAACTAATATAAGTTATCATAGTAGAGCGCAAATTTCATTTAACACCAAGTAGAAAACATAAAAAATGGGAATTCTTATTTTCTGTATTTCATTAAATATCAATTAACTAAATTTTTCAATATTAAATTAAATTGTATTTTTATTAATATATTTAATAAGTAGAACTTTTATAGAAAAACCTAAATAATAATTTTTTAAAATTTTAATTTTCTATGAAAGCAATATCATGTTTTCAACATTGAAATTGACCATGTAGGGTCCTTACACGGACCCAACAAAATTAATAATCCCTAAACGAATTACAATAATAAGCTTAGACCAGATTTTATTTACTAATTATATTAATTATATAATTAAGAAAAAATCACAAAAATTTGGCCAATATTATATATTTTTAAAAATATTCAAAATTTAAAATATGTTTTGGTCTATAGGGACCCCACAGTGCTAATCGCGGGTTAAATGAATATCGTATACGGGTTATCTTAACAAAAATGCTTTTAATCAACTGTATCAAACATATCTACATTTTCATCAACTGCTTTAGTGGATAATATTTTTGAATTCTGGGATTCATTGGTCGCCCTAAGATTTTCATTGTGTGATATTAAATGTGAAAGTTTTTCATAAGTGAAATCGTATATATCGAAAACGCCTTGTTGTAATAGCTCATCCGCAAGTTCTGTCAGTTTTATCATATGTTCTTTCCCCTTTTCAAAGTCTTGCTCGTCATTAGGCTGAATGGTATCTGAATTATATGGTGTGACCAGAAAATGAGACAAAGGGCACATGCAAAGTGAATTTTTATTTTTGTGAAATTTTAAAAATTTAAAAAATATATTTTGATAAAACGTAAATTTTTAGAAAGTTGCCAAATTTAGTTTATGCACATAAAATGCTTCTTAAATAAAAAAATTCTTTAAAAATTTTGAAAAAAATTAAATTTTATTAATTTTCAAAATTTAACGAAAATAAAAACTCACTTTGCCCAAACATAAAAAAGTTTACAATCAAATATAAAAAAGACACATTAATAGATGACAACAAAATTTGGACGACCTTAAGAAACATTAATAGCAACTATCGTTTTTAGTCAGTGTGTGCTGTATGAAATCAGAAATTTAGCAAATGCATCAGATTTTAAGTTATTCGGTATCGAAAATGAGATATCTCTATTTTTGGGGCTTTTATATTATAAAACCTATCGGTAAACAAAACTATAATAACATATTCAGATTGAGAACACTTTCATAATTAACTTAAGGCATTTAGATTATTTTTATAATTTTTTTATTTTTCGTTTTCTTAAAATTAGTGGTTTTCGTAAATGTTTTTTCATCTTAAATAACTGAAAGTAAATTGTTAACAATTTAAATATCCCTATATAGATAGATAAAGAATCTAAATGGGCCAATAAATTTTTTGAGAAATTAATTAAAAGATTTTAATGAATTTTTTTTACACAATAAAAAAAAATTGAGACAAGAAAATTAACCTGGAGATCATAATAGCAATTTTTTTTTTCACTAAACCCTCTATTCTTTAGTGTTGTTTTTTTTGTTGTCCAATGAAAAGTCAATTTTTCTAAAAACTAGCAAACTCATAACTCGGGCCTCTTATGAATCTCTGTGTATAACTGAGCAATATCTTCTTTTATCACAGTAAAAAAATTTCACTCAACACATTCACAAAATCATATTTTGATATGTGCTATTTTACTCAAAATTATTTATGGCTTAATGTTTTTTAAAATATAAATCTTATTTAAGTCTCAAAAATAGTTTTATACAATGTTAATAGCAAGCCTACAAAAATTGATCAGAAAAAAACGGCACACACTGTATAAAATGGTAGTCATCGTAATATGATTAGTTTATATGTCTAAAAATTTTGTATGGGTAATATAAAATTATAATAGTCACAAACTATTTATTAAAATTACCATTGGTTGTTGGTTCTGTTTGTTGGTTATTTTCCTTTGCAAGACGCTCTCTTTCACGTTGTTCTTTTTTGTATTTGAGCCGTTCACTGGCAGAGCTGGAAAATCTTCCAGAATTATTTGATTTGGCTTTGGAACTGCCCAACCGTTTAATTGCCCGTAACACACTTTCCCCGGGTTTTAGGAATGTGAGAATCTAAATATTGCAATAAAAGTGGAAATTAACTTTTGTCAAAGGGTAAAAACATAATAATCTTTTTCGTCAGCTTTTTCAAATGATAAACCAAGGGTGTAATAAAGTGAAAATAAATAAGTCAAAATTAGAGATTAAGGTTGAGGCCCGGGCACGCCAGGAAAACGGGCCGGGCCTAAAATAGAAAAAAATGAATTTTGGGCTGGGCCGAATATATTTGCCTTATTGCTTTAGTTATTGTTTACTAACACATACAAACCTTATAAATTCACCAAGCATTACCTACCATTTTTCGAAATCTCGTTGAACAGACTTTATATTATCAGTTAAAATTTAGATATGGTAAAAAATGAGTGTTTATTTTTAAAACTCGACCATTTTAATTTCGAATTTTAATATTTTTAGTAAGTGAGCACTCAAAGTTTATTCGTTTTTGGTAAAAATTTAAAAGTAAAATTTGGTTAAAATTAATTTTTTTAGGATTTTAAAAATTTTTATTTGTTAAGTTTGTATAGATTTAAATACAAATTTTTTTAGGTTTTTATATACACGAGCAATTGTTCGGGATATAAAAATGTATTTAAAAAAAACAATGGTTAAAAACAATGTAAAAACACACATAAAAAATTTTTTTCAAAAAAATGAATGAACACTGAACGCGCCCTTTATTAAACAATTTTTTGTAAGTCTGGCCATATAAGACAATTTTTAAGAATTAGGCCAAGCATATAAGAAAAAATTGCAAAATTTTATCTGGCGTGTTTGAAAAAGTGCCAAATTATAAATGGGGCAAATGTTTATTGCGAAATCGGAGAGATAATCATTATCTAACTTAGGTATAAATTTGTCAATTGTGTATAATTTTATATCAAAACATGTATAGCTTGAAATATAAAAATATCGGGCCGTTATAATTATGGACGCCGAAAGAAAAAAAATCTGGGCCAATCGGACCAGCTGGTTTAAGCGGGAGGGGCCTAAGTTTAAAAATATCACGCAGGCCCGCATAATGGTCCGATCCGGCCCTTGTTTGTATAGAATATTTATTTTTTTTATAATGATATATATTAACCAAAAACATTAAATTTAACATCTCTATAATTAATCATTTAAATTTTATCAAAATGAAGATAAAACATCTAAATTTTATAAAATTTATCTACAATTCAAAAAAAAACGGGCCAATAAATTTATAATTAGTAAGCCGAGAATGAAAATTCCGAGCCTTGGAAAAAGGTGTAAGGAGTTCAAACCGGGCCGTGATATTCCCGCCCAACATGCTGGGCATATCATAAAACGGCCAAATCACTTTTTTTTTAATTCTCATTTGTAGGTATTAGCCATTTAATTTTTATTAGTATTATTTGCAGCCTTACAAGCAAAAAAAATTTTGTTTTAAAATAAAAAAATAGAAGGTATAAGAAATACCTTTAATCGTAGGATAATAAATTTATTATTTATTGTTAATAAAAGGCAAAATAAAACATCGGCTCGGCCCGTAATTCTTTCAATTAAATTCTGGCTCAGCCCGACTGGCCCCGGGCGGGGTGATCTTTAGGGTCACGACTTTAATCGCTAATATGGATACATATTGCAGCCTAATCTAAAATAAATTTAATGCATCAATCATCCTCTAAACCTTAATGTTAAATAAACGGCCCTCCATAAAAAAAATTTAATAAAATTAAAAAAAAATTTTTTTTTTCAAAATTTAGATTATTGGAGGCAAAGAGGTGTTAATATTCATAGCAGGCTTAAAAAATGGGAAAATTAAAAGAAACAGATATAATCAATCTTTCTAGTCCTAATGACTATCTCTTTTGTAAAGCATTCTACTTAAAATTAGGATAGAATCAAAAATAATTCAATAAATTTAATATGTAATTTACAAGTTTATATGTGTCAATAAAATTTATAGGAGCTTTTGCTTCTTCATCCTCAGAGTCTGAGCTATTTTCGTTTTCTGGTTGAGAAACATAATCTGTATTTCTTTTAATTTGTACCCAATCTATGTTATCTATCCAATTGTCTCTAAAAATATAAGGTTACTTAAAGAATCCATCTAAATAGAAAATGTTTAAAATAACATTTCAAGGTAATTTTAGAGAATTTTTAAATAAGTAATATGAAAAAAACAATACAAATTTCAAAGAATAAACTTATAAGATTTTAAAAAATTAATTATGGTTTGAAAACCATTTGGGATCATATATATATATATATAAAGATGAATAAAAATTAGATCCAGGCTTATATTAACAATGTAAAATATAATTCACCTAATTTCTGATTTTTTATCAAATATAAAATTTCCAGTTTCATCAAAATGCCCTTCATTCATTTCATCTTTCATGTTAAATGGTGTAATTTTGATCTCATCATATTCATTCACAGTGTCATCCTCTTGACCTTAATATATGATAATACAAAAATTATTCAGTTTTAAGGCAGTAACAGTCAAATAATATGTAGTTCCTTAGGTACAAATTTCTCAAAATCAAACAAGTGGTGGCCTGTAATAAAAATTGAACAAATTTTATTTTTTTTTTTAAATGAGGTATTTAAAAAAAACCACATTTTGCATAAAAATTTAAATTATTGTCTTTTATCAATTAAGAATGAACAATACTCATCTTAATTTATGATTTTTTACTTAATAAAAGGGTCCATGTAGGTCAAAAATTTTAGGTCAAGGCTACTTTTGGTAATGCAATAAAAAATGTAACTTTAGCAGAGTAATTAGAAATTGCACAGTATATTTAATTTTATTACAAACAATACCTATAACCCACAAATAAATATAAAAAGCAATTAAAAAAATTGTAACCTCCAAATTAAACCTAAAAATTTATCTTAATGTTTAAATAAAATGATTGTACAAAAAAAATTTTTGAAATTTAAGATTAGAATATCAATATATAAAAAGCCATGTACTTGAACCTCAACAGTTAGTTAAAATATTTTTTAAATATAACTTAAGATCAATTTTTTAAGAAACAGTTATATCCATGTTATATTTTTATTATAAACATTCATATTATATTAACATTAAATTTAGCTACCTAAAAAATGAGATTTATACACCACACTTTTATGAGTCTGTTTAAAAATTCACTTATATAATGAAGTATAAAATAGACTTGGTTATTTAAAGAGCCATAAATGATAATAATGCTATTTTTTAAATATACCCTCAATATCATTTATAGGCATAGTTGTAAGATCTCCTTCATCTTCTTCGTCGCTGTCAAGAGAATGTTTGCCCTTAAAAGAATATGCGACTCTATTATCAAATTTAGTTTTGAGCTTTTCTATTGACGGTGAAGCACCAAAATTTTCATCTCCTTCTTTGAAACGTTTTATTTCAATGTCCTCTTTAAACGAAACCCTCCGCTTATTCATGAGTTTATTAAAATTAATAAAAAAACAGATGATTTTAATAAAATTAAATTAAATCAAATTAAAAAAAACAAATTTTATTCGATGTAGTCACATTTTTTTAACCATGCTTTACAATTTTTAGATGTCCAAAAAACTAGCATTTCGAGCAAAAAAGGCTGTCGCCAATATAAAATATTCAAATTTCTTGAGTGTTCATATTCCGGCAGGTAAGGCATCCGCTGCACCACCTTTGGGCCCCCAACTTGGCCAAGTAAACTACTAAATTTTAAAATATCATATAAGTTAAAAAATTAAAAAAAAAAATATACAGTTATGTTTAATATTTTTCTCAACAAATATATCTTAAATTACAGCACTCTGTCAATGTTGCTCAATTTTGCAAAGAATTTAACCAACGCACAAAAGACTTTAATGTTGGTGTTCGCATACCATGTTTTATCCGTATTAATGTAATTTTATTTTGTTATTTAATTTATATATTGGTATTTAAAAATTGTTTGAATATTCATTTAGCCTGACAGGACATTTAGTTTCTCATTGCATGAACCACCTGATACATATTTTCTTTTCTCAGCATGTGGAATTGTCAGAGGCACAATGAGAGGTTAATTGTTATTAAACCTATTAAATATCATGGATAAACAATGTTTATTGCTGCTTTTTATATAGATCATATTTGCAATATATATTTTATTTTTGAATTGATTTTTTTATCTAATGTTTTTTGTACAAAAAAAATTATCTAACAACCTGTCTTTGTTAAATACTTTAGGCAGTTTATGATCACCAGAATTTTCGCAGATTTTAGATCATAGAAATTTTTGGGTTGTTAATCAGTCATAATGCAAATAAAAGGTTTTAATGATTTAATGAACATTATGAATAAAAGTTTGTTTATTTTTTATTAACATTTAGATAAAAATAAAATATAGATCTATTTTCTTAACTATTACACTTGAACTTAAGGTTCTAGTAATTGTACATTGATACTTGTTTTTATCCTACTTTTTAAAAACACAGGTTAGCTTTCTAAAACTTTATGTTGTGTCTGACCTTTTGAAATAGGCTCAATAATAAAAAATATGAAAGAAAACTTTTTTATGATTAAATTATTTTTGAAAAAACACTAAATATATAATTATTAAGTTCTAGTTTGTTAGTTATCCATTTTGAGTTTTGTAAATTAACCTTTTTGGAAAACATATATGGATAATTCAAAGTTTTTTAAAGGTTTAAGTTTAATTGATATAATATTTTTGATATTTTGTATATCTTGTAGCTTCTACTAAGTACATATCTTCTTTGAATATTGGTTAATTATGTCTCATTTCTAGTTAAATTCAGAATTTAATCTTTTATCTAACCAATTTAATAATCCTGCAGTTTAGATATTACTCAAGTCGTATTTTATGACTAAAAGTAAAAACTGTCTGGTATTGAAGTTTTAAAGCATTATATAAGGACCACATACTAGTCACTTTGCCTATTTTAACTTCAATAGGACTATTTATTTAATTCCACAGGGGTCAATGAGATTTAATGCAGCCGGCGGCCAAGGTTGTTAAGCCTGGCCTATTAAATAAATGCACGGTTTTTTTGGACCAGGCTCACAACGGTATAGCATACCGAAAATAGAACATGCTAGCTGCACCTCAAGGGTGACCCTTCTTATCATAATTTATTTTAGTTTTTAAGGTCAAAAAAGACGTGACTTTTGTTATTTCCAACTGTTTAAAATAGTTTGATAGGCTAACACGGTTTTAGAAGGGAAGATTGCAAACGACGAAAAACAATTTAGTGCTTTTTAAAATTCTATAAAAAATTATGTAAAGCACTTTCAATAGGTTGTTTGCTATGATTTGTAACTACTTAAAAGACATGATCGCTAAACAATGTAAAATTGAATTGTTCAGTCATTGTAATGCTTTTTTATTATTGATATCTCAGTGGCAAATATTCCTGTCTTACACGCAGTAGGTTGCAGTTCAAATCCGTGCACAGGAAGCATTTTTGGGGGAAATTAGTATACATGTGCAACCACGTTGAAGCTGCTGAGTGGTTTGCAGGCAGTAGGCTCTGACCAGTATACCCAAAGTGAGAACCTAGGCTAACCTAGTTCATCGGCGTGCGAGCAAATATTACTATTTAACCCGACGACAATATTGATTGCTTTTCTTGGGTTAAAATAGTTAAAGCCTTAATTGGGTATAAAACCCTTAAATGTGGAAAGGTATGGGGGAAACTTTATACCCACTCTTTTTGGCTAACAGCCTTTTTATATTTAATCAACATTAAATAAGTATGTATAGATAATAAAGTTATATGTAAAATTTATGTAAAATTTTAAACCATATCATATCCTGTTTGTAAAAAGTATTAGTTCATATTGTTCTATCATGTCAATGGCAGGTGAAATAATTTTAAAATTTATTGTTTTTTTAGGGGGTGAATACGCTGGATTAATATCATTAAAGCACATATATGAAATTGCTAAAATCAAATCTAGGGATCCACTAGCCGTCGGTATTGATCTAAAAGAGGTTTTTGTGTATTACTTCTTATTAAAAAAATTTATTCTTTCCAGGTAGCGGTAATATAGTTATTAATAGGTATTATTACTCTTACTATATTAGTGTTACTTTCATATTTATTTTGAAATTAAATTAAGAAGCTTGGGTAAACGATGTAGCACTTTACCTGTGGTAAAGTTTCCTTCAGACCTAGCATTACCCGTTAATCTTTGCCCCTTTTAACTCTATAGCAGTCCCTGCAAAGTTAAATGAGATTTAACACGTACCGGTGACCTAGGTTTTTAGGCCTAGGCTCTCAGAATGGACGGCTTTAGGATTTATTGGTGGTCACCCAGTTAACTACTAACCAGGCTCAACGTTGCTTTACTTTAGTGTAACATCACAACCAAGTTTACATGTGCTCAAGGTCGTCCGACTGACCTATGTAACTTTTGTAACACAATATACCTATTAATTTTTTTTGATATTTAATGTGAAATACACTTATAAATATTACAAATTTAATCTTTCAAATTCAAATAATACAAAAAGGCTTTAAATTTTTCAAAAATAATTTTTTTTTTCATAAATTGAATATGCTAGTCCTACTTTGCCCTATTCTTGCATTGTCTTGCTACATCCAGGGCTGGGAAAAAAAACTAAATGGGCTTTTTTTTAACAAGTTTTTGGGTTTTTTTTTCCAAATGCCCACTAACTCGTGGGCATGGCAAAAGAAAAGCCCCTTTTCTTGCTTAAAGAAAAGGGGCATGTTTAAAAAAAGCCCCTTTTCTTAAAAAAAACTCCTAGGAGCTTTAAGAAAAAATAACCCACCCATCAAAATTTTTTGAATTTATTATAGAAAACATAAAATGGGTTTTTGGGGCTCTTTTTAAGAGCCACTTTTTATGGGTTTATTTTTACCCTTTTTCTTAGTAAGGGCTTTTTTTGAATTCTTATTTTGGCCCGTTATTTTTGCCCCCCGTTCTTTTTTTATGTTTTAGGGGAAAAAATGAGCCAAAGTTTTTTGGCTCATTGTTTTCCCAGCCCTGGCTACATCTCTCTTCAATGTTGAATTTTTGTATGGATGCAAATTAAAGTTCAAACCGGGCCGTGATATTTCGGCTTGGTATTTTATTTTTTTTAGGCTCGCCCCAAATTTACAAATGAGGCTCGAGAATTTTATATCACAGGCATAGAATTTTTTGTATAAAATTACTAATAGGTCAACAATTTTTTGAGAGTTATGAGTTAACTACAGAGATCAAACCTGCCATTTTAGGGAATATCAAATCCGTTTACAGTTTTTTCTAATCAAACTTAGTTAGTCAGTTATAAACATTAAAAATTTTAGTAAAAAAAGGTCAAAAAACCAAACAAGATTTAAAAACAAAAATAAATTGATGTTTTATTTTTACATATTCACAATATTTAAACTATTAAATTCAAACTTCAAATAATTTATTAATTAAAAACCGATAATGTATCGTCCCGCATATAAGTTTGGACGCGAAATATATTGTATTATCTAAATGCCGATGTGAGAGCTTGATATATTAATAAAAAAAAAATTTCCAATATTTGTGATTAAAAATATAAGTTACAAGGAATTTTTATATGCAAAAAAGTTTTTTAAATTTTTTCTTTTTTAGATCTGTGAATTTGAGATTAACTACAGAGATCAAATCTGCCATTTTGGGGAATATCAAATTCATGCCGTTTTTCCTAATCAAAATTAGTTAGTCAGTTATAAACATTGAAAATTTAAAAAAAAAGTCAAAAAACCAAAAAGATTCAAAAACAAAAATTTTATTTTTGCATATTCACAATAGTTAAACTGTTAAATTCAATTTACAAATAATATTTTCATTAAAAACCAATAATATGTGTCTTATTTAAGTTTTAACGCGAAATATTTTGTATTGTCTGAATGCCGATGCAAAAGCTTGATATATTAATAAAATTTATTTTTCATTATTTGTAATAAAAAATATAAGTTAATAGGGATTATTATATGCAAAAAGATTTTTAAATTTTTTCTTTTTAGTGTATATTTAGAGCTGTCAATTTGGCCAAAAAGGACCATTTTTTGTTATAAACGGATCTAAGAAGCCAAAGACGGAAGTAACTAAGGAAAACGAAAAATATATATGAGATTAGGCCATCATGGGGATGTATTTTTATATGTTTTCATAAATTTCACGTTTTTGATTAATATTTGTTGACCTGTGATATATAGTAAATGAGTAATTCCATTTATCGTGTGATAATAATTTATTCTTCTTAATCCTTGTTATTAATAATTATAATAAATAAGGCATAAAATTTATATCGACTGGCCCGTTTAAAAGTTCTGTCCGGCTTAGCTGGTTTTTCGGGCGGTCCAGCTTCAGTCACGAAGGTTCCGATTTTTATCAATAATGCAAAATTTTGACAGATTTAAATTTTTAACATGACATGAAAGAAATTAATGTTCAACATTTTTTAAATTCGTTGTTTTTCCATAGTCCCCTCCAAACTGATTGTTATTGGTAGAGCTCTTAAAATATAGCTAAGATTTTTTAAATATTTTTAATGTAGCTGAACCTACTAGGTTTGATTGGAAATAACGGTAATCGGATTTAAAAATCTATTAAGATAGTAGGTCTGGTTAAAAGTTAGCTGTTAATTTTTAAAAATATGTTGGGTTTTTTCAATGCAAGCTCTCCATAAAATAATATATTTTTATGTAAATTTTTTTTGTAGATATGTAAAAAAATTCTCCGGTCATGCAATTATGCAGGTATCAAGGTTGTACCTGAATACACCGAAGAAGAATTTATAAGTTTTATGGACAATCGTAGCAAAGTTGTCGAAGAACAGTTGAAAGAAATTCAAGAGAAAAAACAAGCTAAACTTCTCAGAACAATCGCCTAAATCTGATGATCAAACAATTATTCTTGCTATGTATTTTATTATGTCTGTTTGTAGTTAATAACAAATAAATTAGATATATTTAAAGATTTTTTGTATAAAGAATGGTTACATAAATATATCTATAATTTATAACACGCAAAATATTTTAAGTGCATTGATAAAATTATATTTTACAATTTAATGGTGTATATAGTCAAGTTTGCATAAACTTTTTCCGGTGTCACATTAATCTTTATTGGCGAGATATGTTTTTATATATTATTAAATGGCTTATAAACATAGCAGGGCTGATATATTCAAGATTAATTTTTAACAGATTTTTGATTTTCATGTTTAAATAGCTCTGCTCATTTCTACACTTCATTTAACATAAGTCAACAAATCCTTGAGAGTTATGAGCTATTCTCCTTGACCACACCTGCTTAGAAATTCAAATCCATGTACCGTTTCATATCAATCTTTGTAATCCAGCTATAAATATTAAAAATTTGGATAAAATGTTTAAAAAAATCAAAATCATAATGATAATTAATTAATATTTTTTTAAAATTATTGTTAGATTCAAATTTCAAATAATATTTTGATATTCAAACCCATAATATATCGTGTTCTATAGGTTGATATGTCTAACATTTATGACCTATATTAATGTTGAGCTTGATATACTTAAAATTTTATTTCTCATTATTTAAAATAAATAGTTACAAGTTAAAAAAAATGATTTTTTCTATAGGTATTCCTATGGTCGCAAAAACTCAATATATGGTTATTTTTCGATATATGGCTAATAAATTAAAGGCAAAAGAAACTTCGGAAAACGAAAAATATATAAAGCCATTGTGGAGATTGATTTTAGTGTCGTATTTATTTTTCACATAATAATTTTTGTCGACTTGTGTAATATTTAGTTTTATTGTTTTAGTGCTCTATAAGAAGGTTGTTAAAATTTTTCATATAACACCACTGATTTATGAATATAGTAAACTTTATATTGGGTTACATAGATCGTTCTTCCAGGCGAGTTGACCTATTTAATTCCAGAATCCTTGGGTAAATTTATAACTTTAAAGGCTGCGGCCAACACTAATTTAATTGTAAAAAAATATTTATTAATGGCTAAAGAGAATTAATGTTGTTCGGTCGTTTTAGGATATGAAAATTTTTTGAAAGAAAATTTCAATTTCTAAATTTTTTTTACACACACCTTAAAGTTAATCAAAAGCGCTCGATTTTTTTCCCAAAACTTTTTATTTACTAGCCGCAGCCAAATGGGGTCCTTAGGGACCCATTTTAAACATCTGTATTAAGGGTAGGGCTGTTTCGTTATGATATTACACAGGTCAACAAATTTATGTGAAAATTATGAGCTAATTAAGAGATCAAACCTGCCATCTTTTTTCAAATCCGTTTACCGTTTATCAAATTTAGTTTGTGCTATAAACATAGAAAATTTAGAAAAAGGTCAAAAAAACAAAAAAGATTTAAAAACAAAAATAAATTGAAATTTTTTTTGCACATTTACAAAAGATTGTCAAATTCAATTTCAAATAATATTTTTATTAACAATCGATAATGTATCGGAAATATATATGAGATAAGGCTCATATGGGGATGTATTTATTTATTCATAAGCTTATTTTTTCTAAAGATATTTGTTGACCTGTAATAAATTTATCATATATTAAAAGATTTCAAATTTAAGATGTGCTAGGGTCTATATAGATCTCGCAGTGTCATGCTAGGATAAAATTATGTCAGTTTGAAGATAATGCAGCTTTTTTTTCACATAATTTTTATGTCGTATTTATTTTCTTATATAACCTCGTTGAGTGGTTCAAAACTTTATCAGCTGCGGGTCCGAAATTTGATTTTGAGCGGCTGCGTTAACCTAATATTAACAATTAGAAATTTTTAATATAAGTTATGGTATTTAATATTTATTGTTTAGAAAACAATAAAAAGAATGTCATCAAAATTTAAAAGTTTAATGTGCCACTCCTTGTTTTTTTAGTGGTACTTTAAATTTCCCATTCTCAAATAATTAATAACCCCTTAGTATTTTTAATCCCCGATCGAGTATGTGGGGGGTCTTAGGACGTCGGCACTTTTTTAACTGGAAAAAAATGTATAAAACTTTATTACTATATAAGTATGTTATTAAATCAAAATAAAAATTAATGAATAATGTATTTTTACGCATAATCATTTTTGTGAATTTGGGGTTCAGGAAACTCACTATGACTATTTATAATACTAAGACCTTTTTCTTCAATTTGCCTTGTGTATGTTGAAATTATCCTAAGTCTTAATTCTAAATAGTTCAGTAAATATATAAGTCGTTTTATTCCAATACAAAATACAAGTCATTCAGCCTTAAATATACAAAAATAAGAAAGTGATTCGTAAAAATCAATGGTAAATAAAAATGAAATGTGCATTCGACTACGCAGGGGGAAGTAGTTTATTATAATTGTCAATTTTAGGCTCACGGGGAAGAAAGAGCAGCGTAAATAAACCTTTTAACCTTTGGGAATATTCCCTGGTTATTATCATTAAAATTATCGTATTATAGTAAAGCCAGTACAAGTACGTTAACCTTCGGGGCATAACACTCCTCCCCTAAGAGTGCGTAGACCCTGTCTGAAAAAGCAACTGTCGCAGAGGGGCTCTTTGGTTTCGGCCCTTCTCATTGCGTACTTGATAAGTTCGTCCGTGAACTAATTCTAATTCACCGTTGTCCCAGCCTCGGGTCCTGCTTTTGTTGACTTTTACCGGTTCCCCTGGGCCAGGTTTCGTCCCCGTCACATGGTCTTTGCCTCACCTTTTTTTTAATTTGGTCCGTAAGCAGCAGCTCTCGCTTTAAGATATTTCGTTAGTCTTTTTGGTAGAAAAGCGATTTCGTGTTGGTTCCATAAGGGTTTAATCTGTTGTAGCGGTGGGTTTTGCTGCTGTCTAGTTGGAACTCCATATCCTCTAGTGTGGCCGCTTTTCGTTTTTCGGCACTGAATGAGTGACGCTTAACCAAATCTGTGTTATGGGTCTTCTCCATTTCCACGAAGGTGTCAGCCTCTGGTATTTGAGTGTTGAACGATAGATTGAGTAGCACGTCCTAATCGTGGATATCTTCTTCCAAAATTCCCTCCCCCGATTGATTAGGCTGATTTAAACTTGGCCGTCATACCAGCTGTTTTAGAGTTTGTTGTACAGTTTTAGCTGTAGATTCTCCAAATAATTATTGTGAACCTCAATCCAAATTCCTGGTAAAGCACGTTTGGAAAAAGGTCTCTTCCCAAAATCGCTGGTTTATTTTGATTAACTATCCGGATTTCAGCATCTATTATTTTTTTTTTTGATTCTATATTTAAAATATTTTTTCATTAACGGAACGTCGTGTCCCGTGTAAAAGTTTAGAATCATTTTTTTTGCTCCTTATATATGTGTCTTTTAAATTTTTAATTAAATCGTATGATATTGTTGTTATTGGGCGGTATCTATGTAAATGCGGTTGGTTGGTTGTTCACGGTTAGCGTAGTTAATAAGGTTTCTAGGATGGGTTCATTGCCTCTATAGTACATATTTCCTGCATGAAATTGACATTTGGGCTCCTCTTTAGGAGCATGTAATTTCATTGTGTCCTATTTCTTGGCATTTGTAGCTTTTAAGGTGGTATGCCTTATGCGATTCATTTGCCTTTTAGTATATGAGTGGTACGGTATAAAATTGCTGGCCTTACCTGATGTATTATACCAACAGTAATAACATATAAGCCCAATATTATTACATTTAACGGATATCAGTTCGGCTGTTAAAATATTGTTCATTTAAGTAATTTATGTCTTCCAGCCTAGATTTGCCAGTATCTTGTAAAAGTTGGTATCTAAAATTTTTTTCAAAAGCGCTTTGTCTACGTATTTTGAGAACGAAATTTGTTTGCAAGTAAGTAGTCTCCGCCCAAGTTCATTGTCTCTAAGATGACAAATTGAGACGCCAAAACTTTTTTGAGGTGCTCCGTTGAATTAACGGCGATTTCTAGATTAGCAAATTAATTAGTAGTTTTGCCAGCAACCTGTTTCCTTTGTCGTAATTAGAATAAGGCGGTTGCAGGGTTGGTTTCTGAAACGCGGCTTTACTTCAAAAGTTGTCTGTGTCACCTCTTTAGTGTATAATTTTCCTCTTAATTTCAGATAAAGTTCCGGCCCTATAGTCACAAGTAACTTGGACTTGCTTTCACCTCCACGAAAGCTTATCAAAATTATTTCCAAATAGTTATTTATAGGTTCTTTGCCATTATAAGGACTTAAATTGCGATTAGAGATACTGTTTGCTGAGGTCCCATTGAAGTTACTAAGTCGTAATTACCAAAATTTTCCAATAGTTCAGTAAATATATGTTCCTTATTCCAATTAAAAATACAAATAATTCAGCCAAATTAATTATAATAAGAAAGTGATTCACAAAAAAGTGAAAATCAAATATGGAAATTGCAATTATATATGTGCATCCAATTCCGAGAGAGAGGGAAGTGGTTTATTATTATTGTTATTATTTTGGTTTAACGTGGAAGAATAGCGGCGTAGAATAGTACTTAAACCTTTGAACATATCCCCCAGTAATTAGCTTTAAAATTATCGTTATTATAAGGGATAAAACCAATGCAAGTACGTTAACGTTTTTCGGGGTATAACCATTACAATTTTAATTTTATCAAATGGAACTTTATGCAGGTGTTTTATAATTAAAATTTTGAAAATGTGTATTCAAAGTGTTAAATATGTTAAAGCCTGAATATTAACACTTAATTTTGAATAGCAGTATATGTAAATTATTTTTGTTATTTTTGTAGAATTTAATATTCTATTTTAAAATTTGACATTAATTTTTTTATGTATTACTTTAGAGAACATTTTTGCAAAGAGCGATGTTATGGCATTAGAAATTTTTTTTTTATATTTGGGCACGTGCAAAGTGAGTTTTTATTTTCGTGAAATTTTCAAAATTTTGAAAAAAAAAATTTTGTAATAAAACGCAAATTTTTAAAAAGTTGCCAAATTTAGTATATGCACATAAAATGCTTTTTCTGAAATAAAAATTTTTTAAAAAATTTTGAAAAAAATTAAATTTTTGAAATTTTTAGAATTTTCAAAATTTTACGAAAATAAAAACTCACTTTGCACGTGCCCTTTGTAAAAATATATTTAAAGACCTTATGTGCTTGCTACAATTTTTAATGTTTTGTAGAATTTATTAACCCGCGAATGGTAGGGTGAGAAATTTGTAACGCGAATGCTAGTGGGGTCATACGGACCCAAATTTTAAACCTCTATAACTTCAAGAGTTTTAGAGCGATCTTTATTTTTTAGGAATTTTAGAGAGGAATACGTGTTCTTTAATTACACTGGACAACAAAAAAAACAACATAAACGATTTTTTAAGGGTTTTACAGAGAATTTTCTTGCGATAACGATCTTGGGTTTAGTTTTTTTCCAATGCCTCCAATTTTTTTTTAACCGCGTCCAAAGTTCAGAAAAAAATTCACAAATTTTTTTTAACTATTAATTTTGCAAAAAATCTATTGGCATATTCAGATTCCTTATAAAAAACATATCTAAAAAAGGTTATTACCTAAAATTATTAACAATTTGCTTTCAAGTTACTTAGGATCAAAAAACGGATTTTATGATGAAAACAACTAATTTTATAAAAATAAAAAAAATTAATAATACAAAAAAAATTAAACGCCTTACGTTAATAATGAATTTTTTCGTTATCTAAATATATTTTCAAACTTTTGTTACAACCCATAGGTTTTATAATATAGAAGCCCAAAATACCGATAAAAAGAAAACAACTTTGACACTGAATAACTAAAAATCTGAGGCATTGGCTAAAATTCTGATTTATTTGAGATCAGCGCCAAAGACTTGACCAAGACCTTGCCATAAATTATGCTTAGGGTCGTTCAAATTTTGTTGTCCAATGTTATAGACTAATATAAGTCATTAATGAATATTGCAAATTTTTTTCGTCACAAAGTAGAAAAAATTAAAATTTTTATTTTTGCATACTACAATAAATAAATCATGCTAATAAATTAAATGTTACATTAATATTAATCGAATCATGTTTTACGTCTAGTAGAACATATTTAAAGAGTTTAATAATAAAAAATATTTTGATATAAAAATTTTTTTTTGGCTATTATTTACCATAAAAACTAGATATTTTAAAAAGGAAAAAAACTATTTCATAGCATTATTATACAATACCATTTTTTATACTTAATAATTAAAATTATAAAATAACTAGAATATAAGGTTGCAATTATTTAAGCTTAAATTTGAATAGAGGCAATAACATGGTTTTCAACATTGAAATTGAGAGGGTGGGGTCCATGTGGACTCCCATTTTATTACTAAATTTTAAACAAATTTTGTTATTAGAATTAGACCAAATTTTGATTACTAGTTTTGTTTATTATACATTTAATAAAAAAGTCACAAAAATTTAACCCATGATATATAATATTTTTAAAAATATTCAAAATTTAAGATGTGCTGGGGTCCGTATGGAAATTACAGTTTTGTGGGTTTATATTTAAAATAGAAATATTTTATTTTTTGTCAATTTCTTTCTGGTCATATAGACAAAATTGTGCTATTGGAATAAATTGCATTCAAATGGAAGAATTCTTTTTTAAATCTTAATTAAAACATATTAAAATTTTAAATACTTATTAATATAAAAAATTAACATTGAGGTACATTTATACCTCACTAAGCACTTTGTGTAAGTTTTTTTTACCTCCAACCGCGGGGTAAACAAAGTATTTAAAAAATTATCAGATGCAAAAGCAAAGTGAGGTTATCATAAAAAGCCTGCAATAGTGAAATATCTAAAAGACCATATATGTTTTTAAATATAAAATTTTTATAGTAAAATTTGGAAATTGAAGAATAAATTTCTTTAAATGCAAAGGCCTTAAGTCTATTATTTAAATTTTAAATTTAATTGAGCCACATGCATAGTTTTTTTTCTTTTTTTATTATTTTAAATATCTAAAATATATTGAAATTTTTCAATAATTTTTTATTTCAAAAAATATATTTTCTTTTGCTTAAACTAAACTCTACAATATTTTTAAAAAATGCGTTAATTTATAAAACAAATTATTTATATATTGTAATTTTTATAAAAGTTAAATTTCACTTTGCATGTGGCCCTCGATACCTTCACATTTATTTAATAGGTTTCGGCTGTTATTTATCCAGGTTGTAAAAAAATCATGAGCTCGGAAAATAATGCTACTACTGAGGTATATGTTTAGATCATCAGAGCTGAAAAAAATTGATTATCGAAAAATATTTTATAATGCTTCTTATTAATTTAAATAAGTTTTTGTCATATCTCATTGATTAGGTTTCACTAGATGGCAGTAAAGACAATGGTGGAGGAAAGAATAAACAAACTCCTTTGATGGAAGATGTCAGCTTAAGTGAATATATAAATTGATTGTTATAAGACAAATATCAATAATTAATTAGGAGCATTTATAAAAACTATAAATTGCATTTTATGTTTTATTTAATAAGCTGACACAATTGGTGGAATAGGGACTCTTCCTTCTGAATACTTTGATTCTGATTCAACTATTGGTGCACCACATGTTTCAGCTATAAGTGAGCAACAAACTTTGTCATCTGGCTTGAATGGAGATAACCACAATTTGGGGGGTCCAACCTTACAGCTTTCCCACCAACAGGATTTAAAGGTTACAGATTTATACATTAAATTACTCCCTTTTGTGTCTACTTGTGTTTAATTTAAAATAAAAATAAAACAATTAACTAGTGAAAAATTGTAGATAAACTAAATTACTTATATGACTATAATATATTACTTTTCTCATTTTAGGAATAATTTTATAAGGTTAATGGCTGTTATGGTTTTAAATTTACAAAAGAAATTTAAAACAAGCATAATTGCAAAAAATAAACAAGGCTAATTGTGAAAACTCTTGACATATTAATTGTTTTAATTGTATTTTTTTCTTTAAGCATTATTATATTTCTCTCACAATTATTTAATATAGCAAACAGTAGCTCCTGTTCAATCAGCTGGAAATACTGATGTTTCTTCTAATCATACTTTCCCCTCTAATAATAGCATTGCTGCAAACAAACCCTTAACCCTGACCCTTGATGATCCAGTGATTAACACTATTGAAAGGTTTATAACTTTTTGTTGTCTATCAAAATGAGTTATGTTATTAAAATATAATGCATAACTTAATGCAAGAGTTAAAATGTTTGATGCAATGTAGCAGTTCTTTGGTGAGATTATATTTACATACCTAAATAATTATACAACTGCTGTTTGGCATATTTAGGCATTAAACACTACATTAAAGAAAATTTTAAACAAAAATTTATTTTGTCAATAATTTTGTTTTGACAGCAATTTATAATGTTACTTGTTAGAGTTTAACACCTACGTAAAGGCGTCCTTGATTTAAGAAAAATTAAAAATTTGTATAAAAAAATTTCCTTTAATTTTGGTGGGGAGCCTCTCGATTATTTTTTCATCATATCAACTGTACTAATAAATTTATTATTAAATAATATATGCTTAGATTTATATATCACAGGTCAACAAATATTTGTGTCAGAAACGAGAATGTTTTTAAAACATAAAAGAATGCATCCCCTTGATGGCCTAATCTCATGTATGTTTTTTGTTTTTTTAGTTCCTTCCGTCTTGCTCCCTTAGATCCGTCTACAACAAAATGCCCATTTTTGACCAAATTGACAGGTCTAAATATACCCCAAAAAGAAATTTAAAAAATTGCATATTAAAATATCTTGTAACTTACATTTTAAAACACAAATAATAGAAATTTTTTTTATTAATATATCAAGCTCTTACATTGGCATTAAGATAATACAAAATTTTTCGCTTACAAACTTAAATACTACACGATATATTATCGGTTTTAATGAAAATATTTTCTGAAGTTTAAATTTTAGAGTTCTATTGTGAATATGCAAAAATATAATTATTTTTTTTTTAATTTTTTTGTTTGACCTTTTTTTCTAAAATTTTCAATGTTTATAACTGATTAACGAAGTTTGATTAGGAACGGTAAACGGATTTGATATTCCCTAAGATGGCAGGTTTGATCTCTGCAGTTAACTCATATCTCTTAAAAAATTGTTGACATGTGTATTATAATGATTTTTTGAAGCGTTAATTAAGCGTATGAATCTATAACTTATATATACATTATGATAGAAGATATGGATTTCCTGAATTAATGTTTAACTGTTAAATTAGGAGCCTTGCATCAGGGTCAGATGCCCCACACATCAAAGTTCGCGTGGTCGAACCTCAAAAGGTTGGGGAGGGTATGAGCGCTTATGTTGTTTACAAGCTTGTTACTACAGTATAATATATGTTGTACTATTCATACTTATATGTCTTATTTCTTGCAAAACATTTATTTGATGTTAACCGTTTTTTATATTCACAGATCCTTATTTTATAAGTTAAGGGTAAAAAGGCAAGCAACTTTGATTAAATGAAATTTGACAGGTTTTTTTGGGGATATAAAATTTTCAAAATATGATTGAAGATATCACATATAAGGCCGGACATGGACACATTTTTGTTCTTTTTTTAATTAATTTCAAAAATAGAGCGATTGAAAAGTCAGGGCTGGGGAAAAAAATAAATGGGCTTTTTTTTAACAAGTTTGGAGTTTTTTTCCCCAAATGCTCACAAACTCGTGGGCATGGCAAAAAAGCCCTTTTTTTTGCTTAAAGAAAAGGGGCATGTTTAAAAAAAGCCCCTTTTCTTCAAAAAAAAACTCCTAGGAGCTTTAAGAAAAAATTACCCACCCAAAATTATTATCAAATTTTGTCGAAATTATTTAAAGAAAACAAAAAAGGGGCTTTTTGGGGCTTTTTTTAAGAGCCATTTTTTAGGGGTTTTTTTGCTCTTTTTTTGGTACGGGCTTTTTTTTAAATTTTTATTTGGCTCTTCATTTGTAGCTCCCTTTCTTTCTTTATGTGTTGGGGGAAAATATTAGCCAAAGTTTTTTGGCTCATTGTTTTCTCAGCACTGTTATTATTGCATACTGTTTTTTTAGGCTTTTTGAATCCATAATCAAACTTCTATGTAGGTGTATTGACAAAACAATACAAAAGTACTTTATCGGAAATTATGAAATTTATCCTGACTTGATAAAGCCATTTTTTGTTCATTTATTTAACATTCTTTTTGCACTTTATAGGTTCATAACGTGCCCGGGATTGAACAGCAAAGCGAAGGTGAGGAATGGCATGTTATAAGGCGCTTTTCCGACTTCCTGGGCCTGCACGAAAAACTTATGGCAAAATATGCCCATCTGGGGTACGTTATCCCACCCCCACCCAACAAAAGTCTTATGGGTAAAAATTATTAAGAATTATCTGAATTATATTGTAAAATCTCATTATATTTTAGAGTGAGGTTATTATTTTAAATTTTGTTTGCTCTTAATTAGGTTAAACCAACATAGAGAACAAGGAGCTGAACTAGCGATTTTATTCTCCTTATTGGCTATTTAAGAAATTAATTACTTTTTTTGTGGTATACTTTGAGTTCTTTCTTCTATTTGTAAATATGCAACCCTCACCACAGTTTTTATTTCTTGCTAGTCCATTTTTTGGTATACCTATATTACACCATATCACCTTGAACATTTTATTATTTTTGTTACTTCTGATGAAATATTAACCCTGCATTGCATCCTAGGAAGCTGTAGAACTTTAAACATAATCCATCATTCAATTCATTACCAAACCTATGCTTGATATGTAATGCTTCTTTTACTGTGCTTTCCATACGATGGTATTAAGTTTAACCCCGTGGTAATTATTCTTAATAAACTAAAAAATAACGAACCAAACTATCATTAGACAACTTTTTTTGAGATTTCGTTAATTGGTTATGTGATATGTTTTCTTTTTTGCAAAAAATGTTTTATAATGATCTACTTACTACAACTAACCCACATTATCAATTTTGAAACCTTATAAATTATTTACTATTTCAAGCCTTAACTAAACGGGCATGATAATTTTTGATTACGAAAACTAGCACTCGTCGTACACCTATATAATTTTTGATTTGAAATTTAAAAACATTGGAAAGACAAGCAGTTTTTGTTAAACAGTGGATATTTGATTATAGTGAAAGATCGCGAGTACATTATGATCTATTAAAAAATGTATTTGAACTATACTAACAACCAAAACAATGAGTTTTGAGATTGCAAGTTCTATTCCTTGACCACAATGTTGGTTTAGCCAAACTATTTTAATATTTAAATAGACTTAAATTTTGATTGACCTGGTTTGAAACTCATTATGTTAATTAAACATTTTTATGATTTCCACAACCTGATTAATTAGTTCATATATCTGGGATATATGTCCAGCTTTGTTATGTTCTTTTATTCAACGGATTTTTTTATGATTGAAGGTATGACCAAATTGAAAATTGGCTCCAAGGATGATACCTTTTCTGCCGATTTTGCTGAACGTCGGAGGGCTGCCCTCGAAAGGTAAGTTCAAACATGCTTTATTTAAATGTTTCTACTATTAAGTGATTTATTTACATTGGAGTTGGTTGGCACCCATTAAATAAAGTTTTTTTAACGAAAATGTCTTACAACTTATTGGGAAAAAACAAAATATTTTGATACGCAACCTGATACACTTTTTAGATACATGAACCGCACTGCGAACCATTCTGTTTTCATGCGAGACCCTTCCTTGCACGAATTCCTCCAAGCCGAAGGGGAGCTGCCCCGGGCTGTAGGCACATCGGCCCTGAGTGGAAACCATATGCTTAAAATGATCAACAAAGTTGCCTCTGATCTAACATCTAAACTTAACATTGGCTCTACCGCCACGACTTACAATAGGAATGATGAAACTGACCACGTTTCCCTATATTTCTTTAATTATTCCTTTTTATAGATTTTTATAGCCGTTTTTTCCTTCATCAAATTTTTTGCGTGTGTTTCGAGATATAAAGTTACTTGATTTTTTTATTTTTCTTTATTTAGCCCATTAAAAATTCAAAAATGAAAAATTTTGGATATGAGCGCAAAAAACTGAATTTTAAAACAGTTTATCCGCTTATAACTGTGTATGTAATTTCACTAAAAAAGTTTACTAGCATTTTTTTGCCTCCCATTCTATTTTGGGTTATATAATTTTTTTAAAATATTTTAGTGGTTTGAGGATATGCAAAACCAAATAGATAGCTTGGATACTCAGATGCACAAATTGCATGCTAGTGTTGAGGCACTAGTTCATCATCGGAAAGGTTTGTTTATACTTATCAATCTCTGAGTTTTTATTTTATCAAATTCTAAGCAAAGTTTACAAATGGGCCATTTAAATGTTTTTATAAAACAATAAATTGTTATTTGTTTTTTTATGACGGGTATAAAATTTTGCCTAGTTTATCCCAAAAAAGCTAATCTATTTATAGCACAGGTCATCAAACTTCAATGTCAAAAGTTAAAGTTTATGAAAACATAAAAGCATACAATCATGGCCTTATCTCATATATATTATAAGTTTAAGTTTCTCCCGCATTCGGCTTTAGATCCGTTCATATCGAAAATATTTTGACCAAATTGATGATTTTGCGACCTTGAGAATACCCTATAAAAAAATTCAAAAAAAGTTTTTTTTTCCATATAAAAATCTTTTGTAACTTAAATTTTTTATTTTTTCAAATGTATATACCTTTACATCAACACCTAGATTATGGCACCCTAAATAAACATGACCAAATTTATTTTCGGTTTTTATTAAATTACACAGGTCAACAAATATCAATGTCACAAGCGTGAATTTATAAAAAAATAAAGGAATGCATTCCCATGATTGCCTAATCTCATATATATTTTTCGTTTTTCTTAATTTTTTCCGTCTTTGGCTCCTTAAATCCGTCTATAACGAAAAATCTTTTTTGACCAGATTCACAGATCTAAATATACCTAAATAGAAAAAAATTAAATATCGTTTTTGCTTATAAAAATCTCTAGTAACTTATATTTTTAATCAAAAATAATAAAAAATAAATTTTATTTCGTGTCTAAACTTAAATACGACAAGATAAAATATCGGTTTTTAAAGAAAATATTTAAAGTTTGAATTAGTTTAACTATTTTTAATATGCAAAAATAAAATTTCAGTTTATTTTTGTTTTTGAATCTTTTTTTTTTGGCCTTTTTTCTAAAATTTTCAATGTTTATAACTGATTATCCAAATTTGATTAAAACGGTAAACGGATTTCATATTTTCTAAGATGCCCGGTTTGTCTCTGTAGTTAATTCAAAACAAAAATTTGTTGTGTGTTATTTAAAGTAAGAGTTTAGTTTTATTATTTTAAAGAAAAATATTTTTTTTCAATATATTTATCTTTCTTTTTTTCTACAATTTAGAATGTTTTTAGCTGACCCTATAAGTTTGATTAAAAAAACATGGATTTAAAAACCCCTAAGTTGGCAGGTTTGATTTATGTCGTTAGCTTATACATTTCACAAATTTGTTAACCTGTGTAGTCTGGGATTGAGATCATCAATTGCATCGGTATTTTCTAAAAAGAACAGACGAATCAGTGACTTCATAACAAAATGAAAAAAGAAATTGTCCGCACTGATGTCCTTGTTTCATATAAACTAAACGGTGCATGCAGTTTTAAGAGAACCTGCTTAAAAATCACTTCTTCACGGCCTCATCTTAAATTGATATTTGCTTTATAATATTTGTATGTAATATTCCTTTTTTTTGCAGTTTTAATTGTGATTTTTAAATTTTTTAAACTTTTTTTATCTAATAAATCTTATTTTTAAGTCAATATTTTGGGCTATTTATAGAACTATCAGCAAACACGGCTCATTTTTCGAAATCTCTTGCAATGCTAAGCAACAGCGAAGAGAACTCGGCTCTTTCCCGGGCTTTGAGTCAACTGGCCCAAGTGGAAGAGAGGCTTGAACAAATAACCGGGACCGATATATTAAACCTTAATCCTTCGGTTCAAATTGATCAGGTATGATTGTTGAAATATTTAAATACGACAATGTTTGTGAACTAATATTTATGAGAATACATTTAATAAATATTTTCAAAATATATATTTTCAATGTTATTTTTTTCATTATATTTTATCCATGTTGCCATTCTAATATGAATACTTCTTTTGGTTCGTTATAGCTCGGTTGATTAATTTTGTTTTTTAGATCATTTTTATTTTGCAATACTGATTACAAAAATTATTAAGAATATTTAAAGACTGATTGTATAGTTATATTAACTTATGCTAAAATCCATATAAAGAATATACTCAATAATTTTTTATTTGAAAAGAGTCAGTTTATTTGTGCACATTAATAGTTACTATGTTGTTTTTAGTTTGGCAACGATACGACTCATCTCATGGTCGGGCTCGCTCACAACGATTTCTTTGTTCTTTCCGAAACGCTAAAGGACTACATCGGGCTCATAGGGGCTGTCAAACAGGCTTTCGATTTTAGAGCCAAAGCTTTTAATAACCTGGCCTATGCTCAATCACAAGCCGCTAAAAAGAGGAAGGATGTGACGGCTTTGGGTGGTGGCCAAAGTTAATTTTTTAATTTTAATCTACTCTATATTTTAGATTAGCTCTTTATGCGGGCAAATTGTTTAATTTGAATTTTTCCTTGACCTTGAAACTTCAATGCAAATTAAGTAAATTACGAAAATGAAAATATGTATCAAAAAAAAATATATAATTTTTTACTGTTACCTAATAATTAAGATGTAAATGAAATATATATTATTTTGCCCGTTAGCTTAATTGATTGAATATTGTTTATATTAATTACCATAGATCAATACCAAAACCCAGTAGGAACGAGTACAACTAATGCCGACGCCAACAGCGCTGTTGCTAAAATCGCTCAACTCAGGGTCGAAATTAAAGAAGTAATTAAATAGAGAATTTATTTAATTTAACTTTTTATTTTAATTTTGCCTAACTTTGATAATAATTAATTCTTTATTTGACATTACGTCGTGTGAATTTGTAAATAACGAAAATATAACCAGTTTCTACTATATCTCTAACCCATCAAATTGATATGTAATTTAATATGACATTTTTTATTATTATTACAGTAATCTATATAAATTTGTGGAGGTTTAATTAAACTTAAGGAATATAATCTAAGATTCGACCTTCTCCATACAACTTTGAAAAGGCATGAAGGTGATTGTGCGACTTTGAGCAAAAAACTAACCGAAATAATGAAATATCTCATAAACATAGCAGGCAACATCTATATTTAGATTTTACAAAATGTATTGCACCTCAACAAAATGGCAGTTTTTTAACTAGGCTGAAATTAAATTCAAGTTTAGCCGTTTTAAATAATTTTTTTTAATATTATTTAGTTTTTTTAATCTTAACATTTTTTAATGTTTAAGCTTACAAAGTTTTACCAGAAATTAACGGGACACGGTATCAAAATTCCAAGTGATAATATGATTGAATTTACCAAGTTAAATATCCAAAAAATTTGTCGGCCTATAAAGATACACATTTAATTAAAAATCCACTAGTCAAGCGTTTACTACGATATTTTTTTTTGTTCTTATAAAAATATAATCTTATTAAAATTGCTTAAGTGGGATGAAAAAGTTGCTATCGCCGAAAAGGATTTCGAACTAATATCGGCCAACATTAAAAAGGAAGTTTGCAGATTTGAGAAGGAACGCATCAAGGAATTCAAGGACACATTTGTGTTATACCTCCAAAATTTGCTTAAGGCTCAATTACAGGTGGGTTCCTTATATTATTTTAATTTTTTTAATAATTATGAGTATTTTTAATTTGTTGGTGACAATAATTAATATTATTTTGATTATTGATATCATATCTACTTATCATTATCAAAATAGTTATATTTTCATTATTTATTCTAGATTGTGAAATGCTGGGAGGCCTTTTTACCCGAAGCAAAAGCTATAGCTTGAATTATAACTTGATTTAGAAATTTTTTCAAGTAGTTCAACATTTGATTTTATACTGACCACCTAATTTATTTATTAATTCTTAAAAGCAATCCCACTTTGTTATAATAATTAAATACCATTTTATTTAAATTACTTTATATGTAAAGAAACTCATTTTTTTAATATATTCTTATTTTTGTTAAAGCAATACTCTAACACGTAAAAGTCTTCGCACCTACCTTAATTTTTTGCAACCTTTTATGTTAGCAACGTTATCCCCTTAAAATTATAAAATTTGGACCAAAAAATATATTAATTGAGTTTTATCTTTTGTGCTGAAATAATAGTATGCGTTTCGGTATGGGACTATTCATTAAAGTTATACCGCGCTTTGTTACCAGCCGCTTTTATAATTATTGCAAATAATTTTTTTAAAAATATATTTAAATTTGTTAATTAATTTTTTTTTTACATATCTCTAAAAAATTAATAAAACATGATTGTTTATTAGGCGTTATTTGATAGCTTTAATGTTCATCTTCTTTTAGTTTTATTTCCCAAAATTATAGCGTTTTATGTTTAGAAACCTATTGTAGATACGCGAGATATATTAGACTATCATTGTTTGAATTTTTTTACCGGGAATTATATAAAAGAAATTTTAACATCTTTCAACTCACTAGCTTTAGATATCGGCCGCTATGCAAAACACAACTCAATAAAAAGACAAATTAGACTTGTCTTTTAGACAATATAATGATTTTATCCTATTTAGATTGGTGAAAAAATTCTAACTAGGAATTTGGACGCAAAGCCATAAAATCTAATATTAATTACAACTTCGCATACATTTAAAAGTTAAAACTATCAACTCAATTTAAAATTTAATTTGATGGCACACAAAACGTTTCTCCTTTTTAATATTTTTTTTGACATTAAATGAATTAAAAAAATTTTATGATAAAAAACGAGGGCATATATTGATATCAGTCTTGCCTGTTTTTTAATTATTCCGGATTCTTAAATGATATTTAAATAAATATTAAAAAACTTTATATCCTTTTTTTCAAAATAAATCATTATCGTAAATAAAGTCTCGATGTTTCTATTATACAAACCATTAACAACTTGTAATAAATCATTAAAAATGTAGAAAATGCCACTTATAACAATAACAGAAAATAGGTTTCATTTAGGTTTTTCCGCGTCAGGTGGCGTCTTTACCGCGGGGCTCTCCTTCCCATCAGGCGTTGATGATTCCTTCAAATAGATCGGTTCTTTCCCCTTTGTAGTAGGCGGTGGTTTTTTACCCTTTTGCGAGGTGTGAGATTTCCTAGACCCTCCACCGTGTGAGGGGGTCCGTTTATGCAGAGATGGCTTTTTGGATGCCTCAGTTGTCGCCGCTGGCGTTTTACTAATCCCAAGAGCTTCTGTAACTTTACTCAAAGTATCAAGATTCCCATAACTACCACCTGTCAAATATTAAAAGGAAATTTTTAGATTTGAATTGCATTTGATCTTAACGCAGCATTTCAATCCCGATTATTACCTTTTTGCGGTTACATATTGTTTAGGTAAAGAAGCAATACCTAATATACGAAATTAAATTAGCCCGTCTATATATCGAATTTTTTGGCCCTGCTTAACATTTCTAGTCATGGCTTAAATTTGTTTGTCCTTTCAGGAATAAAATTTAGACAACAATTGCCTTTACAGATTAATTAAATGTAGATTTTTAAGAGTTTTTAAAAGAAAAAGTTCGTGGTGGGACTCGGTGTAAGGAAGGATTTTTAGCAGTTTTAAACAACTGTAAAAACCATTGGTGATTAAAAAAAAGAATGAATGTCACATGGGATTTATAAAAACGATTTTTATTAATATACCATCTGTCCCAACGTCGGATAATTCAAGTTTCTCGAACCTAGGATCTACGAATTCGAAGTGAGTGTAATGGTAGAAATTGCCGTAAGCATCTGATGGTGCGTACTCTGTAGCTTCTTGATCTGTAACAATATAATGAATAGCATGTTAGACATTTACATGCAAATAACTAGATAGATTTACTAATATTGGCGCCCCACAACTATAATTCCGATAATCCTAACAAATGTCTTCTAAATTAAAATTTTGGCCAAACCCAATCCTGACTTTCCGGGAAAAAAATCCTAAACAATCTTTTTGGTGACAATATCCGACCAAAAATCAATTTTCTCAATTAAGTTTTAGAAAAATTTGGGATTGCAGACTCATAATTATTGAAATTGTATTATGGCTAATAATATTATTATTAAAAAAACATTAGATACAAGAGATCGCATTTTTAAATTATTGTTATATTAGAGAACCAAAAGAGATTTGTACTGAGACCTTCAAGTGGCGGTTTGGCTTCAGGTTCGTAATCTGAGGCAATCGATTCCTCTTCTAATAAATGAAATATAATTAATGAATGTTCATCAGTTAAAATCACATAGTATTTGACCTTATAATACTTTTTGCAATACAATAAATTTAAAGTAACGTGTTTCTAACTGAATTAAAAACTCCAAATATAATTGGCTGCTAATATATAAAAAACATAAAGAAAAATACGCTCTTTGCGTAACAACAACTCGTTTTGTATTAAGACAAAATTGTTCGGGTTTGGCAGGGCTAGGGCGGGTTTGTTGATAAAAAAAATATAAATAATTTGAGCCAATGAGGAGTATTTGTAACACAATCCTTAGTTGGCCTCAATCTGAGGATCAGCTTGAAGATTTAAAAATTTTTAAGGATATGTCATGAAAAGCCATATTTAGCTACTTTGTTCGGTGTGCATCGTACGGTATTTGGTGCAGTAGACGTAAAGCGCGACAATAACGATAGCCACTATGATGAACAGTATGACCAATCCAATGATCACGTCGAAGAACTTATCTTTCAAATTTAACATTATATATCGAAAAAAATTCAAGTATATATATCATTGATAAATTTTATAGATCATAGCAATCCTTTTTGCATAACTATTGAACGATTGGCAAACAATTGCATTCAAAAAAAAATAGACTTAACACATAATATATTGTATGCTAATCATTTGCCCCATATATTTTATCTATTTGCCAAATGGTTTGCCCATATTAATTTTTTCTGGCCTGACCAGGAGAAAGTGATTAATTGTCTAACATTAATTTATCTGAGAGAAGAATTTAAGGGGTGCAACAATGTATGAGCAAAAAATAAAATGTTTCAATTTTTGAGTCATTGGACAAAGGTTTCAAACAATTATCCAATAAAATAATCAATTATATAGTTAATCACTTTTATTGTTAACACATCTCACGACATGATTCCACGTTAAATTATTTTGACACTGCAAATCGGTTTTCGCTTGATCGTTCAAAACAAGGGGCATTTGGCAGCTAACGCTAACGCGAAATAGTTTAGGATAGGTTGTTTCAACTTTACGCTCCGTACCCGCAACAATCAAGTTTTGGACCTGGTCTGGCTCAAAATGGCATCCTATGTTATGTTATTTTATAAAGTTTATAAAAATTTATTAAACTACGAACAAGCGTGTAAAAAAAAGAATATATTTAAAAATAACAATTTGCAATGTTAATTATATCGAAATTACAATGTATTCATTTTAAGGGCACGCACGTTCAAAGTCAAATGTTGAAATTATAATAAAAAAAAAATTTTCTTTGTTTTTTATTTTGTTAAATTACAATAAAACATTAGGCCACGCCACATTCAAAATTAAGGTTCTGATAAATAAATTTTTTTATATTTTTTTTATTAGTCGAATTACATTAAAAATTACGAAAATAGATAAACGTCTTATTACTTTAAATCTTTGAAAAAAGGATAATTTTTTAATATTAGTTTTATAGAATTGTTAAGAGTTCATTTATTTTTCGAAATAATTTTTAAATTTTAAATTTGGGTTTATATTGAAAATATATAACAATCATTTTACCAATATTTTTCTTAAATCCTATGCATGCCATTTTAACTAATCTTAAATTTTCCAACATTGAACCGAGTTTTTTTTATAAATTTTCCAAAAACAAATAATATCTGAATGCCCGCGTCTATCCTTAATTTTATAAACGGCATTTTTTTGAAATTAGACCGGTTTATTCTCATTTAAAGAACTTAGGTACAACCAAATTTAATGTTTTTTGAGAAAAACAAATTTTTTTGAAGTGGCAGCAAAAGATAAATAAGATATTTTTCATTAAGAGATAAACAAGTAATATGTTCTATGGGCGCGAGAGTTCATTAGTTTTTAAGATTTTTATAAATTCTTTATCTTAAAGAAATAAAGGTTTAGCGTTACATTTTTTAATAAATGATTTCAAAATGTTTTTAAGCAAAGTTTTATGAATTTAAATTTAAATTTAATTAAGTTTAAAACTAGAGGCTTAGGATATAATAAAATATTATAAAAAATAGTGGTTAATAATTTCGATGTAAGCCAAATTTCAATTTTTTTTTGAATTTTAAATTTTTTAAAAATAATGAACACTGAAAGCGGTCTATAGCCTATTTTGAAAGGACATTTTAAAATAATTACCGCTTAAAATATTTTCTTCTAATTTGAATGCGTGGGAAAACCAAATTTTTAATTATTTGCAAAAACAAAAATTCATCTGAACGTGCTTAAAATTTAAGAATTTTAGAAGGTTGTTCTAGCTTTAGTACTCCTCCTAGCTATTTCTGAACAACAAATTTTTAACCTTGTAATAATATTAATAATTATGTAAAATTACATATTGTCTATACCGAAAAATCGAATAAAACCTAAAAACCTTTTAGAAACATTGTCCGCCATTTTTTAACCCTGAATTGATTTTTTTTTTTTTAAATAAATTATAGGTTTGTGCAAATCAAACACCTAAGACTTTTACAAGAGCTGCCCCGTAATCACATAACAAATCTTTTTGGTCAAAGGATTTTAAGATTAAGTTTTTTTTAAAGTACCATAACCAAGGATTGGAATTAGTTCCAGAACTCGGAACTCGGAACTCGAAGAACTCGTCCTTTTTTTTGAAATGGAACTCGGAATTCGGAACTAAGTACCAGGGTACTGGAACTCGTGGAACTCGAGTTCCGCTCGAGTTCCTTCGCGATTTATTTCATATACCTAAAATTCAAACTTTTTTAATTGAATAAAAACGCATTAAAATTAATATTTTTCAAAAAATATATAAAATTTGAATAAAAAAACCTCATTTATTGTTTAAATTATTATTTGATTGCACACAAGCCTTCTAAAATTATATTTGTTAACGTAACATTTTGTTCATACATTCATAAATTTTCCTGCATTTTTAAGTTTTCAAGTTTTCGAATAAATTCTGGCATACCATGAAATTCAGCGGAATTTATAAATTTTATGAACCTCAACTTGTTAATGACCAATATCAATGTTCTTTGTGCAAGTCGTCAAATAAAACAACCTATATAACGGTAATTAATTCTATTTAATATTTTAAGAAATTTACTTCCAACCTTAAAAAACACGTAAAGTGTATACATAAAGCAGAATATGAAAAGTTTTTAACTGTTACAGAAAGAAAAGAAAAATCCAAAATTACAACTCAAACCAAATTTAAGCAGACAAAAATCTTTAATAACTCCGTGCATCCATGTATGGAAGATTGCGTGAAGTTGGTTACTGTTCATGGCAGACCATTTGAACTATTTTCAGATGATGCCATGATTAGAATCATTAACAAAGCAAGCCCATCAGGAACTAATTTTAAACAGATTAATCCAAGTAATGTTAGATATGAAGTTGAAGAAAAAGCCAAATATATGCGAACAACTAATTGATGATATCAAACATAAAATACTAAGCATAAAATTTGATTTTGCAAGTGTTGCAAACAGATCCTTCTATGGTAAATTGAATTTCACATTTAAATTTTGTACATTTTAATATAAATATTTAATTATTTTTTAATTTTAAAAATTATTCAGTTATACAAACTAAAAATTTAGACAAATTAGCCAAAACCAGTTTTTTAAAAATGTATTAATTTAAAAATTCAAAAATATTTATAAATTTGTTTTATTAATTTTTATAAGGCAAGTCAGTTTTTTATTTTCTAAAATAACCTAGATATTAACTTTTAAAAATTAGGTAAAATCATTTTTATGAACATTGTTTACATTTTTCTCATTTAAGTACAAAACAAGATTAATTAACCAATGCATTTAAAAAGTAGATAAAGTTTAATCAGATAATGAGGAAAAGAGAAAATATGTTTAAAAAGCTTTTTAAAAAGTTAAATTTAATTGTGATTTTGGCTACTTAGTGTAAAACTTTTTATTCAATTTATTTAAATAAATTTACTTTTAGCTATAAATTGCCAATACATCCATATGGATAAAATTCAAGTCCGAGTGCTGGAATGCAAAGAGGTCTATGACCAGCATAATGCAGTTAATATTTCCAAATGGCTTAAAGAAACTGTTTTAAATTACAATATAATGAAAACCCAAATATTATCGATAACTTCAGACACAGCCCGTAATATGAAAGCTGGAATAAAGAATTATATGGAGCTTGAAACAAGTGAAGATGACATCTTTGACCCATTAGAAGGAATGTTACAAGATGAAGATGATTTAAATTTTATAGAGGATTCTTACGAGGTTTGTGAAATATATTTCAACTCATCAATCATCATTGATCTCAACTGTGCTGCACACGTGGTTCAATTAGCAGTTAATTCATTTCTAGTCAGCACACCTGAAATAATTTTGGCAATTAAGGTAGCAAGACAATTGGCTACTAAGCTTAAAAGGCCTATTTTATCAGCAATGTTAAAATCTCAAAATCTTCCTCAATCAATACTTATGCATCAGGTGAGATGGAATTGGACTTTCACCTGCATTGAAAGATTGCTCAAACTACGACCGTTTTTTGATAATCACAAAAATATTTTAAATGAGTTGGAAGTTTCCAATGATATTTGGCATATGTTTCAAAGATTAGTCGAAACACTAAGCCCAGCCGCAATTTTAACGAAACACCTTCAGGCACAAACTTTGGACATCTGCCATTTTTTTTACAAAATACTATTTCTGCAAAGCCGTGTTAAAGACCCATTCAACCGACTTTTCTTTATCCCTTTTGCATTTTATTGAACAAAGAGAATCCCAGCTTTTAGGTAATGACATAGTCAATTGTGGGCTGTTTTTAGATAAAAGATTCTACTTTAAATTAAATAATAATAAATGCGAAAAAGCCAAAAAGTTTCTGAAAATAGTTCAATCAAAAGCATTATCTCTTAAATGATTCAGTAAATCACGAGGAAGAAATTATTTTAGAATCTTCTGGAAATATGTCAGATCAATTTTCATTATTACAGGATGTCTTAAGAGACGAAGAAACATTTTATAAACACGATGACTCAACTGCCCCTCTAATATATGAGCAATTAGATATAGAAATTTTAAAATACGAAAATTTACCGAGGTTTAAGGCGGATGAAAATATTAGAAGCTGGTAGGTAGCTAACAAGGCTGAGTTTCCGCTACTAGGAAACTTAGCTTTAATAGTTGTATCGGTCCCCTTGACCGAGGTGAGTGTTGAAAGATTATTTTCCTATTTAAGCTTTATTTTAGATTCCCGAATCGACTTAAGGATGATATTTTGAATGATATTCTTTTTGTTGGAATGAATAAGCTTGATAAATAAATGTTTCCATTTTATATAGTTTAATAAATTATATGTGCAATGTCAATAAATTATATGTGCAATGTGTAATATATCTTTTTTATCTGTCTAGTAATTGTTTAATTATAAAAATAAAAAAATGGAACTCGAGTTCCGATATTTGGGAACTCGTCAGTACTTCCAAGAATTTAGTTCCAGCTCTTTCAAAAATTATCCTAAAAACTCGGAACTTAGTACCAGCTTTTTTCAATAAGTTCCAATCCTTGACCATAACACATTCAAGATAAAATAATAGAAGCAAATAACCTTTTTCACAGCTAGGTAATGCATCCCACCCTGTGGCGGTGCATTCAATAACTGATTTGCTTCTAGTCAATACGTATCCCGGCATACATTGAATGGTGATTTTTGTGAGTAAAGGATAGCTGCCTTTAGTTAGGTTGTGATCTGCCGAAAAATTGCCGTTAGCCAATGTAGGAGCAGAGCAACCTGTTATTTAGTGATTAATGACGAAATTATAAATATTATAATATATGACAATTGGTGACAAATATTGGAATCGGGACTCATTACTAAGATACATGCCCGTTTTTAAGAGATTTTTAAAACATTCACAAGGGCAATATACCAGCTAATCTTATTAGCCATGTAATTTTTTAAATTTGTTATGCTTTAAAATTCGATTATGGCTACAAATATAATTTCTTCTTGTTAAAAAAAATCAAATTTTGTTATTACTAGCGTGCCCAGACCTAATTCATATTTTAAAAAATTTTAAATTTTAGATTGGTCAATATTGTTATTAGCGCGAAAAATTTTGAAATGATTATTATCTATATTTATATGAAAGACAGAAATTGAATAAAATTTCTAAATGCTCAATGAAATTGATTTTAAGAAAAAAATTGAACGATAATTTATTATTACATTTTAAAGTCGAAAGTTTATAAATTTTTGAATTTTTAAAATTTATGTAAAAATTAAAGAATTCTGATATTAATAATAAATTTTTTTATCATTTAAATTAATTTCGATTAGGGCTTTTAAAGCTGGGGGTAGGGAAGGAGTCTAATTTAATTTAAGTCCCATATTTTAAGAATATTCCCACAGAACGGCCCAAACTTTTAAAATTATAATTCGAGGTTGTTCCTGAATTTTTATATTTATTGACTTAATGGATAGTTTTTAATTATCTAGACATATTATTATATGAGATGTAATAGATTTTTTATACTACCTGATAATAAAATTGTAACAATTCATATAAATTTTCAATCTTTGTTGTAATTTAACAAACATATGTAAAGGTGTTAGAAAATCAAAAAGAGAAATTTTAATTTTGTTTTAATCTTAATGTTTTTCATTTCTGAATACATAAATCGTACAATTAACATAAGAGTTTGAACGTCAAAATTATACTAATGGCACAACGATTTGACTGTGTTTCACATTTGGCATCGTTCACGTGGTGCGCGGAATATACGCAGCTCTTATTACTTTCACCGTAACCTCCAAGTTTAAAATTTTTTGACTTGCAATCTAATATAATCATAAAATTTAAGTCTGCGTATAAGTTAAAATAGCCAATTTTAATATATATTTTGTCTAAACTTACTTTTATAACTATATTTATTTAACTCCAACAATCATTAAACTAACCTACCTAAAAAATGAAATATGATTTACCACAAAACTAGATAAGCACTCAAAATTATCTCGAAGTCTTCTAAAAAAATAACAAAAAAAGATTTAAAAAAACTGAAGAAATTTTCTGTATTAAATTCACTTTTCACGTGAATGCATAATTTCGCATGAAAACAACATAACCACCGTACAAACTATAAGCAAGCACTGTAGTGGTTAGGGCTGCAAGGATATAAGAATAGGCTTTTTGGACCATAAAAGGGAGGAGAGCGAATTTTATTTAAGGCACGTTCAAAGTGAGTTTTTTTTTGGTAAAATTTTGATAATTCTGAAATTTTTGAAATTTTATTTTTTTTTTAAATTTTTGAAAAAATTTTTATTTCAGAAAAAGCATTTTATGTGCATAAACTAAATTTAGTCACTTCTAAAAAATTTGCGTTTTATTTCAAAATAAAATTTCTTAAAATTTTAAAATTTGCACAAAAATAAAAACTCACTTTGCACGTGCCCTAACATAAAAACCTCGAAAAAATGAGGAAATAACCCTTTTCAATATACATGAATTTTATTATATAAATCCCACAGAGCACATCAGATAAAAATCCATTATTTGCTAGAGAAAAAGTGGGATTTTGTAAATAGACTCTTTTCTTATGTAAATAATAGCATTCTTTTCTTTATTTTTTGGCCCTTTAAGTATCTGTTTTTTTTTTGTAAAAAAAGCCCTCCTCTTTAAGGGCTGGCTTTTTTCCCCATGCCTGGTATTGTTTATTACTGTCACAGTTGATTGGGGGTGACCATTTGCCATTGGGCAGACATTTAATGATTTTCGTATCTGGGGGTTGTATTTCTCGCGTAGCTAAGCAAGCAACGTATAGCTCGCTGCCCGTTTTGAAGATGAAGTCTTCGTTCTCATGACTGTAGGCATTCTCATTGGCTTGGATTATTCCGCCACCTCCGGACATAGCGTTATGTTTGCGGTTCATGTTGGGCGGTAAGGGCCCATCTGGATTTGGTCCATGATCTTTAATACCGCCAGTATCTTCTCCATTTCCCTGTGCAACTGGTGATTCACCTTTCGCCATTTCTTGTGCATCGTCGTCAGGGTTTTCATCCAAGTCCCTTTTCATTTCCTGGCGGTATTCAAGTTTTTTATCCGCGCTTGAGCGTTTGACCAATAGAGTCCCGTATTCGTTTTGCGGCGGCTGTTTTTTGGACTTTGTCTCAACGACTAGATTAAAAATCATGGATATTGGTAAAATTTTGATTTATAAAAGATTGGAATAACTTGAAAAGGCATAAAATTAGTTTAAATAACCCAACAAAAAGCTATATAAATTTATAGCTTATTGTCAAGTATAAAGATTCAATTTCTTCAGCTCGGGCCAATAATTTTTATATTATTTCCATATATTTTAATATAATATACTCTTCCATTCTGCCAGATCTCTAATTTTTGTGCTTGGATTCGGACAACCAATGGCGCATTGTGACCCATCGACCCAGTCTCCGTTCTGACAAAGTTTTTCTTTAACGCCGGCTTTGTTAGTGTTCGGCAACGTACATTTGACCTGTATGAGTGTGCCTTCGATGTAACTTGTATCGCTGCTTGAGCTATTGTCATTGCCATAACCTATGAGAAAGTTTGCCTCGTTTGCCTTATACCGATCGGGAATTTTGTTTGGATCAGGTTTGCAAACTAAATATCATACATTATTATGTAAAAGTGTTCAACATAAATTAGAGCTTAAAAAAATTAATGTTGGCTTTGTATAATTTTAAACCTTAATCATATACAAATACAAGCGTATGTTTTAGAATTAACAAATTGTGTTTTCTACGGGCTCGGGAGGCCCGACCGTGCAAGGGTGGAAAGAAAAGTTACGCCGAATAAATTTAATAAATACTCTCAATTCCAGATCAAAATCAGGCCCCAATGCTTACCCGTCACAATTATTTATTAGTAAGGATTGACAGAGGTTTTAACTGGCGATAAAATGTTTTTGACATACATATTGTATTCTAATTAAAAAACTTATAGCTTTCAATATAACTGTTTAGGCCGTGGAGTCAGGCCGGGCCTAAAACTTATCCTATTTGTTTGTTTATTCTCCTTAAGAGATATAATCAAAGTGTTCTATAACCATGTTTACATACTAAAAGAAAGCGAGAGCTGGCAAAATATGCAAATGATGAGCTGACCCCGAGGGAAACGAATATGTATAGGTTATAGGAGAGTTTGTAAAAAATGCAAAAATACGACCTTTCCTACATTCCACCATGGATTTCCCGCCCCACGTTTTGTTGACGCAATTGATTACAGGCTCACTTATCCCATACCCATCTTTGCAGGTCACCTCGATTTGGGAAGACAGCCTTGTTCTGTAATTACCGTTTTTTATGTAAGGTAAAGGACATCCTATTTTTCAATTATGATCATATTCAGATATATTGCAATTTTAAAAGTTTTTTACTCCAAAATATTGTTATGTAAAACTATTTTTTGAGCACTAATTTTAACTTAACCAGATTTTAGCTCAGTGTACACGCAAAAGGTCTTGCGTTCATTTCCATGGGCAGGTGAATTTTTCCTTCCGAAAATCGGACTTAAATACAACCACTTTTAGCTGGCCTATTAGGCTAGTTGAATGCTAAGACATTATAGTCCATGCCTAATCGAGAGCCTAGGTCAAAAATGCTGGTTGCCAACGTGCTAGAAAGCACTGTGGCATAAATGCTTTGCTTTAAAAGTGCCAAAATTTTAAATAATATGAGACCTTGGGTGGTATGGGGCAAATCGCAAATCAATCACAATTTTTCAAGTTAACACGAAATACCGTAATAGATAACATTGGACAACAAAAAAAACAAAGGGTTTTGTAGAGAATTTTCTTGCGATAACGATTCCGGATTTATATTTTTTTCCAATGTCTCCAATTTTTAACCGCCTCCAAAGCTGAGAAATAAATTTATAAAATTTCTTTAACCATTAATTTTTTAAAAAATCTATTGGCCTATTCAGATTCCTTATTAAAAACAATTTAAAAAAGTAACTTAAAATTATTAGCAATTTACTTTTAAGTTATTTAGGATCAAAAAACTGATTCTATAATAAAAACCACTAATTTTAAAAAAATGAAAAAATAAAAAAATAAACATTAAAAAAAATTAAACCTTACTTTAATAATGAATTTTACGAATCAATTAAATGTTAAATACTTTAAAAAGAATATAAAAAGGCTAAAGTTTTTTGAATTATTTGAAAACAATTTTTTTAAAAACTGTTATTATTGATAATTTTAGTTTTACAGATTAAAAAAAAATAAGAATGCAGAAAAATATGTAGGCTGTTTTACCGTATTAGCAACATATCAAATCTTTTTAAATCTCGTAAAATAAAATATAATCAAATTAACCAACTCTCTCACACATTCTTTCAGGGGTGTAACATTAATAACGTATTAAAAAATCCTACATTAAAAATGAAGTTTATTTATTTTACCGCAATACGGAAGTAAATTGCTCCAAGTACCATCCTTTTGACATTCAGTCGTGGGAAATCCAACGAGTGTTTGGGAACAATTCCACTTGAGTCGCTTACCGATCGCAACGAGGGAGCCAGCTTTATTGTGCGCCGATATATCTGTCAAGAGAGCCGTGTGCAGGTCCATTTTTGAAAAGGGAAGACAACCGTTACCTGGCATAGTCCACATAATAAAAATTAAAAATAGCAAAAGTTTTAAATGACAATAATTGGGTGGGTTCCTTTTGCTTTTCGAGCCTAAGAACGCCGCCGGTTACCTCAAAACTGATTAAAATGATTTTAGTTCTAACAGCCTAACAAATGAGCATTTTTTTTTAGAAAAAAAATATTTTTTTAAATAAGTTGTATTATAGGATTAATCCCATTGCTCTGTGCCCACGAAATTATTGCTTTGTGCAAAATTGTTCTAGGCGCATAGTCTGCATAACAATTAAAACGCGAGTAAAACATTTTGCAACCAGCATTGCAAATAGAGCTAATAAGGAACCACACTGTCATACAACTTTTGTTGATTTAGCGATGATTCACCAATAACATTTATTTGCAGAAGGTAGGTCCTTATTCTGGCATCGTAAATCTTGCTATCTATTACGGGTGAGGTAACGCTCAGTGTTAGATTATAGAGTCCTTCGTCGGACCTCTTTACTTCCTCGAGGTAGTATCCCATATTTCGGACTGAAACGCGATGTCTGCCGTCATGTTTAGACCAATGCAGCTAACAACAAATTTAATCCATAAAAAAGCTTTGTTGCCAATTATAAAACTTCAATTATATTTTTTGCAGGTGAATTGATATTAATTAGAATGTTGATTAATTAATAAAAAATTGCTTATATCATAACGACTAAATCAATTTTGATAACAAAACAAATTTGAAAGGGCCAAGGTTTTATTTCATACTTGGGTGAAGAAATTTTTCTTATCAATATTAATTAGATACCGTATAAGAATTGTATGTTCCAATTTCATATGAAATATTAAGGATCGCAGAAAGATTGGCGTTAACGATATAATAGTCGTTAGGTAAAGGTTTCATACGTTTGCCATTGGCATAAAGGGTAAAATTAGCTCGCCCTAAAAATATTATATGGCATCAGTCTAGTTGCTAGGATTTAGCTGCATAATTGTGGGGGGAACGAAATAAATCAGGAATAACTGTTTAAACTGATTGCCAAACCTGTTTATAAACTTTTTTTCCGCAACGAGAAATTGCATATTATATTGTTGAATAACGGTTTTAATTATATATTTCTCATAAATAAAGCAGAGCTGGGTAAAAAACTCATAATAGGCTGCGGCTAGTGGAAAAAAAATTTTGAAAAAAAATTGCAATATTTTGTTAGGCATAACCTAAAACGACCAAAAACCTAAATTCTCATTTTTAAATATTGGCCGCTAAATTTTTTTTATTTTTTTACAATATTGAAAAAAGTATTATCCGCAGCCATAATGCAATCTTTTGTAGTATAAGTTTTTTTAAAACCTAAAGTTTTTCTTCTCTGATTTCTCATTCTTAAGAATAAATGCCCAAATAAGAGTATTTCCCTAGCAGTTTTTCTGCTCTAAAATAGTAAGATATAACCTAAAACCACGACATCAATTTCCCCTATAAGATTTGTGCCCGAAGTGAGTTTGTACCGGCCGGACTGGGAAGTAACTAAGTTGGTCATGCTGTAATAAGGGTTGTTTGACAGCGTTGATCCGTTGAGTGACCAGGAGACGTTATTTTGTACGGTGCTATTGAAGTAGATGTCGGCCCTGGATTCAATACCTATGCGCTTTAGGTCAGTTGGCATTTGAATTATTCTTGTTTCTGTGATAATTATTCAATTTTTTTTAAATCTTATCTATGAGGTTTGAATATTTAGGTAATCTTCCTAATTTGAAATTTTTATTTCCCACTAATCTATTGGCAATATATAAAGGTATACTGCAAATGTATTTACTAGAATTTTATTATTATATAGGGGAAAATGTCATATGGTATTTGATCAAAAATAATCTAATTAAAATAATTTTTTAAATTATAAAATTTAATAAAAGTAGCCAACTACCCCAATAATATTAATATCAGCTGTGATTAATTATGGACCTCTATATCCGAGATAAACGTGAATAGATGCTTGGTATACGATAGGACCTGTATCTGTTGGCAATCGTGCAGAACAAACGCACGCCCAATCCCCAATGTCTGTAAAGATCCGCATATCTATTTGCAGAACTGAGTTATTAACGATTCTAGACCGTCCGTTTATGAATTTCAACCAATATATCTGTCATATATAGGTTACAGGATTAAAAAACTATCTAGCCTACATTAACAATTCGCATAACCTTTATAATAATATAACGGCAATTTTAACTAATGAATTGCAGAGGCGGGGGCTTTTTACTTATGCAGCGTCTTATTTGAAATAAATGGAAAAAATATTAAATAAAATTTAATTTATTTTTAAATTGTCAAAATGCAGCAGATTTCCATCTATAACTTAAAGTTTTTACAATATTTTTATCTTTTTTTTTAATTGGCAATTAGATTATTAAATTCTTATTTAATTTGACAATATTTTTATTTTTATTGCTTTGTATATTTAAATATATTTAAATAACTTCGACGTTCTCGATAGTTGTATTGACAGTGCATAATCCTCTATAGATGCTTTGGGTTGTGTTGCTATTGATTAGAAGGATAGGTGAATCTTGCCAATTTATAATTTAGAATAATTAAGATTTGGGGCTATATTAAACCGTTACCAGTAATGGACTTTCTTTTGATGATAGAACTAAATATAGATGCACCTTCTCAAATTTATCCTTATTACGAGGAAAGTTTGACTTAGAGCGCCCTCATACCTTGTAAAACCTAGTACTTAAACCAAAGGTCTGAGAAATATAGCCGGCACGTCAAAGCCCCGCCGTCTTTAATTATCAAAACCGGATAAGTAGCAGAAATGGGCAAGTTAACCATAAAAAATAAACTATGCTATTTTAGATTTAAATATATTAAACATGTAGCTAATTCGAAAAATTAATCGTTACTTTAACTTGGTCGTATTTTCGTAGTAAGGACCCTCATAAAAATATAGGATATTTACCGTGAACTCGAACCCGAAACAAGGCTACGTGTTCATTCGATTTGACTGCCCCGCCAAGAATGTTTAAACCGGTGGCTCGGCAACGGTAATTACCAGAATGGGATAGCTTGAGAGACGAAATAACAAAGTTATTTCCAATATGATGCGGTAACTTGCTATATTCCGAGGATCCTTGATTGCCCACGTAGGGAGATTTTTCCCAGGTGAAAGTAACGCCTGTAGCAGCGGCATTTCCGCGTAGCTGCAAAGGGTGCCGGATCGAGGTGCAATTTAAGATGAGGCTGTTATATATATTTTTTAACAACTTTTTTTTAGGTTTTTTATCTAAAAAAATGACTGTTTGCTTATGGTTTTAGTTTACTTTATATTTTTTCCATGTGACTTTTCTACTTGTATTCCGTTTGAAAATTTTTTTTATTAATTAAAAAAAAATAAACAAGAGAACAAAATATATTTTTAAATTGTCTGTTAAGTATTTGATAAATAGAAAAAAAATTGCCACTGAAAAAAATCTTTTAATTGATCACTTTACATAGGCGAACTTTTTAACACTACAAATTACGCAAAGGTGTCATATATCCATGTATGTACGTGAGTTGTTTAGGTTCAATAGTTAAATTTAAAATTTTTTTTTACACATTTTATAACACAGGTCAATAAATATCAATCAGAAACTTGATTTTATGAAAACATAAAAGAATGCATTTCCATGATGGCCAAATTTTATATTTTCTTTTTTTTTATTTTCAACGTTTTTAGCTCTTTAAATCCGTCTATAACGCAAAATGGCCTTTTACCCTTAGAAAAATGTAAAAATCTTTTTTGCATATAAAAATCCATTACTTATATTTATAATCACAAATAATTGAAAATAAATTTTATAAATATATCAAGCTCTTACATCGGCATTTAAATGATACAAAATAATTCGCGTCCTAACTTATATATGACATGATATAATATCGGTTTTTAATGAAGTTTGAATTTAACAGATAATTTTGTGAATATGCAAAAATAAAATTTCAATTTGTTAATGTTTTTGAATCTTTTTTGGTTACCTTTTTTCTAAAATTTTCAATGTTTATAACTAACTAACAAAGTTTGATTAGGAAAAACGGTAAAGGGATTTGATATTCCATAAGATGGCAGGTTTGATCTGTGTTAACTAATAACTCTCAAAAAATAGTTGGCCTGTGTAAAGCTATTCTTTCTTTATACACTACACAAGTCGACAAAAAACAATGAATGGTCAGCTTGATCCGTTTTTTTAAACACAACAGAGCCCTAATTTACGACAATTAAAAAAGATAATTACATTTGGAAAAAATGGGTTTTGTGACCAATTTTAACTGTAATCATATTTTTTTAATTTGAAATATGAGATATTAAATTTTTAACAATATATCTAACATACAAATTTAGGTTATACAATATTTTGCACGACCTTCAAAGGACACGATTAACGATCTATGAATAAATTATTTTTAGTTTTAATTTAAAATTAGCTAATCTATGTACATTTCTATATTTTTAAGTTTTTATAAACTTATTAGTTTTTAGCATTTTATTTTTATTATAGCCTAAGAATGGCCAGAAAAAACTGTACACGCTAATAGATCCATATGATATTACCAATAATTAATAAATTAATATCTGTATGTGCAACAAACATGCATTTAATTATTTTACTAATTACAACACGGTTATATATTAAAATTAAGTGTTCACTAATGTTGTTAGCCAATGGTTTTATATCACAAAGGAAAGTGGCAATTAAGAACCGTGATCAAGATAAATAAACAAACCTTGCACCCACGTGTACGTAATAGACGGTATCGTTGTTTGCACTGTCAATAAAGCTGGCATCAATATTGAAACCGTTGCTAGGAGGCGCACGCCCGGCTGGCGGGGGAGGCGGTGAAGCCACTTTTACTTGACTATTGGAATCGGGTTCGATTTTGAATTCATTCTTTGACTTGTCATCTTCACCCGTTAGAGGAATGTTCTCGACGTTATTCTCGTTTTCCTCACCGTCACCCGCCCGCGGGCTAGGTTTGTCCGAGGGGGGTTTGCCCGGAAACAATACTTTAGTATTTTTATGTTTTTGGGATAATGGCCCTTTTTCCCCCTTCTTTGATGGCCCTGTAGCCTTTGCGGGTGGTGAATCTCGATCAGTCTGACCCGAATCATCGTGTCCTTCTCTCCTTTTACGCACCGGAATATCTAATATAAAAGTTTTATCAGAAAACATAACAGAATATGGCAATATGCGAGTTTAAAATAAGCTTTTGTCTAACAAATAAAAAATGAAATTTTGCCCATGTTATTTTAATAATATAATCAAAGTTTAGCAATATTTTGTTTTAAATATTTGGACATATAGATGCAAATTTCATAATTATCAGCTAACTAAAATTTTATATAATTTGTCAAATTTGAAGAAATAATACTTTTTTGTTATTTTAAAATTCGATAAAAAATATGTTAAAAATGATTAAATATGGGAAAACTGAAATATCAAAATTTGATTAAAGTTTGGAAAATAAAAATTGGTACTTTTGGGCTTGAGAACGTAGACTTGAATTAAGCACACGGTAAATTCCTTGTATACGCGCCAGGGATCTTTGTACAAGCTTACCCACCCTCCCTTGATTGGTGCTGCGACCCGATCTTCAAAAAATTAAATATTTTTTTGTAATCAAGTGAGGTTGTCAATTTAGGAAGGATTTTTATTCTAAAATTTGGGAGATTTTATATTGTATTAAAGAGCCCCTATAATTTTTAGTAAGCTCAATTAAAAATTATTGTACATATCTAATATAAAATAAGTAGGTTTTTACTTTTTATGGACACTTTGCTTTGGAGACAAATTGATCCTGAGTTTACTTTCACATAGATTATTTTCACCAGGTATATTAAATATGTATAATTTAGTCATTTTAAAAAAGTTAGGGATATGTGATAGGTTAAAGCTTGCAACACATAAGGTTCTTTTTATGTACCCATTTAACTTTTACTAGTAAGGTAAATTTTTCACGGCGTCGTGCCACCAAATCTCACTATATAATTTGAATGCTATATAATATGCTCTGCTCTAGTTAAATCTCTAAGTCACAATTGGTATAGCATTGTAGATCTCGATGGTATCAACTTATATAACCGAGGGATTACTAAACTAATTTTTTTTACACCACTGTGCTAAGCTAGAATGCTTTGCTAATATAAGTGACAAAATAAATGAGATTCCTTTCAGGGTCTAGAGCCAGAAAACGCTGAATATATTTTAGGCTAGTTAGGATTTGCCAGGGAAAATTTTTTGCCACTGGTAAAATAAGCCAGACTTCGATGTTTTTTTCAAATATACCTTTCTCATTGCACCAAATTGTATGTCTCTGCCCACGTTCCGATCTTATAATTTCGCCACAAATCTTATGCCCATCGATTAAGTAATTAGAACCAATTCCAACTTTCAAGCCTTTGATGTTATCATCTGTTCTAAGAAAAAGACAATTTAAAAATGCTAGATAAAATTTTAAAATTTTATACAAAAAAAAAGCTAAATGAGTGCAAATGAAAATCACATAAAATATTGTCATGGCATCATTTTCTACCATTTGTATATTGAAGGTTATTTAAAAAGCCCACAACGCTTAAAGGACCAATAAATAAATATACGATTTTTTGCAAAGGACTCTTTTAGCATTTATGTACGTAAACTAAATTTGACAACTTTTCAAAAATTTGCGTTATATATCAAAATTAAATTTCTTAAAATTTTAAAATTTTTACAAAATGAAAACTCACTTTGCACGTGCCCTTAAATAAAGAAAATACAGGATTTAGCCTGTATAAAATATTTAATAAAAAGATATTTTGCTTAAGTTCTGTCTCTTTTTATAGTTAATTTATATAATTTTTCATAAAATTTGTGAATAAAATACGAATTTAGTCAAGTTTTTACACCATATTTAATGAAAGGGGCTCTTTAATTTTTTCAGGGCTTGTTAAAATTCAAAAATATTATTTTCCCTTTATTCTGGCCTAATGAAAACATGTCTATCCCCTTTGGGCTACACTTCGGCACTAATCCTAACAAGGCAATTGTATATTAAACCTTAGTTATAAAGATGAAAAATTACAATCAAGTACTGAAGGTGAGTTTTTGATTTTAACGAAATGAACGTAGTACGTGGCACCAAGATCGACCAAGAGATTGGGCCGATACGCCCGCTCAGCTCGTCTAATAATAATTTAAATAAAGTGTCATTAGGTTAATATGGAAAATTACTTTAGCAAATTTTGAAAATATAAATATTTATCCATTATAATTGATTATGTCGTACTGACAACGATAGTGAAGTAAGTCACCGAGTTCGTCGCGGTACTCGGGCGGATCTAGGTCATTCACAGAGTTTTTTATGGTGCCATTTGCATTCTCAAAGTCTTGCGTGTATAGCTGACCCCCATTGGCCACCTCATCTAAGTGTCAAATAAGAACATAAAATGTTTGAGTTCAAAAGCAAATATCGGCCCTGTCCCATAAAAAAAGTCGAGCCAAATTGATTTTATAACTGATATGTGGAAAACTTTAAATATTAATTATTTATGAATAATAGCCCGCGCCCAAAGTGACATCAGGCAAAATTAACTGTATAAAAATATAAATAACTTACCAAATTTTTCCTTGGCCCCGTGGACTTTAATACCACATATTTCCATATTCGTCGTTGATCGGTTCAAGATTCCTATTTTTACATACCTCTCTATCAAAGTTTTATTTTGATTTTGTATTGTGTTGGGACACACCCATTGATATGTGTTAGTAGATTTAATCCTTGTCGAAGATAGGTTGCAAGATATCGTCAAATGATCGAATTCAAATGGTAGTAGTAAACTTGCGCTAACTGCTATTTGTGATAATGTTCCAGCATCTTAAAAAATAATTTATGGTATTCAAAAACCAATGCTTAGGGGTAGGTATATATAAAGTTATACATTCACATACCTAGCGGATTATTGAATTCGATTTCAATCAGGGTGATTTGGTATACAGCTCTCATATCAATTAACATATCGGCATCTTGGTTAAGATTTTGACATATGGTAGCTGCCTTTTTGCCTACAGTCGAGCTACAGCTTCCCGTAACGTGACCATCCTTCCACAAATAGCATGGTGGACTTGCTAATGTTTGTTTGGAATAATTAAATTTTAAACTGATTTTTAACCGCAGAAGAAACATAATGGATAGCTGTTAACTTGGAACCCTTCAGCCAAATTATAATACAGATGTTAACAATTCTTTTGCCGGCGGACTTCGAGGCTAATTTAATCACAAAATATCTACCCCCACTTCCTTTTTACAAAATAAAAATGGACATGTTTATATTTTTGTTCATTCCCGTGAATGCCAGGTGTCTGGAAGATTGCAGGGGCCCGTGCCTAATTGAAAATAGCAAATCTAAGTATTTTTATTTTGAGTCGAGCTTAAAATTAAAAAACATGCGTAACATTCATCGTTCATCCTCTAAACATTTTTAGCCTGCTTTAAATGGTCCATTTTTAAAAACCATTACCCTTAAACACATTCATCTTATATCGAACTCATATTTATATAAATCGTTCTATAAAGGTCAAATTCAACACGCTTATTTCGAAACTATTTTCCAAATTTTGGATTTAGTTTTATGGCCGTTATCGCTCAAAATTTTACCAATTTTGATAAAAAAAAATATTTGGTTCACATTTAATCACAAATAGGGAAGACTGAGGTTGTGAGACCTGAATAATTATCAAAGGTCAACAAATATTTATGTCAGCGAGATTATTATGATATATAAAAGAATGCATCCTCATGATGGCCTAATCTCTTATATATTTTTCGTCTTAGTTTCTTCCGTCTTTGGCTCCTTAAACCCGTCTATAACAAAAAATGATTTTGTGACAGATCTAAATATACCCTATAAATTAAAAATTTACAAATCTTTTTTGCATATTAAATTCCCTTGTAACTTATATTTTTAATCACAAATAATGGAAAATTTTTTTATTAATATATCAAGCTCTTACATCGGCATTTAGATAATACAAAATATTTCGCAACTTATCTACGACACGATATATTATCGGTTTTAAATGAAAATATTTTTTGAAGTTATATTGTATATATGCAAAAATTAAATTTCAATTTATTTTTGTTTTTGAATCTTTTTGGTTTTTTAACTTTTTTTTCTAATATTCAATATTTATATCTGACTAACTAAATTTGATTAGGGAAAACGGTAAACGGATTTGATATTCCCTAAGATGGCAGGTTTCTGTAGTTAACTCATAACTCTCAAAAAATTGTTGACCTATTATTAAAGAGAATGGTCTTTAGGGGCTCTTCTGATCTGTGTTTTTTTCCGCTATTCTACCAAGAAAATTTTTAACTAGCTGAGTAAATGTAAAAAAAAGTCAATTTTCTCTGTAAAAAATAAAAAAAGTCTTTTTTGCTTTCTCAAAAGTATTATCTTAAATCATTTAAAGCTCATGAAGGCTTGTATAGATAAAGTTAATATAAATAAATTAAAACATAATCCTCAAAATATATATTAATTAAGCCCTAGTCAGTTGAACTCTACCTACTAAAAGATTACCCTCCCTTTCGGGTTATGAGCTTTTTGCACATGCGCGTAAGGTTTAATATTATTTCTTGAAATCGTTGATGAGACAATACAAAGAAGTAAAAAAAACAGATTACGTCCAAATAGAAATGTATATTTTAATTCAATGTTTTTTTTATAAAATTAAAAATTTTAAATTAATTTACTGTCTAAGTATAAAAAGGTTCAAAATTACCCAATACATAGCTCAAAATTACCCTATACATAGAAATAACCCGACGCTATCCAAAATTACCCTACAAAATTTTGTTCATATTTTTATATGTAAAATTTTTAACTTTCAATTAAAATTGGTCTCATATATTTTATAAACCTAAATTTGACAAGCAATTTAAGCTTAAACTTTGAACTTGTGGTTTACGAAATATGGATTCTTGACTTTTGGGTATCACAATTACCCCTATCTCCCCTACGTATTTTGATAGCTCCTAAGGCAGATGCTCATGTGGACACAGTCGAGGTTTAGTGTTAAGGTCAGTGTCAGGGAAATGGGTTGTGATTGGAGTTAGGGTTAGGTTTTAAAGGTTAAGGCCTTACCTAAACCTCGAAAATTTCTAATTTAACTCTAACACCAACCCTAACCTTAAACATCACGCTAAACCTTTAACCTAAATACCAACCTAACATTAACTCTAACTCCTAACCATTAAAAATATTCGGGCTGTACCCATATATTACTAATAAGCCTACCTTATAAAAATTTCAGCACAGCACATATGTATGCTCATAATATATATTTTAATTAATCTAAAAGACACACTTTTACCAAAATATCCCGGGAATTCAATCAACAATGAATAGGCGGAACAGACTAAAGCGGTGGCGAAAACTCTTCGAAATAGCATTGATAGGTGTCCAACTAAGAGATATCATACCTTATTTGTTAAACCTCTTGAAAAACTTGGCCTTATTTACCTCTTGGTCGTCAAAAATGTAAAACATTACAAAAAAATTGTATAAGCGTATACGAAATAATATGAATATAAAAAAATTAGAACACAGCGGTTTGTCACATAGTTTAAGAATATAGATATACTATATAAGATTGCAAATGGCAAATTTATGTATGGTGAACGTCTTATAAAAATGTAAATATTTTTGGACCTTCTGAAATTTGATCATAATAAGTTGACAAAATCTCCTGACTGGAGGAACAAGGCCGTACTGAACTTGCAAAAAAAAGTATGATATCGAATATTTTCTAAACATTTTAGGCTATTCGAACTTGAATAATTTCAGGGAACATATTTAGGGCTCATGAAGAATGTAATGGCAAACTCGCCTTCACTAGGCCCTCCCCCGCTAACATATATAAGGCTCTGCTGGTTAGTTAAAAAGATTTAAGATTAACCTGTGCTACATTCCTCAATGTTACTAACAGTAAAAATTAATTATAAAAGTTTAAGAGGGTTAGACTCTCTAGTCGTGATATTTGTTTTTTTTTCAATGGTATAAACATACCATTTTCACGATACCATGACCGGAATAAGATTTATTGATGATAATAATAATCATATAAATGTAAACGAAAAATAAACTTTGTCAAGTTTCATTTAACGACAAGACCCGTATGGATTTGGTTTTAGGGTGAGAAAATAAAATCAGAAAAAAATGATTTAATAAGATTATCCGATTAATTTTTAATATCGCGGCGACCGTTAACGATATAAAATTGGAGAAAAAAATGTCATTAGTTTTATATATATATACATGTAGTATTAGATATTTTAATAGCTCTGCAATACTTAACCAAGAACCACAAAAATAAAAAATTGCAATTGGAATTTTTAATGTTTAAGTTTAAGAATTGAAAAACATGATGATAATTATTTTTTTATGTGGTCCTGCCATTCGAAGAGATTAATTTAAAAAAAGGTTATAATAATAAAAATAAATTCCCCTAGATACAGTTACTAATGTCTGAGCTAATTATTGAGTTCTACGCGCTTTTTTAATCGAATTTTCCCCGAGGTTAAATATGAGTTGACTACAAATTATGTTTTTTTAAATCCTTTTTGGCCCATTTTATTGCGGTGTGTTCTGATTGGTATAGAGTGTTAATTAAGAAATGGATTCGTTTAAGACCTTTTTATTCCATAAGTTTTTTCTCAGACCAAGCAAGGTCGACGTCTTGATAAAATTTAAGTTATTCTACATTTAAGCTATACAAAACCCGATGTGTATAGATGCATTGGAAAGCCAAAGATTATGTTAAGCCTTTATAAACACAAGTCGCCGTTGTGCGTTTTAACCCCATTTAATTTACATGCCTTATTTGAAGACCCGTTACCCTATGAAGGCACTGTCTAGATAAAACTACCAAATTAATCTAGTACAATAGTATATCCTCAAAATAGTAGCCTACGTTTCAAAAAATTAACCAATTAATAACCAATCATCCCGTATCTCTTACTTTAAATTCGGTAGATGGCCACCTCATGATGGCCTTTTATAATATATATTTTCCGTTTTTCGTAGTTTCTTCCGCCTTGGGCTCCTTAGATCCGTTCATATCAAAAAAATGGCAATTTTTGACCAAATTGACAGATTTTGCGACATCGAAAATACGGTAAAAAAAATTTAAGAATCTTTTTTTCACATAAAAATCCCCTGTAACTTTTATTTATCCTCTAAAATTATGAAAAATAAAAGTTCTACGCCAAGGTTCATCAACATGCTTATACTATATGGCACCCCAATTCAACCTAAATATAACCCAATTTATTATCGGTTTTTAATAAAACATATTTTTTTAGGTTTGTTAACAGTTTAACTGTTTACAATAATAATTTTTTTTATTTTTGTTTTTTCGACTTTTTTTATAAAATTTTTTGTATTTATAGCTTACCTATGATTAGAAAAAGCGGATTAGTCCTTAAGATGGCAGGTTTGATCTATCAAAAATTTGTTGACCTGTATTATATAATTTTGGGCTCCCAGGTCTTGGAAATGCGAATTTTTATAGTACACAGGGCACAATTTTTAATGTCAGAAAAAATCTGTTTAGAAAACATAAAAGCATACATACTCATGATGGCCTCATCTCAATATATTTACCATTTTTTTTGTGGTTTCTTCCGCCTGGCTCATTAGATTCGTCCAACAAAATAGCCTTTTTTAATTAAATTGACAGATTTTGCGATCTAGAATACCCTAAAACATTAAAATTTAAAATGTCATATTAATCCCTTATATTTATCCTCAAATAATGAGGTAAAATTTTTTTAGTATATTGAGCTTTTACATCAGCATAATACAGAATATTTTGCGTCCTAACTTAAATTCGACGATATTATCGGTTTTTAATAAAAATTACATTTGCAGTTAGACTTTAACAATATAGTTGTTATGAATATGCAAAATATAAATTTCAATCTTTCTAATTTTGTTCAAATAGCCGACTTACTAAGTGTGATTAGAAATGCATTTGAAAAATCCCTAAGATAGCAGGCCTGATCTCTGTACTTTTAGCTCATAACACAAAAATTTGTTGACATGTGATATATAAGATTTAATGCTTATTTACTGTAGTCTCCTCGGTCTAACCTTTTATTTAATATTTAACATGAAATGTCCGAGGAAGATATGGATACCTGTGAAAACATTAAATAAGCCTTAATCCCATAAAAAAAATTTCTTTCAACCTTTTTGTAAATTGTTTCAGATTTATTTTAAATTTTAATATAACTTGTATAAATTTAACAATAGTAAACTTTATTTAAAATTTTCATAATATCACTAAAAGCTAATATTCCTTTGAATTAGAATAAATAATTTCGTTTAAGTTATTTATAACAAAGGCAATGGGACATACTTCCCCACCACCATAAAAAATTATTATTCTTTATTTCTATTATTTTGTTATTTAGAATGGTAATAATAATAAGAATAGACAAATATAAAAAAATTAAACTACTTTTTAACAATTTATTGCCGCTTTACCAATTGTGGGAGCGTTGTTCTTGCGTATTCCTATCTAATTTAGTAGAAATTCAAGAACAGTTTGAGGGGGAAGTAATGAACAACGCTAAGCTTTTGGCAATGTAAAGTTTAAGATTTAAAAAAATTTTATTAACGGTTTATTTTTGTATTGTGGGTGAGCTGCATTGACGTATTAGGCAATGGCCTAAGAAATTGCTTAAAGCCGCAAAGCTATAGATAAAGGGCAAGGAATAAACATGGCGCAAGCCTTTCTATGCAAAGATGCCAGCTTGATTCAAAAAACCATAATTCCAAACTCCTGACCCTTTAAAATGCAGAGCCTAGCGCCCTTATATTAACGGCACCTAAAATACGTAATTTTTCAATATTTTCCTTATGAACCTTATTATTTATATAAAAAAACGATCAGCGCTCCCGAGCTTTGCTTGGGTTGTTGTTATGAACGGACCGGCCCTGCATTGAGTTAAAGATCAAAGTCGGTAGCCTTATTTATCATGTATAGCTTTTTAGCCATTAATAAAACTTAAATAACAAATTTGTTATCACATAAGGTTAATATTTCGACCCACTGTTTTTAAATTTTAGCGTAATTTTTTTGCTTGATATATAATTTTCAGCTTATATTTTCAAAACGGATCAAGCCGATAATAAAAAGAAAATAACGAATCGAGCCGACTCGCAGCAGACTAGGCTGAGCCTAATTTTAAAATCTGTCGAACGGAGCCGGGTCGATCGCAACAAGATTTATAATTCTTAATATTATCCTAATAATAATATATCTATTAATATAATTTTCATAATTTTCACTTAGAAGTCACGTATTTTTATTGCGCCTCGCACATTAAGTTGGCCGTGGAAGAAAGTTATAACAATTTTTTATAGCGTATCAATATAAAAAATTGAAGAAACTTTTTAATTTGCAAGCTAAAATAATTAAAATTTTTATTAATAGTCATATATAAACCAAACAAATAATTAACAAGTGGAAAGCATTATAAAATTAAAAAAAATTATACAATAACATTTTTTTAACATATATAAACACAAGTCAATTAAATTTTTTTAATAATTTTGACCTGTGAGGTAAAATATTTTTATTTTTTTTTATCAAACATGGTTTAGAAGGTAGCATCTAATAAAATACGCGTGTCTATCCATTAATTACTTTATAAATTAATATATAAATTTTTATTATATACATGTTTATGTATCTTATGTGAAATAAATTAAAAAATTGTTCGTCGTTTTATATTTTTTAATATATCTTAAAACAGTTTTTTTGACACCAAATTGTAACTTACAATTAAAAAATTCTATTATTAAAAATGGATGCTACTAACGTTAATGATTAAATAAAAAACCCATCACATTAGGACTTATTTAAGAAACAATTTATATGTTAATAGAAAAAGAAAAAATAGCCAAAATTTTGTTGTTTCTAGCATTATTTAACAAAATTTATTTAGTTTTTTTTTGTTTTTTTTTAAACGATAAATATAAAAATTTAATAATAATCATTATTGTTATTTTCTTACTTTATAAGAAACTATTTTTTCAGGCTTTGTGTTCGAATTATTTGACTCATTATATTTCAAATTATATTAATGTCAAGTTCTTTACCTTTTAGGCAAAATTCTTTCTTGTTTAAGCTAAAAATCGATTATAAAAAAGTCATCAGATTTTAAAAGATTTTAATGAAGCCCTACTGACCGGTAACACACACTAAAAAGTGGAAGAATAAAGGGAAAATGTTACTTATTAATTTAAATAAAATGTGGGAGAGCCAATTAAAATTTTTCTTTATCAATATTTATCCGCTTTTTTAATTGTGCCATGGATATTTTAGGTTTGACCTAGAAGCCACCATAGATTTAACTAAAAAGCCGCTTTTTTCATATTATATCAAATGTCAACAAATATCAATGTCAGAAACGTGAATTTTAAGAAAACATGAGAATGCATCCACATGATGGCCTAATCTCATAAACATTTTTCGTTCTTAGTTTCTTCCGTCTTTGGCTCCTTAGATACGTCTATAACTAAAAAATTGCCTTTTTTGATCAAATTGACAGATCTAAATATACCCTAAAAAGGAAAACTTTTTTGCATATAAAAATCCTTTGTAACTTATATTTTCAATCACAATGAAAAATAAATTTCATTAATATATCAAGCTCTTGCATTGGAATTTAGATAATACAAAATATTTCGCACAAAATTAATTGCGACACGATATTTTATCAGTTTTTAATGAAAAAATTATTTGAAGTTTGAAATTAACAGTTTAAATATTTTGAATATGTAAAAATAAAATTTTAATTTATTTTTGTTTTTAAATCGTTTTGGTTTTAACCTTATTTTCTAGAATTTTCAATGTTTATAATTGACTAACTAAGTTTGATTAGGAAAAACGGTAAACGTTGATATTACCTAAGATGGCAGGTTTGATCTCTGTAAATAACTCATAACTCTCAAAAAATTGTTGACCTGTGTATTAGGCTGCAATTCACCATCATAGGGATATAAAAAAACAAAATAATAAATTCATGGTATTTAAAAATGGTTGTTTACAAAGGTTTGACTCGTAAGACTTTTTATATATTTCTGAAATTATAAAATAAAAATTTTTTAATTTAACCAAACTAAAGGCCCTACTTAACTTTAAAATGTTGAATTAGCAAAATTATTACGTTTTGTTTCAAATATACAGTTAATTATCAAAAACTAATTCTATAAAGATTTAAAGGCTTTAATTTAGTTGTTTGTAATATCCCTAATATATAATTGTATATAATTTTTTACAATTTATATTTTGACTTTTCAAGTTTTTATAAATTAGAAAAATGAAATCATAATGGAAAAAATTATTTAAACTTTTTTTTTTTTACTCTAAAAATGATTAAATGTTATTTTATAATAGTTTTGTTTAAAATTATAATTTGAAATTATAAATTTATAAAACGCTTTTAAAATTTTCTTATTTAAAAAAATTTAAGACTGCGTTCACTTGACCTAAAATTAATTCAGAATAGTTTCTATTAAAGAATTTTTTTATTTTATTTTATAATTTTGATTTGTACGTGGTCTTCTCGTGCCAATTTCTGCCTCTATAACGATAATTCTACTAAAATTTATATCACGAGAAAAGTATATATTTCAAAAAAAAAAAAATATATACCGAAAATTGTTAAAAAGAAAAGATATTACAATGTAGGATTATCCATTCTTTAAATTTATTTTTATTTTAGAAACTATTTCATTGAAAAATTCGTTTAATTTCGAATTCTTTACTTAACTCAAAAAGGAAGAAAAAGATTATTTTAAGTTTGGAAATAAAGAGACTCGGAGTATATTTACATTTTTATTGAAAATTAAAAATACAATAAAACTGGCAAGATTAAGCACGTTGAATTTTATTTTAGAAATGTTCTAAAAAAATTTCAAATATAGTATATGAGAAGGGATTTGAGGTTTCATACCCTTTCCTAAATAGGGGCGCCATACCCGTTTAAGGGACCTTGATCTAAATAAAAGAAATGAATATGGCGGATGGATCATGAATTTGTACACGAGTGCTCTAAAGAGATTCGCCTATGCACGGAGTCGAACCCAAACCTGCTGGGTATAAGATGGATATTTGTGACTGAAAATGAGTCGTTTCCTATAGATTAACCAAGATAAGTTAAAAATTATTTGTCAAACCTCTAAAATGTATATAAACTTTTTTAATTAAGATATAATTTGAAAACAGGTCTGATAAAATTTAGAAAAAAATCTGAGGAAAATTGCCTTTTCTAAAATTTCATTTTCTATCATTTGAAGCTTTAGAGCGATATACAAAAGTTATCAAAAATAATTTATATTTATACCTATAGGTGTAAAATTTTACAAAATATTTTGGTAGTGCATATTTTATTTTACTTGTATTGTAATTATTATATTGGTATTTAATATAAAAAAAATGTCACACAAATGACTATTTCTTATTCTATTTTTCAATTTTCATTTATGTGATACCGTATATTCAATTTATTCCATCCTGTTTTATATTTTATATACTGTGTTTTGTGTTGAAACTTTAATATCTTTTTTTTACAATTGTGTATTCATTATTTTACACACTAGTTTCATTTCACTTGCTTATTCTTTCCTCATCTATATGTATTTTTTCGCAAAATTTATCTCAATGTCTCCAGACACTCGTTTTTATAAAATGATTTATATTTTTAATACTTGTAAAATATCTATTAACCCCTTAGGCAACGGTGTTTTAGTTTAATACTATACGTCCAAAAATATTCTTATTAACTTTTTGCTTCAATTTCCTAATATTTTTTTTTGAAAAATTGTTTCAACCAAAAATATCAGGGAATTATATAATGGATTTTTTTGCATAGGAACTTTTTTCCCTATAAATGTAAGTGTTTTAAAAAATTTTTAAAGATAGCATGCTGCTATATCAAATGTTATAAAAAGCTTGCCAGGTGTCTTCTTTTTGGTAGAAAACTCCTGACAAGAGTTTGCCCTCCCTGTCCTCATTTCCTCCTATTAGAAAATGATCAAGGTAGTTTTTTGCTTTGCAACCAAAGATTTATAACTTTCCTCATGCTCATTAATCGATAATCACAATTTTTTATACAGTGACTTATTAATGTAAATTTAAAAATTATTACAAATTATCAAATTTTTTTTTTGATGGCGCATTACTTTATTTAGTGATTAGAACGTGATATTTTGACTTAAGTAATTAAAAAATGTCTCCTCTTTTAGATTAATTGATAAAATAAACCTTTACCAAAAGTTAAGTAATTATAAAAATAGATATTTTCATGATTGCCAGAGTTATAAACAATTTAATCGGATTAAATTTAGAAAAACTAGTTTTGTATATTATGTATTCAAAAAAAAGTCCTAAATATAATCTATCATATTTTAAAAGATATTTAAATTATATACGCGGCGGGCTAAATTGACCCCACGGTGTCGTTCGCGGAATGAACGGTGGACACTTTATAATTATAAACACACGATATATGTGATTTTTATATATAGGACAACATTAATTTTTCATGTATGCTTAAATTTCTTATAAAAATATAGCAAAATTGCTTTTGTAGAAACAATTTAAAAACATCCATTTTAAAATTGATTATGCTCAATTTTTTCACTTTGCCGCCCAAAAAAGGGTTGTTTAAAATCCTATAGATAACTTATTTAAATAAAATCCTAATATTATAACGAAAATGTTTTTGATCAATTTAATAACATTTTTTTTACAACAATAAAACCTCGGAAACATTTTAGTTTTAATGCATAAAGTAAACTACTGCTAGTGTGTTTTTGGCTATTTTAAATAAAATTAAAATAGGAAATTTACATATTCACAAGCAATTTTTAAGAGCCAAAAAAATCATTATATCACACAAATTTAATTTATTCAAGATATTGTGACCATTAAGTCTGAATTTGGTAAGGTCTTGTCAATGTCTGAATTACAAACATTGAGAAAACAACGTAACTTATTGCCCAATAATTATAACAAAAAAAAGGGTCGATCTTATTCACAATGTTTACAAGGCGGGCGATTAGCACCTGGTAGAACATTTTTGGCAGCCCTATTAAAATCAGGATTGAAGTGCCCATAAAATAAAATGTATGATAGATCTAATTGCGCATCTTGCTACACTACCCCGCTGTAAAGGACGTGAATATGTACATACCCAAGCATATTTAAATTTTCAAGCAGGGGAGACCGGGGCGCAGGCCCGATTCTAGCTTTTCCATTTTAGGGGGCAAAAAAAATCGTGGGGGGGGGGGTGCAGAAAAATTTTTGCCGCCTCGGGGGAAAAATTAATGACCTTCGGTCACGGCAAAAATAAATACATGTTCAACTAATATGAATTTAATGTTAAAAATGTTTTAATCAAATTACATAGTAAGTTTTATTTTATGTCTTAATAAAAAAAAGAGTTTATAAATTGAATATGTGAATTAAAATTAATTGTTTTCACTAAAATCAATTGCTTAAAAAGATATGAGATTTGGAATAGATTATTTTTAAGTGGATTTTATCATTTGTTATCAATGCGCATGAAAATTAAAAAATATGACATGAATGAAAGATTGAATTATATAAAACATATAAAAAATTTGGATATTTTGAAAAATTTTGGAAAGTGAAATTAGATTGATTATCATGACCCCACCAACAATTTCGCCCCGGTCTCCCCTATCTTTATTGAACATATATATTAAATTTTTGTATTTATGGCTAAGTTTTATATAGGATATAATTGTAATATTTAATATAACAAAAGCGTATTGGGCAAAATTATAAAGTACCTAAAATATTAAAATAGTAAGCAATAATTAGCTGTTATGAGCGATGTATTGTGTTGATCTAAACTATTTTATCATAGAAGCTTCTCATTAATTTTAAAATTTGGTTTTTTGGCTTTATATACTCCTAAATATAACATTATTAAGATAATTTTTTTTAATTTCTAACTTTAAGACATTTTGATAACAAATAAACTAAAATTTGGGTATCCACAGACCCCATATCATTAATGGGTTATTTCTTTTTACACTCACGTAGCCATAGTTTTAAAGTCGAATAATCCTATTTTTTAAAAATTAGGGCGATATACGCCTCAATAAACCAGTCAAAAATTTCTTGAGTCATTAATTTATTATAAATTGGAGGAAAATATTTTATTTTCCAGGAATGACAAATTACAAAAAATGCGAGCGGGAAAATAAAACATATATTTAAATTGGAATCATTGATGAATTTTTAATCAAATTATCCAACTATTTGGTCGATCAGAAAATTTCATTTACGATTCAGCGATTAACTGGAATTTATCACGCGACAAACAAGATTATTATTTATACACTCTGTTAAATTTTATTTTGAATTCGCAAATAAAAATATAATGTAAAAAATTTTTTTTAAGCGTTAGTCCCAGAGGACACAATTTGTAAAAATGCTTATTAACTACAATCTAATTTAATAAATTTGTCTCGGCCTTATTTAAACAAATTTATTCACACCGGATTTACCAATATCATAAAAAATGTAGCAATTCTGGATATAGAATTATATTTACACAATATTGAAAATAAAAGGATAAGCTGAGATTTAATTTTAACATTATTTTAATTTATTTTAGATTTATCTCCATATAGGTCGTGATTAAAACATGTCAAAACTCCGGAATTCGGAAAAAAGTCCATACCGGAGTTTAGGAGATTTATTTTTTGGAACATAGCTTATTAGAAATATTGGAATTTAAGGATTTACGATTAATGAAGGTGTGCACCAAGGTTCGGCCCTAAGTCCCCTACTACTCATCGCGGTGATGGACGTGATCTCAAAGAGCGTTGCCACAAATCCACCGTGGCACATACTGTAAGCTGAAGACATTCTACTAATGGCTGAAAACCCGCAGGAGATGTGTGAAAGTCTGAATAATGGATAAAAGCGATTGGAAAGCTAGGCCTAAAAATTAACAAAGACAAAACTGAATTGATAGTTTTCGAAGGCTCAGAAGGTGAAAAACTGGTAATTAACGATGACTGGTCTCTCAAATCAAAGCCAACAGCAACCTACCTAGGTGCTTACCTACAATCCGATGAAAACGTCGAACAAGAAGTTAGGAACAAACTCAAAGTTGGGTGGCTAAAATGGATATCGTTGACAGGTGTCCTGTTCGACAAAAATATACCAATAAAAGTTAAGGGCAAGGCTTACTCAAGCATAGTACAACCGGCTATAACATACGATTTAGAAACAACAGCGTTAAGGAAAAGTGATGAAAGAATACTACAAACGATGGAAATGCGCATGCTACGGATGTTTCTCGGGGTGACTCGCAAAGACAAGATCCGCAACGATCATATACTTGGAAGTTTACACATAACACCCATACAAAATAAAGTCGAAATCAACAGACTCCGATGGTTTGGACACGTTATGAGGCAAAAAGACGGGTATATAAGCAATCTGGTAAATGCAATTGAAGTGCAAGGCAAGAATAAAAGGGACAGACCTAAACTCACCTGGTCTCAAAGAGTAGACGCTAGCATGAGATGTCACAATCTAAATAGAAATGAGTGTAGAGATAGTAAAATGGAGACTTAAATTGAAAGAGCTCACTGCCTCAATGGCAAAAAGCTAACAATGAAAAAAAAAGAATATTTGTAGTCCAAACTCATTTTATTTAATTAAAGGTGTAAATAATTGAAAGAGCAGCTAACTATGAATAATTACATAAATAAAAATAGATTATGTTCTAAGGGTACACGAGATACGATAAACTATCAGGTAATTTAGCGAGAAAAAATTTGTTATTAAATGAACACGTTCTAGAGATGATTTTTATTTTTTTTTCATAGTCGAATTCGAAAAGTTGATGACTTATAATCGGAAACAAAATTATCATCATAAGTTAAAAGGTAAAATCAGTAGCGCGGTTTTGTAATTAAACATGTTTTGCACCTTTTACACGACAAACATTTTTAGAATTAGCTGTCAGCAATATAATCTGCCATTTACGCATTCTAATAGTTTGTAGATAAAAACAGGCGCATAAATAAGTAAATTATGCATAAAGTTTTAGAATTTACTTCTAACCTTGAAAGTTACTGAGAATTACAAAATATAATTTATAAGCAGTAAAAAATCGCCTAATGATGGCTTTAGAATGCCTGACAATTGATACCAAAAGTTTAAAAATTAAATCATTGGTCCCGTCCTCTAATTTCGCGCTATGGCCTGTTTCATTTAAAAAAACAAAACAGCTTTTATATTAATGAAATATAGATAAAATTTGCCTTTTTCAGGATACGCCTAACAAAAATTAATTGTAATAGGCCACCTAATGTTAATTCATTGAGTTAAATGATTGTCTCAAATATTTAACAAATGCAGCCGTTTATAGATTAATATCCACAGCTGTAACAATAATGTATCCACCGACCGTTCGTAATACCTGAGAGTCAGGAGTCCTTAGCCCGACCCGTCAGCTGTTTTTCATTTTATTGCTTGGCCCAGTTGGTTTTAAGAAAATTAAAGAAATAAAACGGTTGATAAGATCTTATTTGTAAAATAGATATGAAGTATATTCAATTACCCTGTAGTTATGTTTAAACCTAAATATATATCCAACTCACTACAATTACCAAATTAAAAATATCCAAAAAAAAAGGATTTGTAATAAGGCAATAAATGACCACAAAAAAGTAGATGTTTTGCGATTTGATTAAATAAAATTTTGATAAAAATTCATGCAACTTAGTTATTACCAAAGGACAGTTGGAGAAGCGGGGTCCAAAAATGGAATAAATTGCATATTTATTTTTTTGTCGCCCTGCCAGCATGTCCATTGGCATTAACTAAAAATGAATTTTTAGCTGTTAATCCCGTTAAAAAATCCTAAGCTTAGGCATAAAGTATATAACTTCCATCAACCATTATTAAATTAACAAAAAAAGACACTGTTATATATAGCAGCAGAAGAGCAATTTTTTTTATGAATTTTCTATTTCATTTCCAATCCTTTTTTATTTCATCTTACTTTCATTAATTCCATTTTTGTTTTCCTGTCCGATCCTATGTATAATTTATTTTTATATTAATTTTATGTTGGAAAAAACGCATGTACCAATAAATATAGATTTTGAGGGGGTTATTTTTTTTTAATAGAATAATATTTTGCTAAACAAAAATTAATTTTTATCGCATAATTTTGTTCTTTTTCTAATTTCAAGATTTCTAATATAATATAACTTGGAACACTTTTTAAGTGTTTAATCCAGGGCATGCCTTTATTTCGGCATCACAATTTGGCGCCAAATTATTTCTTAACAAGAGTTTTTATGAATATAATTTTTGTGGTTTTGCCAGCAGTCGGGAATATGAATATATTATTAGACGTTTTTGTAAGATATAACAGTTGAATGGTGTAAAAATTGATTTAATCAATTATCTTGCTACATTTATAAATATGTAAGGATTGTTCAACTAAATATAATCTCCGATCTCTAAAGTAATATCATCATCGAATCAAATCTGCCCATTTATAGGTATAATTACAAAAAAATTAATAAACTTTCAATATCTGACAAAGCTTATCGAAATTTTTTTGAGATAGTGGCGATAAATTCTGATACGGCTTTGAGAACCATTTATATATAGTGAGAGGGCAAACTTGACATGCCTATTGGAACCTTTTTTTTTCAATTGTATTTTAGCTTAATGTTTAGCTCTCCCCTGCTTAATATTAAATAAAACTGATAAACATTCTTTATCGGAGCAAAATAGGGCCCGAAAGGGCAGGATAAGTTGCTTAATTTAGCTATATCCCGCTTTTTTAAGCTTGGCCGGGCTGATTTACAATGTAGCGGGTACGATGTAGAAAGTCGAGAGAGGAAGAGAAAATATTCGATTCGATTCCAAGTTGTCCAGAGCCATGTAACCAGAATTTGTAAATAATGGGGTTTAGGAAAATGAAAAAGAATATTAAATAATACCAAAAGGTTTGCCTAGGGTCATGGCGAATCTTTCAAAAATCAACCCTTTAAAACACATGATTTAAATAATTGGCCGATAGCATTTTGTTTACGATAAAACGCCTTAAAAACCCTTTTTGGAATCATTTAATAGCTTAAATTTTGTAAAAAAAAAACAAAATATGACACGCTTTATCTGTATGCCTAAATCCCAACTATATAGTTGCAAAGTTTTGAAACATTCATTTATAACGAACGCCTTTGCAATAAACCACACATATAGTTTCTCGCAATGATATTTGGGGAAAATCTCCATAAAATGACTAAAAAAAGTATGATGATGTGACAAAATATCAAATATTTATTATTCATCCCATATCTATTACAAGTGGGAAAGAGCTTCAACAAAAATTATCAATATATCACAAAATTAAGCCTAAAAAGAGGAGACAACACGTATGAATTGATTGTGTACCATAGTTATTTATAAATGCACACGAACCAGAGAATTAAATAAGCCAAAATTCATAATTAATGTCCACGTACCGTCCAACCATTAAATTTCCATAAAATGTTTGTTTAAGCATGAAGTTTTTTTATATATATTTATAACAACAAATATCCAATTGTCACAATACGATAAAAATGTAATAGCTAAGAAATCTTTATGCGTATTTAAACGATCGGGATAAATTTATCGTACACAAATTTTATTATGGGGGAGCGGTCATTCAGATTTTTTTTTCTATAATATATTTTGGCGGTTTCCATAAAGTTTTTGAATATTTTTTATGTGGTAAACGGAGTGTCATAATTTATCAAATAAAAATATTTTTTTTCTAACCTCGAATGCAACGGCTTAGGTAAGCTATAACGGAATAAATTAAAGACAATCCATTTGAAGAACAATAAAAAAGTTATTTAAGAGGCCTATGTTCGCAATTAACAAGAAAAACGGGATTACGGGTAGGGCTTGTAGGTATTTAAGAACCCTCATTCAATTTTGATCTTACCATACTTTTTACAATTTATCGTCAAGTTAACTTTTCGGGAGCTTCAAAAAACTTAATTCAAAGCTCGCTCCTAGGCAATTCTTGAGCTGCTCTTACGGGCGCACCAGAAGTGATTACAGATTTTTAACTTTGGCGAATTACATTAACTCCCATAACGCTACAAGTCCAATAGGAAAATTTATAATTCGACAAGCCAAATCATCCGGCCCGTTTGGTAATTTTAATATTTTCAGGCCCGCCCGGCTCGGTTTAATTTTAATAAATAGGACTAAAAAATACTTTAATTACAAAAGGTTAAATATGTGCAAGGAGTAATATGCGAGTTCCCAAATACACCGAAAAAAGATTAACCCCAATTCTTGTTTTATACCATGCCCAGTCATTTAGCTTTTTGGCTTATAATCGGACTGATTCTTTGGGGTCTGGATGTAATATAAGTTTGTACAACGAAAAAACCATCTTATGACGGCACCCAATCAGCTTCATACTAGTATCTAAAAACCTTTAATATCTAACAAAATAATGAGCATGCGCATTTGTTACTTCACTAAATAGAAATTACATTGTCTTAGCGCCCCTAACCATAGTTGCTTTGGATGCGCCCGCCCTACTAACATTGCAAAATAACTCGATGATACAACTGAGAAATGTGTCATTCTTTAACTTATTAAATGTGCTTAATGAGGGAACCACTAAATTTTATACTTTAATTTTGTCAGCCAAAAATGACGATTGACTCTTAAAGAAGCCATCAAGCTCCGTTTAAACATTTTTACCCAATTTGCCTGAAATCGGTCAACTGCTTGTTCCATAACAACATTATTTAATTATAATTTGTGTTTGTGGTAAAACAAATTAGTTCTGGGATTATATTTTATTTCTCTCTCGACATTATTATAATAGTCCAATAGGCAAAAAAAAGTGCTTGGAAAAAACATTTAAAAGAGCTGGACTAGCATAACCTTAAGGCAAGGGTTAGGACCAGTCATTGTTATCATATCCACACGCCGGTATACAAGTGTAATCTAAATTAGATATATTCGATTTTATTAATTTCATATTTCTTTTCAATTATTATAAATGAGATAGTTGCCATTAAATAACTATGGAAAATGTTACTCTAAAAACAAAATTGATCAATAGGCCATCAACAAACATGTGTTATCCACCAATCTACTTTAATTTTTCATCCCCTATTGGCTGTTTTAAGCACAATGCAGGGAATGTCGGAATGAGAAATTGGACCCGAGGGAATTATTTTGTATAAATGAAAACTAAAATAAACTAAATGTAAAAAGCAAAAAAAAATAAAATTACATAATATATAAATATAAAATTGGGAAAAAATATTATATATAAAAAAATTACTACATGTATATAATAATGATACATAACACTAACGTATATCTCGCCCTATCTAAAATGTAAGGAAATTTAACCAATAACCAAACGGGCAAAGTTATATTAAATATTGTGGTTTTTTCTCCACCAGGGACAACTTTTTGTCACCAATTACGTCGCGACAATTTTATTTATCGAAAAACTTAAATGAAAAAAAAAAACATGAACATATTTTGAAATCCATTCATCTGCTAAATGACTATGGACGGTGGATAAATAAATTTGATTAATAATAAAATAAACTTTATTTTTTTTCCAACAAATTGAACAGTAATTGTGTATGGTTTTGTATGATAAAATATGGAAAGAGCATCGGGACAAATTTTTTTATTATTGATTTTACTAACAGTTGTTAGTTCTATTAGTTGTTGGTTATTGGCTTAAAATTCTCATCGCTCAAATTTGTGTTTTTTAGTGGCATATAATTAGGAAAATACATGTTTATAGTAAAGGGGGAAAAAATTAATTTCATTATTAAAATACAACTTGGTAACTTTCGTCTTTGTAATTGAAATTAGGATTTGGCATTTTATTTATGTTTCGTGGTAGATTTAATAAGCTATAAGTTTCAGTTTTCTTGACCCGTAAAAAAGACCTGCATGACAAACCCCTAATTAATTTCAATTTTTACTTTGACTAGGCCTGATTTTAAAATTTTCGGTTTGCCTGGCAAAAACTTTTATTTGGGGCGCTTGAAATTTGATATTATTATTCATTTAAAGAAAAAAAAATCCATGCGGCATTACTGTAATCTTAATTGATGCAAAAAAATGTTTAATGGGAGCAGTAAAGCTGCGAAAAGCCCACTTTTGGGTCAACTCATTTTTTTTAATGGGAATTTGAAAAAATAAAGGTTTTTACTTTAATAAAAAAATTTTTAAAAAATTGAGGATTTTCCTCTTTTTTTTGTTTTTAATAATTAATGATTTTTTATATCTTTTAAAAAATAAAAAAAAAAAAAAATTTTAGTTTAGAAAAAAAAGGTTTTTTCTTTTTTTTTTGATGAGAGCAGAACAGCTTTTTTCTTTTTTTTTATTTTAAAAAAGTCCTTTCTCAATATTGGAAATTGATGTAAATGATTATCTGCGTTTAAAATATATTATCAACCCCTCCCCCCTCCTGCTTTAATATAAGACGTGGCTAATTAAACAAAGGCTGTAATCTTTTAATTTTAAACAACATCATCCTTTTTAGGTTCGAAAAAAGTCGGTTAAAGGGACCATTAAAACTAAAAATCTATTTCTGCAAAAAGTAGGTTATTTTGTTTATATTTCTAATATAATTTATATTTCTTATAAACTATTGAGGTCCGATAAGATTTATTGTTTGATTTAAGTTTGGACGCGAAATAATTCTTTATTTGTAATAACATAATATAAGGTGGTGATGATAAAATAAACAATGAAGAAGGCTTAGATTTTCGTTATAGAGTTACTCCGGGTTTAGAGGTTTAATAGAAGACATCGGTTATTGATAAAGGTCGAATGTAAAATATAGAGTAAATTAGCCAATTATAACGACAATGGATAATGGGGTCTTTATTAAATTAAAATACCTCTGTATTTTATAGGGAATTTTTAATTAAATATAATTTGAAAAATAGTTAGTTAAGCAGAATTCCCCTCTCCTTGTTACGACTCTGATCTAAGGTTAAATTAAAACAAATTACGATATGCCTTAAGCGGATGTTATAAATAAAACATGCTTGAAAAACAGCAAGACTTTTAAAAATTGCAAACTACCTTTGATATATGTTAATTTAGATAAGCCCTAATTTTCAACGTCTTTTTTAATAGTTTAGGGTTTATATGATAAGGATCAAGTGAAATAGGGTAATGTTGACTTTAGGTTCATAAACATGTTGAAATGTCTCCAAGGATTAAAGTTTTTAGATTGAAATAAATTTATAATTTCTTATCACATAATATGTGTTAACTAATTTTGACAGAGGCAAAAACATTTTCTATTTTTTTTAATACTTAATATTTTGAATTTGTTCACACAAAAAGTTTTGCTCCTTTAATCTATAACAAAGGTCAATAAATTTTTGAGAGTATGTAACTACAGAGATCAAGCCATCTTAGGGATATTCAAATCCGTTCACCGCAACTTAGTTATTCAGCTATAAACATTAAAAAAATTTTAAAAAAGGGTCAAAAAAAAGATTTAAAATAAAAAGTAAATTAAATTTTTTAATTGTGTATCATCCACATTAGCTAAACTGTTTAATTCATTCATATAATATTTATATTAAAATCCGATAAGATTTCGTTTAGTATTTAAGTTTGGACGCGAAATAATTTTTATTACCTAAATGCTGATGTAGGAGCTTATATTAAAATTTATTTCTCCATATTTATGATGATAAATATAAGTTATTTGTGAAAAAAAAAGATTCTTAAATCTTTACTTTATAGGGTATATTAGGTAAGATATGTCAATTTGGTCAAATAGGTTATTTTTTGTTTTTGAATCTAAGGAGCCGAAGGCAGAAACTTAGAAAAACGATAAAAAAGATGAGAGGCTATAAGGATGCATTTTTATTTTCATAAATTTTTTGTGACATTGGTATTTGTTGACCTTTGTAATAAAAAGCTTTTATTTCTCGTCGATAATTGCTGTTGCATATGCAGGACTGCGACATTTTCATTATCTAATTCTGGGTAGACGTTGTATACTATACCATTAAAAACAGGTCAAAATTTAACAAATGTGCGCATTATTGAGGACATCCCTGACAGATTTTAGTAAATGCAAACATTTATAGGTATTTCAAATCAAAAAATTGACTAAAAAGTTTATAAAATTACATGATACTGTAAAATTATATAATAGAAATTGTAGTTTTAATACTTGTTTTATTCTTAATTTTTTCATTATTTAAAGACTTGTGCGCAAACAAACTACAGTTTCTACTTCAGGCACGTCTAGACCCCTTTGGGGGGGGGGCGGCACTGTCTCCCCCCCCCCCTCCAAAAAATATTTTAATTGCCCCCCTCCCTCCCAAAAAATTCAATTTGCCCCCCCCCCCTAAAAAAATACATAGTATTTTATTTTTGCCCCCCCCCCCAAAAAAACAATTAAATTTGCCTGCAAAAATACGTATAAATTTTATTTTTTTTTCAAATTATATAATTAAATTTCCTCCGCCAAAAATATCTAAAAAATATTATTTTAAAAATATTTACTTTTATTTTGAAAGTGTTTTTATTCAAACACTTCTCATTCGCTAGAGAGATCAAACTAACACAGATATTATTTTTGTTGTTATTAGATATATAGAAAAATTTGATGTTACAGAAAGCTTTATAATTGTGAAAGCAATTCATAAATCTGATGCCTAAGAAATTTTCTCACTTGTCACAAATCTTTTGTTAGAATATAATCTAGAACCAAAGAACCAGATCGCACAATGCTACGATGGGGCGAACGTAATGCCCGGGGAAAAAGGTGGTGTTCAAGTGTTCTAAGCAAAATAGCTGGACACCATGTCCCATATATTCACCGTTTAACCACCGATTGCCTTGTTGTAAAAGATTGTCTTAAAAATTTAAGTGAAAGGAAAGATTTTTTTGATTTTTTCTTCCCTTCATAAATTTTTTCAACATGATGCAATCAAGGAAGTTAGTGAATGCGGGACCATACCCCGGCTGTTGCCCCATCGGTGGTGCGGTCACTACGACGCCATTGTTAAAAAAAATTACATAAAAATATTAAATACTCCTTTGAAAATTAAAAATAAAAATACTTTTATATCTTCAGGTCACAGGGCCGAAGCGTCAGGGTTTTTTGACCATATTTATAATCATCAATTTATTTTTTTTTATTTATTATTTGAAAAATTATTTTATTTAATAAAAATAATTAATAATCAATTTTGATGGAAAACGATTTAAATTTCTAAAACTTTTGATTTAATACACCATTGTTTGTGAAATTAAATAATTAAGAAATACAAAACAGATTTATTTAATAACTGTTTTGATATATATAATACTTTTTTAAATGACAATAATTTTATAGATAATAAAACTAAACCTAAAGATTTTTTCTGATTTTTATTTATTTTCTACCCATAAGTTTGAAAATAATTTATACATTAATGATATATAAGAGTATTTATTTTAACATTATTGATTTATTTTTTGATTCTTTGATAATAGATTTTTCCGATAATATTTATATAGAATCTTTAGAATACCTTTATAAATTTGATTATCCTGTTTAGATGTAAATAAATTAGAGCCTCTTTTAAAAATAAGTTATATTGATAAAAATTCATTATTTTAAAAAATTGACGTAGCCAAATTTTTAATATGAAGACTTAATAATACAAAGAATGTGTTACTTAAATTTTTATATGAAACAAGGATGCGGTTCCTAATCTATTTAACATTTTTTCTATAAGTTTGTTATTTGGCTCTTCTACGTCGAGTTGTGAGGTCACATTTTCTTCTTTAAGAAGGATAATAACTTTTAATAGGCTGGCAAGTAGTGACCTGCACAAAAGTGATTTGGTTCTTTAAGGACAAAAAAAACATTAACTGGGACGTTGAATTTTGATGAATTTTATAATTTAATCAAAACAACCTCTAGCATAAAATTGTAGATTAATACAATACGCTGCTCATAATCAGCTAATATTGCTTACTATTTCACAGGTCAAATATCAATGGCACAATCGTGAATTTTTTGAAACCATAAACGAATTTATCCCCTTGATGGCCTTATCTCATATATGTATTCCGTTTTTCTTAGTTTCTTCCGGCCTTGGCTCCTTACATCCGTCCATATCAAAGAAATTGTCTTTTTTGACCAAATTGACAGATCGAGAATACCCTGAAAAGAAAAAATTCAAGAATCTTTATTTATATAAAAATCCCTTGTAACTTTTATATCATATCAAATAATTAGAAATAAATTATTTTAGTATATCAAGCTCTTACATCAGCATTTAGATATTACAAAATATGTCGCGTCCATACTTAAATACGACTTGATATATTATCAGTTTTTAATAAAAATTTTATTTGAAGTTTAAATTTTTTTTTTGAATCTTTTTTGTTTTTTTGGCATTTTTTCTAAAAATTTCAATGTTTATAGCTGACTAATTATGTTTGATTAGAAAATATGGTAAACGGATTTAAAAATCTCTAAGATGGCAGGTTTGATCCGTAGTTAGCTCATAGCTCTCAAAAATTTGTGGACCTGTGTTTTAAGACATGGTTGCAAATTTTTTTTTATGCTCATTTAACGTTTATGTTCATTTTTTATTTAATTTTTTACCCTAATATTAATTACTAGTTATATATAACCAGTGTCATATATATTCTTCCAAATTAGCATACTTATACAATTTTTTTCATGATAATCAATCTTATTTTACTATTCATTTTCTAAAATTCAAAGTTTTATATAATTCATTTTTACCATTCATATATATTTTTTATTTTTCATGCGCATTGACACCAAATGATAAAATTATACTTAAAATTAATTTCCTTTGGATTTGTGGCAGACACCCATTCATAATAACCAGGCATACACAAGCTTGCAAGCAATAGGATTTTTATTTTTTTTCATATAATCAAATGCAAAACCAAATTGCAGGCTATCATTAACATGAATCAAAATAATGTGTGGAAATATATCATTTAAAAACACAATCTTAAGATATGTTTTATATCCAAGTTGTAACAATCGCCGAAAATTTAAAATATAACAACTATATTCAAAAAATAAAAAAGATTAACATTCAATCTCATAACACAGGTCAACGAATTATGAGAGTTATGAGCTAACTATAGAGATCCAACCTGCCATCTTTAGGATTTTCAAATTCGTTACCTTTTTCTATAAATTAGTACGTCAGCTAAAAACATTAAAAATTTTTGATTTAAAAAAAACAAAAAAGATTCATAAACAAAAATAAATTGAATTTTTTTTTGTTATTTACAATAGCTAAACTGTTCAAACTTTAAATAATATTTTTATTAAAAACCGATAATATATTGTGTCGCATTTAAGTTTGGATGCGAAATATTCTGTATTTTTTAAATGCTAATTGTAAGAGCTTGTTATATTAAATAATTTTATTTCATTATTTGAGCTGATAAATATAAATTACGAGGATTTTTATATGAAAAAAAAATTCTTGGATTCTTTTTTTTAGGGTATTCTCAAGGTCGCAAAATCCGTAAAGGCCATTTATTTAATATGAGCGGTTGAAGGAGCCGAAGTTGGAAGAAATTACGAAATACGAAAAATATTTATGAGATAAGGCTATCATAGGTATGTATGCTTTTTTCGTAAACTTATTTTTAGTGAATTCGTTTAATGTTGACCTTTCTAATCAACCTTAATAAATAATATAATTTGTAAAAAACAAAAAAAACCTTTAAAAAACAAAAATAAATTGAATTTATTGTATTACAATCTAAACGTCAAAATGGAAATCTGAAAACGTAATTTAAATAATAAAATTGGAATTTTGATTAAACGTGATGCTTAAAATTAACATATGTAAAAGAATTCAAAAGGGAAGGGGATATCAAATAAATCATTATATGTATTTGAAAGTGGTTAAATGTCTAAAAACTTTTGTAAGGAGATGAATTTAAAAAAATTAGAAATTAAAAGAGGTAATATGTTAACATTGAAAGAAATTAATTTGTTGGTAATATTGGCTCGAAATATATATTTTTATTTGTTTAAAATTCTATCAAAGCTAGGCCAGTAGGCCTTTTAACAGGCTAAGTTTGATATAACATTTTATAAATAAACAAAAAAATTAAAAACAAATTTAAAAACTGGAATCATATTTGTCCGAAAATTTTATTAGCGCAAAAATGTGGCACCCTGTTACTTAATTTCCTGAAACCCATATTTTGATTGTTAAATAGATTCACTGGACAACAAAATTTGGACGACACTAAGCATCATTTATGGCAACTATGGATGGTCTAGTTTGGCGCTTATCACGAATATGAATTCAGAATTTTAGCCAATGCCTCAGATTTTAGCTTACGGTGTCAAAGTTTAGATTTTTGAATTTTCGGGGTATTTTGGGCTTCGATATCATAAAACCTATGGGTAGTAATAAAAGCTTAATAATATATTTAGATAACGAAAACATTCATTATTAACGTAAGGGATTTAAATTTTTTATATATATTTAATTTTTTTTTATTTTTGCATTTTTATAAAATTAGTTGTTTTCGTCATAAAATCCGTTTTTTGAACCTAAATATCTTGAAAGTAAATCGCCAACAATTTTAGGTAATAACTTTTTTAGATACGTTTTAAGGAATCTGAATATGTTAATAGATTTATTGGAAAATTAATAGTTAAAGAAATTTTGTGAATTTTTTTTCTGAACTTTGGACGCGGTTTAGTAAAAATGGAGGCATTGGAAAAAAACTAATCCCGGAATCGTTATCGCAAGAAAATTTTCTATAAAATCTCAAAAAAATGTTTATGTTTTTTTTTGTTGTCCATTAGCTATAAATTTACGATAGCATCCTAAGCCAATTCTCACCTTTTTTTTACTTAAATTTTATTATTGATGCAATGTGATTGCAATTCATATGACTTTAATGTATATTATGTTATGTATCTATATACCAGGAGAAGGCGGCTTTCACATACTCATTTTATTAGCTTGCTGTGAAAATTTATAAAACATGTTAGATAGGTCTAAGAAATAGCACAGATTAAGTGTATAGTTGGGATTTTATTAAAGTTTTTAACTCCATTTAACTCGTTACAAAAATGCGTATTTATGTATTTACTTTTGACACCTTACCTCTAAAATCTAATTTCCATTTGATAATAATAATTTTTCTCACAAATTTTCCAAATTTTGTCACAATTAAACAAAAACAATTTTTCTATTTAGCAGCCTAATCTTATTTAGAGAAAATTTTAATCAGAACCTTAGTGAGGAATAAGTACGGGGAAATTCAATTTGACAGGACGTAGTTAAGCTTGAATATATAATTTAGCCAGTATTATGGAAAAGCACTTTCCTATGGAAACAGAAATGCTTTAGGTTCTCTACTCCTAAAATTGAATGTTTATCATACTTTCTTCGATCAAACAACTATATAATTATAATTTTTAATTTTTTACTTTTGTGACATTTGAGAAGCAGACAGGTGGCAATAAAAAATAAATATGAAAAGCAGACGATAATTTATTTTATAATGGCGACCTATTTATCATGTGCGATAAATGATTGGTAGAATTTTACACCCTTAATTTGCCGATAGATTTTAAGTATGTTAATTATTATATATTTTTCTTTTTAGAATTGTAGATGAAGTCAACTGTTACTTTTCAAAAATGTAACGCGCAAGGGCCGTTTCCTTGTCAAAACTTATAAAGTTTAATATTTTAAGTTTTAGGGATTGAAATTAATTGATTTCCCAACGTTTTATCTACGTAGCCACGGCAAGGCATCTAAGGTAGCCTCCATATAATATTTAAGTTTCCGGCTTTCAAATTACATGGAAATGAGACACCTTATATTATTCTATTGAACATATAACATAATGGGGCATGATAGCCCTTGACTTTTAACAACTCTTTTAACCAATCAGTAGAAGCAAGGCATCTACCTTTTAGTTAGGCAAAAAGTAGGCCCAGACCATTTACTAAATAATTAAAATGTTTAACAGAATGACTAGAATTAGCTTTAAACCGAAGATGTAACACCTTTTTTCCTTTTTTTTCTTTATTTTCATTTTTTGTGTTGGGGGGGGGGGGGGGGGGGGTGGAATTTTTGCCAATACCTCAGATATTAGTTATTAAGTGTCTAAAATGAGATTTATTTTTAGGGTATTTTGGGATAAAACCTATAAGTAGATACAAAATTTTTTATATATAGATTAAAGGTAACACATTAATAACGTGAGGCGTTTAAATTCTTCTATAGAACTTAATTTTTTTTATATTATTATTTTTCTAAAATTAATCTATTTTATCATAAACCATTTTTTTTATCTTAAATAGGTTGAAAGTAAATAGCTAATTTTATATATTAGAATTTTGATTTTCTTTATAAATGCCAATATTTGGATAAGAGTTATAGAAATTTCAAAGATTTTATGAGCTTGGACCTATTTTACAAAATATTGGGAACTAAAAAACTTACCCCGGATTGTAATTTATAGAAAATCTATAAACCCTTTAAAAATGTTTGTAATAGTAATAATTCTAGTGACGTTATTTAAGTGCCTGATATTTTAAGAAAATATTTATTTTAAACTACAACTTTCGTATGAGTATTTAATCTTGTCTTATTTCGCAAGGTTGCCTACTATTCATGCAAATATTTTCTTGGCACCCTCTTTTACTATTTTCTCATTTTCGGGTCATATAGTCGTGGGCGTCTTATTGAATCAGCTGGTGTGGGAAAAGGCTTATTTGGTAGGCAGCTGCGTTGATTTATTTCTAATTATGGCCAGGGTGGACCGAAAAATTCCGATTTGTGGGTATCACATAGAAATATCTATCTTGTTTTTTTATATGGAATAAGGATTCAAATTTTATTCAACTAAATTCAAAACGTAGGTGTTGCAAGTCTAAGTTTGTTTAGCAACTCAGGTTAAACAGGGCTGAGCCTGGTAACTATCTAAAAGCCTGACAGCCAGAGAGGGTCCGTTAATAAGGGCAACGTAGGTGACGTTTGGAAACACCAAACAATATCTAAGAGTTAGCCGAGATTTTAAGCTAAAATATTAAAAAAGTGTCTTTTAATCGCTTAAATCCATTATCTTAGAAGCGTCATTAAGCCAAGGATTGGTCTTGCCGCCTAAAAACATCAAATCCGACTTCTGGGTATATGCCTATTGGTGACCAGTGTACGGTATCGCTTTTTATAAGGAAACGGTTTATAAAAATTTATTAGACAAATAACCCAACGTTCATAAATAATGAAGCATTACACCCAAAGGGAAATCGACATACAACGGAACCTTTAAATAAAATCTTTTACATGATCTCTCTAAATGTATTTGGTCAAACTCACCGATCTCTTATATTTCGCAATGATTTAGCCATGGGGCGAGAATTACAAAACGAGACAATAATATTTTATTAAGTTTAATAGGTATGTGTGTATGTATGAGGTGTAAAATATATCATATTTCCAATACATTCATTTATAATAATTTATTTCCAAAATTAATTGTCCAAAAAAAAATTACATCAGAAAAACATCATAAACAACATATCATTTGAGTGTAGTAGTAGAGAAACATTTAAATAGATAATAAAGGAAAGGAAAAATATTAGGTTTGTAAAGTAACTTTACAAATCAATTAGTAAACAGTTAGATATTTTTTTGCAAACTAATATATTACTAATATTGGGTAGAGTTCACCGATTAAACTCACCCGCCTAAAATAATATATATAAACTTGTTATGTGAGGATTTACATTTGGGCGCCTTTAATTATAATCGAAGGTGCACAGTGTTATTTAATTTTATTCTTCTACAGTTAGGACAGCCTATAACGTCATTATGTTACAAATAAAACACGAACTATGGCATGTTCCAGGATTTACCGGCTTTCTAATTTGATACCAAAATAAACATCAAAATTTTTAATTTTTTTTTACTATTTTTTTTTTAATTTTAGACTTTGTTGAATTTTAATTTTAAACAACAAAAATTTTAGATTGCAAAAAAAACAGCAAAAAAACCTCAATATCGTTATAAAGAGGGGGTCAATAATTTGGGCATTGCAACATAAATCGACCTTTTTCTGTAAGAGAAAGTAGTTTTGATAGCGAATCGGTCGTAAGTTTTAGTTATTTCCGGTCAGTTTATATAAAATTTTACCTAATTTAAAATATATTCACTCTTTTCGTAACTTTCAATATGAAAAAAAAATAGTTTTTGCAAAAACTTAAGTATCTGCCTGCAATTAAACATGTTTTTAATGGGATAAATACAAATTACATAAACTACGATCAATCAATTTTAATGCTTTGCGAGTTTATGGTTCATACCAATTTTTTCTTATCCTACTTTGACATCAAGTAATTTTCCAAAATAGTTTTTTTTCGTTATATATTTTTATATCAAAGGAAATATTTAAATATCCAAGGCAGGACAAATCGGCATGAAAAATTAAAAGTTAATTTTATATTATTTATAAAGTTCAATTTTATACATATAAATTAATATTTTAAAAAGCGGGTAGTCGAATTTTTATTTTTTGATCTATTATATTTTTGCAATTTAAGACAATAACAATGTGTCACAAAAAGTCAAAAATTTTAAATGATTCATTTGCCTTTGGGATGAAAAAACTTAAGGATACTTTACAAGCTTTTCTTATCTAAAACCGGATATGGTGGGGGGGGGGGATATACGTTCCTTGATAGTTTTTTGAAAGTTAGGTGTATAAGGCGTTTCGTAAAAAAAAGAGCGGTCCAAGAGTTTTGGAAGATAACATTAATTTATGTTAACTCTATTGGTATAGCAAAAAGAAAGTGGGCAATATAAACAATAATTTAAAAATTATAATATTTTGTAAAATTTACCTAGTTTATCATGTAAAAATAAGTACATATATAAATCGGGGAATAATAAAATAAATTTTAATGCTTTAAACAAATATAAAAGAAGTATGTAAAATTAAAGGAGTAGAAATCGTAAATTAAAATAATTTATTTGCTAAAATATTTATAATTCAATTAGTTTTAAAAAAAGGATAATAATTAGCTAGAGAATTAGTATGAAATAATAGACTCAAGAGAGCGCATAATTTGTCAAGTAATTGAAAAATGTAGGCAGTCCATTTATTGGATATAAGTCAGAGTGTTCTAAATAATTTCAGGTTAATATTTAAAGTTAAATGAATTGTAATGAATATTTAGTTAAATCCACAAAAAACTTTCTTATTTGTCTAATGTTGAAAACAAAAACAATATTGGATATTTCTAATTTCGCAAACGAATATGAGAATTTATTGGCTATAGGTACTTGAAAAAATGGAATATAAAAGCAATGAGATAAAATAATTGTGTAAATTTTTATATGCTTCAAATTAATTAATGTAAGCGAAGGCTAGTGGGGGGCAAGGGACAAACAAACACAAAATTTATAAAAATTATAATGGGCTAGAACAAACATGAAAAAATTTTCATGGTTCATCAAAAAAATTAGATCCTTTTTTAGTATTTATAATTAAATTTTGCACACAATCATGTCCCGATTTCCACGAAAAATTTTCTCAAGTTGGAAAAGCCCATAAAAGTAGGTATAAAATATTTTAAAGCAGATAAATTATTATGAGTATTCAATAAAATTGGAGCTATAAAAAAATTAATAATAAAGGTATGGGTGAATGTTTTGTGAAATTGAGACAAAAAAGATTATATAAATGTAAAATTAAATCATTTAATGAAGTTATTATAAATTTTATAATAAATACCAATAAATATAAGAAAAATTTTAAAAAAAGCGGTTGACACAAGTTAATATAAAAATGGGGGTACAATTAATTTTGTGTTTTTCATTGAGCATATTAATTAAATAGTATAGGTCATAAGTGTTGTTTTTATGTTTAAATATGTTAATTCGCCTTTTCATTCCCACTCCTCGATGCCGGGTATGATACCTCGTTTCCGCAAAAATGTTTTAAGGTTGAATGATCACACAAATATGAAAACGGCTTTAATTAAGGTACCACTTCAATCATTTTCGTTTAATGATTTCTTTAACATTTTAGGTAAGGATAATGAGGTAGAAGAATCGAAAAAAAATATTCTGTATCCGAGTATTTTGAGAGAAATTAGAGAGAAGTTATAAGAAATAAAATAAGAGTTTAATGTTTGATCCGTGGCTATAGAATTTTCATAATAATCATCGATGTATAATTTACCCTATTGTATTCTATCTATCGTAAACCATTTTTTTTAATGTCAGAGGAGAGCCACTTTGAAAAATAAGCTTGCTAAAGCGTGTTTATGACAAAGAATCATTTGCTACTTCGGCGTGGCTATAAGGTTCAAGAATGAACCTACCAATAATTTTTTCCTTAATCTCGGTAAAGACCGGTAGATACACGAGGGAAGGTAAGGGCGGAATTAGACTCGTTTGGCGGGTGCCTCCCTTGGCGTTGTAAGGGGGAGGGGGCGGGCTAACTGAGTTAGATGAATCACTGTTGGTGCTATGCCGACTTTGCTTGTTGGCAAATTCGTTTTGTTGCTCTATCTCTAAGCCACCATTTTCAATTGACGGCCGACGTTCACCTTCCGATCGCACAGTTCCACCTTGTTTATTCATCACGTGACTCACAGAAGTCAACATAGATGTTTTGGCTTTTTTGTTGGCAGAACAAGCCGGCGTAGGGGACAGGGATCTCAGAATGAATGGCTGCATCAGCATGTTGGGAGGCCTCACATCGTTATTACTTCCACGTTGAGTAGATTCAATCCTAGAAATCCCAACAGGCGATTTAATTCCACGACCACCACTGGTGACAGCAATACTAGTTAAATTAATCTCCGCGGGTTTGATGGATTCACTCCTTATCGGAGATTGTAACTGGGTGATGCGATGCCCAAGAGAAGAGACTTCAGCGCTTACAGAACTCACGTGACGTTGCTCACTAACTTCTTCCTTATTAAATGTTTTGTCGCTAATTGTTTTCGCAATTTTAATTGACTTTTGAGTGGGAGGTGGGGGAGGATGTTGATTATTATAATTTAATTTGTTTAAAATTGAATGCATAGTATTAGTATTAATCGTAGCAGGAGTAGGGGTAGAGTTAGTGAGAGCAGTTGGACCGGTCATTATAGGCAATACCTCGTTGCTGTACCTATCCTCTTTGTCAACACTGGTGGTAGATTGGGTAATTTCGTTTAAACTTGCGGCCAAGTTGGGAATATCGGGTGAATAACGTGCATGTGTTAGCATATACCGCTTTTTCGCGGCGGCAAATTGTTTTCTACGAGTATTCTGCAACATAATCCTCTTGTTAATACTTGTTCGGTAGCCACCACCCGAAGTATGGCAATGTTTAAAATATAGCAATTTTTGAGCCGGTTTGTTCGTAATAGGCCAGCGACGTAAATTTTCCGACGCCTTAACACATGGAATGTTGTAAGCTCTAAGAGTTGAATCATCACTATCAGGTCTGTGCCGCCTGTGAGATCTCATGTGACGAATAAGTGTTTCCTTATACGTAAAAGGGCGGGAGCATTTATTACATTTGTATCGTCTATTCAATTCGTAGTTGTTATTGTTTTTGGTAGGAAACGTATGTTTCCCATTATTGCCTCCGCGGTAAAAAGAAGAGTATTTGGTAAAATCGTCATACATTGTATCATAATTTGCAGAGATGCCTTGTGTAATGTGAGGTCGCTTCTTGTTCAGCAAAGATTTGTATGCCATCTCAGCCACCATGTCCATGTCGAAAGTGGCGGCGTCGTAACGGGGCGTAGATTTAACAATTGTTGAGTGACCCTGCAGTTGTTGCCCATTTTTTTCAAATACACTGGTTTTGCGTTCAAAGTTTTTTAGTGGAGACTGATGGGATATATTTTTATTACTCGTGTTCTGTTCTCTCAACGTTCGAGGTGAGTGAAGCGACGTTGCATCGAGGTCGTGCTCATTCTGCAGGTGTCGGTTGAAAGCGTGAAAATCTTCGTTAAGTAAGCCACACAGTGGACAGGCTACAGGTTTATTTCCGTCTAAATCGCTATTATTTTGCTGATTCCACGCGAAACCCGATAGGTAGGCTAGTTTAGGATCAAGTACTGGGGGTCGTCCGCCGACTTCAAATGGGTTAGCTGATAAGTTAGAAGATATACCGGGGTAACCGCCATAAGGGCGCTGATGATTATGATTATTAAAAGCCATGTGTGGATTAAAATTGTAAGGGAAATTCATGAGACTGAGGGGAGGACATTTGGATTTCATTTTATCATTTAACATATACGGGTGCGGAGCGTAAGGAAGTTGTGGTATAAAGTTACCCAACGGACCGCTACCGTACTCGGGTGTAACCGGGACGTGACTATTATGTATCGGCGGGTTATAATTACCATACAAGTACTTGAAATATGAGGGATAAAAATTTTCACGTTGGTTGGACTTTAAGTGAGTTACATGGTTATCTTCTTCGTAGTTACCGGGTTTTTTTTCAGCATCAGCATTCATATTCCTGTCTAAGCTTCTTGGGGGCGCTTTTAGGAACCGGTCACTATCGTAAATTGAATCGTCAACTTCATACTTGTCTTTGTGTTTGACTAGTTCGGGTTTAAAAATTTTCGGTCCCTCTTGGGATTTATTATGTTGCATCGAGGGTTTGCGACTTTTTTCCGACATCCAATGATTCATTATTTTCCCCATTCTATACGATGGCATTTGCCCATTGCCATTCACACCACTAAATGATTGTTTACGCAGGATGCGTTTGGCCTCTTCGGGGGAAACGCCGTGCATTTTAATCATGTGCGTCTTAAGAAAGTATTTATTGCACAATTCCTTTTGACAGACCTGGCAAAAGCTGCTCCCTAGTTGGCTTTGAAACATCTCCTTGCCAAATATAAAACGTCCAAGCATAGAATTGCCATTTTTGTTTTCGGTAGAAGAGGTAAAGCCACTGGTTGACGAGTCACCATTCATTTTAGTTAAAGGGTGGGCATAGTTACGCGGGGATGTGTATTCATCTTCAGTATTATGTTTGCGGTGCTCAATTTCATCCTTCGCAATGCTTACATTTTCAGAGTTTCTAACTTTAGGCTCATAATGTTCTCTATTAAAAGGTTGAGTCGTTTCCCTACAAGGTTCGAAAGCCGCTTCGTGTTTAATCATGGTTGAAGATGATTTACATTTGTCCTCCCCGACGATATATCCTGAGCTAACAGTAGCCCCTTCAAACTCTTTCTTGCATTCGAGAGTCGGAAAATCTGCGTTCGCTATCAAATCTATTGGTTTATCGTGCACGTTGAAAAGATGCGATCTAAGAAAATGCATATTACCAAAGGTTTTACCGCAAAGGTCACAAAAAATTCGACCCGAAGGATTGGTAGAAGTATTTCCATTAAAGTGGTTATTGCTAGTATCAGCAATTTCGCCTCTTCTCTCCTGGTCAAAAGTTGAAGGTGCTTTGTTCGAATCAAAAGCAGGATATTGCCGGAATGAATCTCGGTAAAAATCAAAAGCGATGGATTTAGTTACTGGGTTGCCATACGTTTCAGTCGATGCTCTGCAAGCATTTATACTCGTAGGTTTATTGGACGATTGAGCTGAAAGATGAATTTTCCCCAGAGCAGAGGGCAGAGGCGGAGTTGTTATATCAAAACTGCTATTAGAGGTTCCAAATAGATGGGGAGACTGTTGTGGGTCACAAGCTGTTGCTATACCGTGAATATTTTTCTTATGTTTCTTTAAAAAGTATTTGTTACAAAATTCCTTTTTGCATATGTCGCAATAGGACTCGCCGCTATTACCGCTGGAAGGACCAGTGAGTGGAGATATTCCGGCGAAAGATGTATAATCCTGTGTAGAACGCTCGTTATAATTAAAGGTATCGGGATTATTATTGTTATAAGAAGGTTCGTGAAATCCATTAGAGCTGTGGGCCGGAGAATTTGTGATAAGCGCGGTTTTAGAGGAATCGTCCTTATACTCGGTTTGAGGGCATGGCGGATAGATGAACTGAGATTTTACAACGGAATCACGACTTTGGTTTGACACTTCGGCACTAGTCTTGCCATGGCTGTCTTTGTCAGCGCTTGACGGTTGTTGCTCTTGTGTTATCCCCGTAATTTTGTCATCTCTTTCGCTACTTACACCTGATTCCGATTCAGCTGATTGGTTTTTATTACCACTGTAGCATTGAGCTAAGGATGTTAGTGAGGTCGCTTTTATGGACGTGCTACCCATCGGTAAATCTTGTTGCGTCAGAAAGGAAGCTAATGTATTCATTGGAAAGGGTATATTGTATTGGCTAATGAATGAATCAATCACCTTAGATGTTTGCTCCATTCCCTGGCTCACTAAAGATACGTCTTCACTAACATGATAGTCATGATATAAAACTTTTTTATCCGGGCTGGCCTTAGGCGAAGGGTCCTTGCAGTCGCGAATAGGAGGCAGTTCGCCAGGAGAAACATAGGGTTCAATAATAGGAGAGGGAGACGGAGTGGAAACGGTTTCGACATATTTATGACTAGCGGATATATCAGGAACAGGAGAGGTACGTTCAAGCATGCTGACTACACTTTGTGCTTGGAGGGCCTTTTCGTCATCATTCGCATTCTCTTCGGCATTAGCATAGGCTGCGATCTTTTCAAGTCCAAATTGGGGCGCAAACAAATTCATGTTATTAGTGTAAAAGTTATTGAGCGATGCCATATCAAATACGCCATGTTTATTGGCTTTGTGCGTTTTTAAAAAGTATTTGTTACAAAACTCCTTGTTGCAAAGATCGCAAAATGCTTCAGGGTTGAATATTCGAGAGGGTGGTGGTGGTAGGGGTACCGATGGGCCGGAAGTTTGATGGCCGCTCATAAAGCTCGGCATGTCAAACATACCGTAAAAAGGTGGCGGAAGGGGCAGGTGTGATTGTTGAGTAGATGGGGCATTGTTATGATTCAAGGTCTCTAGACTAGCACTGGAAAGAAGTTTGTGGTTCGTATCGCTTCTTTGGTCGTGGTCAATGTTCAAATCGAGATCGTCAGTGTGTTTCCTATTTAGAGTATTTAAAGATAAAGAAGTTGCACTTCCGCTGTTATTTTCAGTAGTAGCAGGATCGAATTTTAAAACGGCCGAGCTCTCCGGCGGATAGAAGTTGTAAAATGAGCCAGGGACCTGGTTCAGGGGTAGTTTAAAGGGATTGAAGCCATACATGTAATTCATAGCTCCGATATCGTAAGGTTGCATGCTTGACGAAGGCGTGTTCGAAGGAGTGAAACGAGTCAACAGGTTGCTATTTATTGTTGATTTGCCGGTAGGAAAGTTAGGTGGCACATTGAGTGTGGAATGCTTGTTGTTGGAGATACTAGGCGAGAGTTGAGTATTATTATTATCATCGGTATGGTGAAAATCATTGGGATTATCATTATTATATTCTTTGGGCTTGTTGTCTTGGTGGTGGGAATGGTGGTTTTTACCAATACCACAAGCGCTGTTACCGTTCACGTTATTAATATTGGTGTTATTGTTGAGCCGAGTAGGTACAATCTGTTTCCTCTTTTTGGAACCTGCCCCACCTGTTATCGTCGGCCCGTTGCCACAGGTAGCATATGATGTGTTTGTGAGGGGTAGGTGTTTGGGATTTAAAGTAGGCACAATGACGTTTTCCGAGAATTCAAAGGTCTCTTCTTCAGCAATGCGGTCATGGTGACTCGTTTGGCCATTTTCACTAGCTTTTTCAAGATTGGTAACATTTTCATCGTCGAGGGACGGGCCGTTGTCATGAAGATGGTTGTATTGCAACTCCCCGGCCATTGTAGTGCTACTATTGTTGTTGACTTCTTTTTTATTGGTGAAATAGGGAGGCGGCAGTAGGCACGGGTGATTGCTACTCATAGCTTTATTGGTCCGATTCATAGTGTATTAATTGCTGTTTAGATGTATCCTTTGTTCGCCTCTATAACATATAAGATTTTTTATATAACTTATGAAAATTATAATTTTTAAAGCTAATCAAAATTAATCTTTATTTCATAAAAATATGTCAGTTTATCTTCGTAGGACGATGCGACCTTAATTGCTATTGCTCTAAATTTGCGAATACAGACATCTACAGATTAGATTTTCAAAGAACTTAATCCAATTTATGAAAATCAAGCAAAACATTTTACGTACTCTTAACTAATATCAACATGGTAACTTCGGAAGTCCACTAGGCAGAAGCAAAAAAATATGCAATATTAAAAAATATTATAGAGAAGTTCTAAGCTTAAATATGAACTAAACAAACCAAACACTATACCTTTAACAATTTAATGAAAGTGTATTTTACCATACCAAGTGTTCTGCTCATGCTGTCCATTAACTTTAATTTGAAAAAATTAAGGCAATGACTCAAAGCATTAGAAAATTAAAAAGAAATGTATTTTCCTTGCCAAATCAAATGTGCCATCTTTTGCGGTTTTACTATATATTGACTAAAAAATTTCCTCATTAGCTAAATTTAATCAAAAAAAGCCCTTATATTGACAGTTAATGTTTTTTTTTGAAATGCAATTAAATTGCTTTTTTAATGTGCCGATTATCCAATGGCATAAAGCAAGCTATTGCCCAAATATTGCTATTACCTAGGAACAAGTGTTGGCGTGTGCACATAAGAGCAATCCAGGCGGTTCCCAAGGGCGTCTAGCGTGGATTACATTAATTTAGGCGTAAAATAAAAAATCTCAAATAAGGGCTTCGATAGGGCCGTCGCGATAATAGATAATATAAAGGATATGGACAAACACCATTACACGGATTTTAATCATTCAAAGTTGGATTATATATTATTACCGAAATTTCATAATTACGAAAAGATTTAAATACCCAATATTCAACAAATTTCTCTGTGCTTCCCTATTTATTATCATTGTTAACTCTTCAATTTAATATTGGTAACAAGTCCGAGAATGATATAAATGGCATTAAAATTAAGCAATATGATTGAAGAAAATGTATTTAATTAATCGAAATATTTCTAAATTTTTCAAGGCTAAAGAAGAGATTTGAAGTAGGGAGATAATAAAATATAACAATATAAATTGAAATATATAATGTTTTATGCAATGTTAATTTTCATATTTGACTATTACATAGGTTTGTCCAAATTTAAAATACTTAGTTAGAAAAGTTTGTTGAAATTTGTGAAAAAAGTGTTCAGTAGCAAATGAAACTTCTTCATAGCCTTAAAAAATGGGAGTAAAACTTCTTAAAGGCCTACTATGTTAACAAATTATATTTTAACGATTTGTAAATTTAATCAAGGACATTATACCGAGATTTTAAGTAAACGGATTGACATAATTGTATATCTAACAGAATAAACATGAAAGAATTTGGAAAACCTTAAAGTAAACATAAGTATTTTATTTACCCAACATTTGAAAAGTTAATTGCTCCCGTCTTACTTAATTATTTCCATCCACTTTTCAAATAATTACACGAATTAACCTCACTAGAAGGGTGACATTAATATTTAAAAATATAATTTAATTATTTTCCAAAAGGTATTTAAAAATATAATAGCACCATAAAAATATTTTTTTACATTTTTATCTTACATATATTTAAATTTTTCCATAATTTTAAAATATTTAGCATGAGTGTCGTGTTGTCACGTTAAATTTTATTAAAGTAAAACCGACAAAACTTAAAAATTGGTCAAAAAAAAACATTTTTAAATACATATTAAAGATTTTTTTACAATTTATGTTTTGTAATAAACAAAACAGACTGCTGATGTAACCTAACAAGGTTTTAAGGACTTATTTTAACATAAGTCAAATTATGGTTTTTATAGCACAAATTTAAATTATAATTTTTAATACAAAATTTTAATATAAATTTAATGAGATATAACATTTGTAATTTTATTCTCACAGCTTGGCAGAATCTTTTAATATTAAAATTCAATAGAAGTAGTATAGGGGTTGTTGAGACGCAAAAAATTATTCAAAGGTTTTAAGAAAAACTTTTATATTGCTTTAAAATATTTTCCAAAATTGTGTTGGTAAATCATGACTCTGTCTTCTATTTGAAAAAATTTAAAAAAAAACTAAGTAGACCTATATTTAATCCCGTACGATAACGCCTTGCATAAAAAGTTTTTTTATATTTGGTAAATAGGCAAACGTCATTTTTAATCAGGCCCGATTCTAGCTTTTCCATTTTAGGGGGGCAAAAAAAACTCGTGGGGGGGCAGAAAAATTTTTTTTGCCGCCTTCGGCGGCAATGGCCGTGACCTTCGGTCACGTCAAAAAATATACATGTACAACAATAGAATCCATGTTCAAAATTTTTTAACAAATTAATAGTAATTTATTATATTTTTAAATTAAAAAAATGAGTTTATAACTTAAATATGTGAATTAGCATTAATTGTTTTCACTATCAATTGCTTAAAAAGAAACGAGATTTGAATTAATTGTAAGTATAATTTTATCATTTGGTATCATTGCGCATGAAATTAAAAATATGATATATGAATGATAAAAATGGATTATATAAAACTTTGGATTTTAGAAAATGAAAAGTGAAATAAGATTGATTATTATGAATAAAAATGTATAAGTATGCTAATTTGGAAGAATATATTTGAGAAAAACACTGGTTATATATAACTAGTTATTAATATAAGGGTAAAAAATTAAATAAAACATGAACATAAACGTTGAATGCGCATAAAAAAAGTTTGCAACCATGTTAAAACAGTAAGCAATAATTAGCTGATTATGAGCAGTTTATTGATCAAACTATTTTATCTTAGAAGATTTTAATTAAATTACAATATTCATCAAAATTCCCCTAGTTAATGATTTTTCGTGTTTAAAAGAACCAAATCATCTTTAAGCAGGTCACTAAATGTCAGCCGTTATTATCCTTCTTAAAAAAGAAAATGTGGCCTCACAACTCGACGTTGAAGAGCCAATTAACAAACTTATAGGAAAAATGTTAAAAAGATTAGAAAACGCATCATTGTAATCATATAAAAATTAAACAAAAACAATAGTAACACATTCTTGGTAATTATTAAGTTTCTTATTAAAAAATTTTTGGCTACGTCAATTTCTTTAGATAATGAATCTTTATCAATAATACTTATTTTTTAAAGAGGCTCTAATTTATAATATATCCATAAGGATAATCAAATTTATAAAGGGAATCTAAAGATTATAAACAACTATTATCGGTAAAAAATCTATTATCAAAATATAAATAAATCAATAATATTAAAATAAATACTTTTTACTTCATCATTAATATTAAAAATATTTTCACTTATGAGTAGAAAATAAATAAAAATCAGAAAAATCTTTAGGTTTAGTTTTTCTTTTATCCATAGATAAATTATTGTCATTTAAAAAAATATTAATATCAAAACAATTTTTGAATAAATCTTCAAATGTATTTTATTTCGTAATTGTTTAATTTTTAACAAATAATGGTGTATTATATTAGAAGTTTTAGAAATATAAATCGTTCTGCATTGAAATTAATCTATAATTATTTTTAATAAATAAAATAATTTTTTAATTAAATACAAAAAAATAAATAGATGATTATATATATGGTCAAAAAACCCGGATTCGGCCCTGAGACCTGAAGATATAAAAGTTTTTTTATTTTTAATTTTTTAAAAGAGTATTAAATATTTTTAATTTTTAAAAAAAAGGGAAGAAAAAATATCAAAAAAACCTTTCCCACCACTTAAAATTTTAAGACCATCGTTTGCAACAAGATGCAATCGGTGGTATGCAAAGAATATACGGGACATGGTGTCCAACCATTTTGCTCAGAAATACATACTTAAACACCACCTTTTTCCCCAGATATTACTTTCGCCCCATTGTAGCATTGTGCGATCAGGTTCTTTGGTTCTAGATTATATTCTAACAAAAGATTACTGTTAACTGAGAATTCTTAGGCATCTTTATGAAATGCTTTCACAAATATAAACCTTTCTGTAAAATCAAATTTTTCTATATATGTTAGTTTGATCTCTCATGCGGATAAGAAGTATTAATGAATAAAAACACTTTTAAAAAAAGTAAATCAAGATAATATTTTTTAGATATTTTTGACGGAGCAAATTTAATTATATTATGTGAAAGAAATAAAATTACTATGTATTTTTGGGGGGGCAAATTCAATTTTTTTTGGGGGGGCAAACATAAAATTACTATGTATTTTTGGGGGGGGCAAATTCAATTATTTTTGGGGGGGCAAACAAAAACTTTTGGGGGGGCACTGCCCCCCCAAAAGGGGTCTAGAATCGTGCCTGTTTTTAATCGAATATATTCAATTTATTTATATACAACTTTTTAATCAACCCATCTATTAAAATTTAATGCAATAGCAAACGAAGGGAAATTGTACATAGTATATCTGTAATATATATAGATGTATCTCAAATAAGGCTTACTTTTTAAAAATTAGGAAATTTTTATCGGCATTGTTAGGGCACCATAATAAAAACAGGGCATAATCCGATGCCGACCTATCATTAAGTAGTTCGAATTAAGCGTTATTAAAGTTTTTCAATTGAAATATATATCGCAAATTGGCTAGTGCATTAAATGTACCGTTACCCTATAACATACAACTGTGATTAGAATTTTATAACGGGCCTTATAAGGTACATAAAAACTAAAAAGTTGAAGGGAAAAATCGAAAAGAATTTGGGCCTTCTAGGGTTTAACTTTGTTTATTTTTTTTTTAATTATAATTTACATTGGCAAAAACTTTACATATCACACCATATTTGTTTTAACCTGATGCTTTGAAATTAAAGTCACGTATTTCAATTAACCTGAGAAAGTGCAACACCAATTCAAACGCAATGTTAAAATATCCCAATTTTAATAAACTTTGTATCATTGAGTATGTTGGCGCCCTTAAGCAAACTAAGCGCCATAAAAACCCAATTTTTTAAAAATTTCTCGATAAAAACGTTTTTTAACTCTACCAGCTTCCCCTGAGTTGCTCTTGTGGATGGAGTGATTTTAACTTTTAAAGTTAAGAAATTAAAATTAAAAAAGTAAGTTATAGAGGATATTAATGTTTGATCAAACGAGAACACACCTAATATACAAACAAAGTTTCATCAATAATTTCAATTAGTAAGGCAGCACCTGAATTAATTGCAAGAATTTTAAAAATGTTGATAGCTACTGATAGGAGGCCCAACATGTTATACAGATAAATCAAAAAAGATTGATCTAAAAACGATATTGCCAATAAAGGTATTTGGTAATTGTCACGCTCTGTTTATATTGTGTTCATTTCGATCTCATAGCCTCAACAAGGAATAGCAACTTGACTAGGGTGGAAGTTTGACCTTCAAGTTTTGAGGTTTCTTCTTAGTTATAGTAAGATTGGGATTTGTATGTTTCTATAACCTGTCCCTCATTGACAACTTCCATTACGTGTGCCACTGTGGAAACCACCCGGACACAGCTTTTAATTTCGCCTAGGGAGGGATTTTGGAGTCCTATACTTGCATCAGATTAGAAGGCGTTTTATTGCAATTTTGAATGAACTGGGCCCTGAAAGCACTTCGGCTCTTGCCCTTAAAAAACTGTAGTATTTGGATTGACTCCAGCTGCATTTTAAAATCTAAATTAATTTTCAATTCTAAAGCCAAAAAAAACTTTAATTATGTAATAATCCAAAAGCCTTGTTTAATCAATTCAGAGCATGCAGAAAAAAATAATTACACGTTTACCTATGAAGATTTAGAGGAATATAGAAAAATGTGTTTTTGAGGTAGTGGTGATGTCTAACATAATTTTGCACAGAGACGCCTAAAAATGCTTAAATACGTTATTTCAGTTTTAAGGGTAAAAAGATCAGAGGGCCTTGATTAAAAGTAAATAAATTTTTTTAAAAATACCACAATGAATTATCATTAAAATGACTTATAAGGATTATATTAAAATTTTAATTTTATAAATGGCGCCTTGCGAGGGACCAACTTGTCTACAACCTCACTCTTATAAAGCTCCTACTTTTTTAACCAGGTCTTAAAATTATTATACTAGGAGCTCTAACTTTGTAGGCTCTATAACTGAACATAAATTTTGTTATTTTTTTAAATACGCTATGAACTGAGATCCCAATATAAATTAATTTTTCAAAACTTCATTTTGAATATCAAAATTATTACTGAGTGCTTTGTTATGTAAAACCAAAGCAAATACATTTTTAACCTAATTTTCACTTAATTTTTGTTGATTATGTTTAAAAACTATGATCTACTGTTAATCAGGTAATGGGAAGAACATGATCTTTGGCCATATAATGTACTTTGTTTATGCTATAATATTAACTAGGAGAATAAATTTTTTAATAAACATACCTTTCGAGTGGTAAAATATATAATAAATTTACGTTAAAAACTAAAAACCAACCTTTTGATTAGCAACGGGGCTTCTAAACATTTTGACAGGCATCCAAAGGGTTATTCGACAATCAATTAGGATTCGTTTAAATGTCCGTTGATTGGTGTTAAAGGTGTAGTAACATAGAATGTATATAATTAATAGAGTATAGAGGTTTGAAGTATATTTTATTTTAATTATTATTTGTTGGAATGTTTAAATGCAGAGAAATATAGGATTTAACATGGTATGGTTATTGAGTTCGCACGGGTAGGACAGTTTTTACTCAAATTTTTGTATAATAATATAAATAATCATCAATCGTTTAAGAGAATATAAAACGGCATTTTTAAATTTGTAAGATGTATATCGTCATGATATCAATAATTATGAGTATATTGGGGTCAAACAAATGCTGATAATTGGTTTATAATATTTACTCCGTGATGAGCCGGTACTTTTAATCGATGGCGGTAAGGAGTTATAGGCATTAAAAAAGTTAGAGTGAGGAAAATGACCATGTTAAATTGTGGATATTAATTGTTTTTGGTTGACAAACTTTTGTCACTTGTTAAATTGGATGCGGTTTAAACGTTTGCTTGAGGAATAGGGTGAAGCAAATTAGGAGAGATCTGAATTATTATAAATTAACATAATTGTAAGATTAAAAAAAAATTTGTATATGAAAAAAATTTGGCCATATTAAAAATTAAAATTTTTTTAACAGAATCCTTACGATATCTGTTAAATACGCTAATTTTATTTACAGAAATATAAACAAGGGGGCAATATATTATAAAAAAAAATATTAAAGCAAAAATAAACGACACATTTTGTTATTTAAAAAATTAGAAGGGAGACACAAGGGATAGAAAAATAAAAAATAAATATATGTAAAAAATAAATATAAATAAATAAAAGACGAACCATAAAAAATTGTATAATTATATTTCTTGTATTCAAAAAAACATGAAAAACATAATCGGGCTATAGAAGGACTTTTATCTAATCAATAAAAGTGGGAAAAACTGAATCTTAGAGTGTTTATGATAGTTAAATTTAGGGAAGTAACAAAAAAACACAAATTGAATCACTTATACGATGTTAAAGATTCTAATTTCCAAACTATTTTATAACACCTTTTTAGCTATTTAAACACAAGATTTGCCATGCCGCGCATATGAAAAGGAAATGAAAATAAATGCAATTCCTATGGTTGAAAGATTGTAAACCAAAATTTGTGTGCCGAATTGTAGCACTATTTGAGGATATGTTTATTTTTCACGTTTAAGTATGATATTCAAATTTGAACTTAATAGAAAGAAAAAAATATTTCAGTTTTTAGCTTTTTACGCGAATCATGGTGAGATCTTTTATAAAAAATTAAAAGTTAGGTGGTTGAATCTTAACTAAATGAGTTAACGAAAAGATACTTTATTATTTTGGCAGTTTAATTTACCACCCGCTTCAAATTTATGTATGGCTCTACCATCCCTCAGGTTTATAAAATTTTATTTTTTTTCAACTTGATAATTTTTCATCATAAACATGGAAAAAATCGAAATGGCGGCTTTCGTTAACCTGAAGACCAATATGATATAAAATACCATATACCTCACATCTCGATGGCAGGAAAAATAAAATGGACACCATAACAAGTGTTTGAGCTAAGTTTCAAACATCTTGTTAATGTCATTGCGTAGATGAAAGTCCCACCCAGTAAAGACTTACAAATTATAGGTATATCTTCTATAAAAAGAAGGGGGCAACTATGTTAATTTTATGGGCCGGCGCAATATATGGCGTTGCCAGATTTAAATTTTGGTAGACAGAATGTTATCCCTAGAATTTTAGGGCACGAAAAATTCCTTCTACGGGGAATTAACTAAACTCGACATGAAAAAATAAATATGAACTAGAGGTCAGAGGTAAGGTGGAACACAGGTATGTAGAGTGTAAGTTAGATGTGAACAATTAAATACCTTTTGGACGTGCCATTAAAGTTGCCTGCCGTCAAACTTTCAAAAAAAAATATTATAATTAGTGCACCCTGGGAAAGGGATCCTGATGATACTACACAGTGGTGGTCGACGTCCGTTTCCCACAAGTATATGATTTTTATATTTTACAAAAAGAATTATCGTTAAATAATTGTTATTGAAATAAAAACACGGACATCATTCATTAAATATGCAACGGTAATATATAAACATAATTTATTTATATTTTTTTTGGATTTCATTGTTTTTGCAACCAGAATCTCTCCTATTTCTGTTCAAATAAAAGTTTCAACACCCATCCATAAATATCGCCGGGGAACGACATTTGGATTTGACATTTACCATGTGCCTTTAGTTCGTGTCACACCAGTTAAAAAATAAATTTTGGTAGAATTTTATATAGGTATCCGAAACACCCATGTAAATGTCCTTAAAAATATAAAAAAAAATATAACCATGGATACATAATTAAATAATGATATACTGCTGCATTACAATTAATTATAATTAAGTTTCTCATCTACCGGTATATTTCACAAGTATACCCGGCGAGCTAAATTTTTTACCCAACCATTTGCGAATGAAAATGTAGCTCGAGTTGATAATAATAGAATACCAAGCCTAACTAGTCAAGGGTTACAAAAGCATTAGCTCGTCAAAACATATATCTTAATATTTAGACCGGTCAACTTAATCTTTAGACAAACTGAAGAAAACTCTAAAAAAGATAGCATTGCTATTATAAACCTAGAAATTATACAAATCTTAATCACTTTTTAATTATTAAAATACATAAAAATTTTGATTGATAAAATTTCACTTATTTACACATTTCTTCGTTACCAGTAAAAAGTTGCAACGGTTAATATTATAATACTCTTGATTTTAGGCCACCTTACCTACACAAACCAAACATACAAAATATACATGCGCATAATTTTTATTTTTTAACAATTAACTACTAGGGCGAAATAAAAATAAATTAGGTCGAGAGAAATGAAAAAGAGATATGGTGGTAACGGTTTGAGGTCAACGTAAATCAGCAACAAGTTATCAATTAAATTACACAATGCATTAATTTCGCCCCCAATTTTTTTATGTATAAACCATGTTACGATTAACAACGTTGTGCTCCAATTTATCGTTTTCACAGGTATGCCAAAAAAAATCAAAAAAATTATTTACCAGTTATTTAACTCACTAGGCTAAACAAATAATTGATAAAACTTATTCAACGCAAAAAGTGAGTTAATCCAAACTAAAATGCTTAAACAATATAGTAAATTTAAAGGTCAAACATATTTTTGGCAATTTTGCAGAAAAACGTCCTACAAAATATTTTTTTTTGTTTCAAAATAAATTTTATTTTGCACATTTGATTACAATCGAGCGCTTCGTTTTGAAAATTTTACCGCTTAAAAAATTTTCACATTAAACTTTATATAATTTTCCAGAAAAATAAAAGAAACTCTATACGCGCCCATAAGAAATTAACGATAGAACTTACACCCCTTGTTAATTAATATATAAATTAAATTTAAACAAAAAAAACAAGAGATTTTAAATTTATGTCTAACAAAAAATGTTCTAAAAAAAATTTAAAAACTGCGTATAAGTGAAAGTGCCAATCAAATGTCAACTTTTCATAACGAATAATTTTTTTTATCAAATTTAATTATACATATTTTGTGGTGGGGTGAAGGGAGCAATTTAACCAGGCCCGATTCTAGCTTTTCCATTTTAGGGGGGCAAAAAAAATCGTGGGGGGGCAGAAAAAAATTTTTTGCCGCCTTCGGCGGCAAAATTGGCCGTGACCTTCGGTCAAGGCAAAAAATATACATAACAATAGAATCCATGTTCAAAATTTTTTAACAAATTAATAATAATTTATTATATTCTTAAATTAAAAAAAATGAGTTTATAAATGGAATATGTGGATTAAAATTAATTGGTTTCACTAAAATCAATTGCTTAAAAAGATATGAGATTTGAATTAATTGTAAGTATAATTTTATCATTTGGTATCATTGCGCATGAAAATTAAAAATATGATATATATGAATGATAAAAATGAATTATATAAAACTTTGGATTTTAAAAAATGAAAAGTGAAATGGTTGATTATCATGAAAACAAAATGTATAAGTATGTTAATTTAGAAGAATATATATGAAAAAACACTGGTTATATATAACTAGTTATTAATATTAGGGTAAAAAATTAAATAAAACATGAACATAAGCGTTAAATGCGCATAAAAAAAGTTTGCAAACATGTTAAAATATAAGCAATTTATAATTAGCTGATTATGAGCAGTGATTGATCAAACTATTTTATCTTAGAGGATTTTGATTAAATTACAATATTCATCAAAATTCAACGCCCCTAGTTAATGATTTTTCGTGTTCTAAAAGAACCAAATCACCTTTAAGCAGGTCACTAGTGTTATAATCCTTCTTAAAAAAGAAAATGTGGCCTCACAACTCGACGTTGAAGAGCCAATTAACAAACTTATAGGAAAAATGTTAAATAGATTAAAAAACGCATCATTGTAATCATATAAAAATTTAACAAAATTAATAGTAACACATTCTTTGTAATTATTAAGTTTCTTATTAAAAAATTTTTGGCTATGTCAATTTCTTTAGATAATAAATTTTTATCAATATTACTTATTTTTAAAAGAGGCTCTAATTTATTTATATCTAAAATAAAGGTTAATCAGATGTGTAAAGGGAATCTAAAGATTTTAAACAACTATTATCGGTAAAAAATTTATTATCAAAATATAAATAAATCAATAATATTAAAATAAATACTTTTTTCATCATTAATATTAAAATATTTTCAAACTTATGAGTAGAAAATAAATAAAAATCAGAAAAATCTTTAGGTTTGGTTTTTCTTTTATCCATAGATAAATTATTGTCATTTAAATATTAATATCATAACAATTTTTGAATAAATCTTCAAATGTATTTTTATTTCTTAATTGTTTAATTACTAACAAACAATGGTGTATTAAATCAGAACTTTTAGAAATATAAATCGTTCTGCATTGAAATTAATCTATAATTATTTTTAATAAATAAAATAATTTTTCAATTAAATACAAAAAAATAAATTGATGATTATAAATATGGTCGAAAAACCCCGATTCGGCCCTGTGACCTGAAGAGATAAAAGTTTTTTTATTTTTAATTTTTAAAAGAGTATTAAATATATCTGTGTAATTTAAAAAAAAAACAATGGGCAGATAGTAACCACACCACCAATGGGGGCAACAGCCTGTATGGTCCCGCATTCACTAACTACCTTGATTGCATCATGTTGAAAAAATTTATGAAGGGAAGAAAAATTATCAAAAAAATCTTTCCCTTCTCTTAATAGGACAATCTTTTACAACAAGATGCAATCGGTGGTTAAAGCAGTGAATATACGGGACATGGTGTCCAGCTCTTTTGCTTAGACGGGCATTACGTTCGCCCCATCGTAGCATTGTGCGAACAGGTTCTTTGGTTCTAGATTATATTCTAACAAAAGATTGTTGTTAACTGAGAAAATTTCTTAGGTATCAGATTTATGAATTGGTTTCACAAATATAAAGCTTTCTGTAAAATCAAATTTTTCTATATATTTCTGTTATTTTGTTCTCTCTTGCGGATGAGAAGTATTAATGAATAAAAACACTTTAAAAAATAGTAAATATTTTCAGGATAATATTTTTTAAATATTTTTGACGGAGCAAATTTAATTATATTATGTGGAAGAAATAAAATTACTATGTATTTTTGGGGGGGGCAAACTCAATTTTTTTTGGGGGGGCAAACATAAAATTACTATGTATTTTTGGGGGGGCAAATTCAATTATTTTTGGGGGGGCAATCAAAAACTTTTGGGGGGGGGCACTGCCCCCCCAAAAGGGGTCTAGAATCGTGCCTGAATTTAACTCAGTTTGACTTGGGATATATTTTGCAAAAAAAATGAGCGTGTTTTTATTTTGAAATAAATAAAATAAAATTTTATGAAATTTGTACTAAATAAAATGAGCTTATAAATTTAACAGATACTATCTATATAATATAAATGTAGTCAAATTGTCAGAGATCTCTAAAAATTTTGCTAAATGTATATTTTCTCCATCAACCAAACCTTTAATAATGATGGTTAATTTACGGGTCATCAAAGATTGATCGCTTAAAACTTTCAAAACGTTTAAAAAAAGCCATAATGAAGATTTGTGAAAAGGGAAGGCAATCTAAATAAAATTAAAAAAATGCCATTTTAACAAAAACACCATTTTAAGATTCTCAGGAAAAAGGGCCAAATTTACCCACCCCCTCCCTAGATTCTGGTTAAGAGTACAATATTTATTTAAAATAAAACACTTTAAAGAATTACGTTTTAGGATGCTAAACAGATGAAGGAAATAACAAAGGTAAGATATAGCAACTTGCAACACTCAAAATAACATAGAAAACCATCAGGCTAGTGTTAGAATTTAGAATAATATTTGGATTTTTTTATAAGAATTTGTAATGCTCGGGCCTCCACAATTGGCGCGCAAGCGGTCTCAGCAAGAAAGTATCGTTTAAAATTATTCATTTTACATCATAAAGTAATAGTTGTACCAAGTAAAAAAATAGGTGTGCGTCATTTAAATTAATTTTTAATTAAAAATACCTTAATTTACACTTAAACATTTTTTTATTTAATTTTTACCCAGTTATATATTTAAACAGCACGCAATAAAATTATCGGCTAGAAAGATACGTTATTGCATCCTGTTTTACAATATACATCTCGAATCCCTCAACCAATAAATTTTCAAAAAATTTAAAATAGTTATAGCTAATATGCAGGGGCGTATGCAGAAACTTATCTAAGGGGGGGAGGGGGGGGGAAGAATTTTTTTTAAAGGAAATGAATTACAAATTTAATTTTAATGTTGATATTTTATTTGCAAAATAGGCTGTATATTTTCCAAAATATAGCAATTTTATTGATTTTTATTCCTTTTTATATGGTTAATATTTAAATTCAACCGCAAAATACACATAAAAATTAAAAAAAATGGCAGTTGCCCCCTTTTGACAACCCCTAAATACGCCCCTGCAAATATGAATTAAGGAATTTCATATCACGCTTGTTTCAGAACCTAAACTATTCTAAATCTATTAAACATTCCCTTTCTTTGCCTAAAAAAAGAGACTAAACTAATGATTAAAATGCAAAAACAATTACAGTTGGAAGAGATTTTTGAATATCTAAAATAAATTCTCCCTAAAAAATACAAAAAACATTGTTTTTTAATTTAAGGTCCCATAAAGTTAAAATTTCTCTTCATTATACAACTATACTTATTTGTTGTTATTATGCTGATGAATGTATTGTAGAATTTTTAAAAATTAGGTTTTGTGATTAATTTACTGAGAAGCAAAAAGGTAGAATTTTGTAAAATTTAAAATTTAATGTTTTGAACGCATTTATATATTATTTGAAGTTTTCAAAATAGAGAATTAATATTATGATTTCCGAATAACAAGGTATAACAATGTTGTTTAAGTTTAAAAAAAGTAATTAAGAAACGAACTTTAGCACATTTCATTTGATATTTTTTCACCTTTCAGATAGAAAAAGCACAATAAATTTACATAAAACATCCCTTCAAATAAACGGCAAGCAATTTTAGAAAAAAATTATGACTTTAATAGGGAAGAGGTTTATTTAGTTAGGCTACCCAAAACATCTAAATCAAATTTAAAGGGAAAGGGAACGTTGTATAGGGGGTGAGGTACCGAATATGGGGTAAAATATTTTTCTAAAAAATATGGAAACGCGCCCGTATACCTTTAAAACAAAATTTAATTATTTTGTCCCGACCCTCTGTTTAATGTCATTTTATATTACAATTATTATAATGAGATTCAGCGAATTCTAAGGGTAGGGATAATAATACGACGGGCACCCAAAAAGGGGAAAAAATTTTGTGTCCCTTACATACATCCTCATTTTAATCCATTTATATTTTATTTTTTATTTTAAAAGGCCTAAAAAAATGTAAAACGATAAAAATTTCAAGGTCGTCTAGATGTAGGGCCTCCTTTTTTTCAGGATATAATGTAAGATAGAAAAAAAATTTTTGTCAAAAAAAAGTCTCACCTTTAGGGCAAATACATAATTTTAAATTTGTATAAATGTTCTATCATAAAAGAGATGCCAAGGAGTTTTTACACAAATTTAATAAAATAATTCTCAAAAAACTTTAGTTAATTGTAATATTCAGTTTAAGTGAAAATAAAGGGCGCGTTTTAAGTGAGCAATATTCTTAAAACAGTTTTAAATTTTAAATATATTTTAAGCTAGTCCACAATAACATTTTTAAGATTCTTAGATGTGATGTTAAAGATACTGATTGGTGTTTAATTGGGGAGCTTTTTTGGTTGACTAATTTTGTTTTTTTTTGCAAATATTTTTTAATAAAAAGCATTTTTATAAATTGTTGTCAATTACTTAAAAGTAGAGAAAATGATTTTGTTGTGGGAATAACCAAAGCACATCTTAAAAATTATTTAAACTGTTTAAGTTCTTCGTCGTGGTGTGCATGATTCCATAAGGGGCCTGTCAAAGTTATATTCCTATAATTAATTCTTGATAAATTTTTTTTATGAAGAAATAAAAATCTACAAAAATTATTTGTGCAATTAAGTTGAAATTCATTTACGGGAACATGTAAGTTAGAGGAGAAGATAAATTTTTTGTTTTTCGATAAAGTTGAGGTCGAAACAAATACTTCAAAACCTACTTTTCCAAAAATAGTGAAGTTGAAAAAGCAATCAAAAAGGAATGACAAGGCTGATGTTCAGGAATAAAAATGTCATAAAAAATTCGATAGTAAAGTGGTCATTTTAAAAGCAAAAAAAAAATAAAAAAAAATTTTAGTATTTTAAAACCTCTGTTCTCAAATAAAAGACGATAAAATGGCACTTAAAATCAAATTGTTTTAAGTAAGTAGTACAAATACAGTTACCTTAAAACGCGTACCCTAATGACATCCACCATATGTAGGGGCTAGAGAATGCCGTTTCATCTAAAGTATTTTGTTAGTGTAACAACATAAAACGTTTTCCGTAGCTGGCTATTGAAATTGAAAAAATTAAAATTAATATTTTGAATTTCAATGGGCGTAATTTAGGGCTTGAACGGGTCAACTAATGCCTTAAGAAGGAACTTTTTATCAAAAATTGCTTAAAATATTGTATAAAATATCATAAGGTAAAACAAAACAAAAAACCAATTGCGAAGAGTAGCCAAATTAAAAACTAAATATAAAAAAAACACAAACAATTATGAATGTCAAGAAAAAATAAGTTTATGAAAACTTAAAAGCATACATCTCCATGATGTCATTATCCCATATATAGTTTCCGTTTTTCGTAGTTTATCCCGCCTTCGGCTCCTTGTCCACATTAAAGGGTCTATTTAAACGAGCCTGCAGCTTATGACCATTTTAGCCGATCTTAGTCGCAACGACGATATTTTGATAACTTAAGCACTAAGGGCTCAATACGGGCAGTTCGGTCTGTGGCATACTAGCACTATTGGACAAACTGCTTTAAAGTCCCCTAAACGAACATTTCATCCAATATTTTAGTGTAAAATTCGATTACTTAACATAAATTACCAAACGCCCCCAAGCATTGCTTTGGTTGCCCTTATGCACTCACTGGCGATTAGTCGGGGTTATGATTTTTTAACAAGTAATTTAACTGCACCATGTATTTCAGTTTGGGAGTTGGCACTATATAAATTTTAAAAACCATTCAAAAAAGTACTTGTTTAATAATCTAATATTCAAATAGTTTGATATATTTGAAAATAAAATAGGAATTTTATTAATATCATATATAAGATATATAAGACAGTAAGAATTACATAAAATGCGTTGTGCATATTTCACTTGTATTTTCTTTACCAATTTAATGGACAGACACAATAACATTCTTGTCCATCTATATCCTTAATGATGATGAAAAAAAGTTGAAATAAATTAAATTAAATGGATTTCCTGTTTTTCGAGTAAAAAAAATAATTTATGCCAAATAATGTGATTAGGGAAATTGAAAAATTTGAATAAATTATATTGCTATTTATATTTAAAGCTAAAGAAAGCTTTAGGTTGTCATAAAAAACGCAACAGCAAAAAATTGTAGCCAAAACTTAAAAATATTTTTATTCAAAATTATTTTAAGTCGTCAGCATTTTTTAACTAATTCACGAGTCGGAGATCGAAGGCCGTAACAATCCGCCCAAAAAATAGGACAGGGTTGGATCAGATTGCAAAAGGCGAACAAGCCGGACTGTTTATTCAATCTCATTTTTGCCTTGTTTTTTTTTCCTACTATAGTTAACAACAATTTTCAATTATAACAAATTAAGTAAATTTTCCGCCAACAACGTAGTTAAATTTCCACTTTCAATAACATATTAGAATTAATAAAAGTATAAATACAGGCAGGCATTTTAACCATAGCTTAGACCAGTTTTTAAACAAATTGATTTAAAATTTAAAGAAAAAAATATAATCTAGATAAGTATAAATATCAACCTATGTCTTGCTATTTAAGTTCCAAAAAATTAAAAAATAACAGTATCTTAATTGTATTTTTTATTAACTGTAAATTTAAAATATATTAGCGTTAATATTTTTGTATAGGCTGAAGCTAATATAAATTTCAAAATTGTAAAAAAAAAAGAAATTTTTTTTAAATAAAATTTTAACGGTTAATCTCAATGGCAAAAAGCTAACAATGAAAAAAAATCAAAAAATTAAATTTAATGTTTTTTGGTCATTTTAGGAAATGCCTAATAAAAAAAATTTAAATATTTTACACTAAGCTTAATGTTAATCAAGTGAGCTCGATTTTTATCTTAAAAAGTTTTTTCACTAGCCGGAGCCATAAAAGGTGTAGTATTATTTTGGTTTTTCTAATAAATAACAACTTTGCAAAACGAAAATATAAAAGGGCATTGGGTCTCTAGTGCACAAGAAAATGCTGCCTGAGCCATTCTCTATTTTTTATTTTCAACAAGTTTTGAAAATAAAATAAAAAAAATAATATATTCAAACGGGTGACTAAAATTTATTACAAGCCGTTAATTTTTTTTTATAAAAATATTTTTGTAATAGCAGAGGCCTATAAGGTGAGGCTAAAATATTGTTTAAAGAACAAAAAAAACTGCCATTAAAATACTCTATTTCAACCCTAGTTAGTTTGTTTAAAAAAATAGGGAAAAAGTTGTGGCATGATTTAAGCTGGTGTATAATAACTCTCTTCTTTCTCATAGTTTTTGACAGATTTTATATAAATTTAGTGTCACATTAATAACAAAATATTTATGAAAAAGGCTATTTTTTTAATGCAACTTCCTGAGTCGAACATAAGTTGGGGTTGTACAGATTTTATTTTTTTTGACAATATTTTTTTGATAAGCGATTTAGAGGGAAATAGGGATATACCAATAACAATATAAAAGGCATTAAATTCATAATTTTTTACCTTAGTTTCTTCATACACTAATATATATAAATAATAATTTTCATTTTTATGCCTCTTATCATATTTTCTTTTTTTTCCTTTCTTTCAACAAACTTTGTTTTTATATTTTTTATGTAATGTATTTTGTCTCTCACTTTATTTGGACATATTTTTAACAGGCTTTTTGCATTAAAAGGCGATATAGGGCTACTTATGAGGGTTTTTAACTCGCTTCCTCAAATTTGAATAGTGCCTGAAAAATTGAATACTTCATACTAGAGTGACCTTTATGACCAATAAATTAATTTGACCTCACTAATTTTAAATATTAATTTGTAGTTGATTGTCTCGGTAAAAAACCAGCTAAATCATTAACAGTCCCCCCCCCCCCCCAATCTTTTTTACCTCAAACCTTAAAAAAATCAATCGTTGCCATCTAAAAAATAATTCATTGAAACAAAACAAAAAATCTGGTTATTTATGGCATATAAGATCGCTGGGCCGGACGTTTATTAATAAATTAATAATGGGTGCTGCGTTTTAATGGTCCTGGGTGACAAAACGTTTCACGCGCGCTAAAGTACAACATATGGGAAAACCATTAGGAAACCAGAGCGGGCAGCTCGCCAAGTATGAATATTTAATTTGAAAAATAAAAATGGGCAAAGGAATAACTGGGGAACAAAAACAAAAGCATTTGTATACACATTAGCCTGTCGTCTACTTCCTATTTTCCATAAATTTGGGTATGCACGGAGGATTAAAGCAATTTTTGGGCCTAGTATGCATGGGAGGAGAGCATGTTATGCGGTAGAAATTTGTTATTTGCTATTAAACGCAAATCGAGGTGCTTCAAAAACCTATTTACCAGCCTTAAAACCAAAAAGTCATGAAGTATGTAGGAATATAACTTAAAGTACTTAAAAAGTCTACTACAAACCAGCAAAACATCACTTTTGATTTTTATGGGGCATAGGTGTTAGAGATCCATAAATAGCCTCGAATTCATATAAAAAGCAGTCGACACATAAATTAACAAACTCTCCCTCCAACATGTCTAATCCCGCTCCACGAATTCGTGTTGAGGACACTTGTTTCAGCAACCATGAGAAACAACTATTCAACGCATAATTTATGCCCGTCTCTCCAATTAAAAACAAAACACCCATACCTAAAGAGTGCAAAATATGAACGCCACTAACACGCAAGTGAAGAAAATACAACAGTGTACAAATGGACTTACAAATTATTATTATTATTATTATGATTGTTATTAAATAGCCAAATGAATAGTAAAAGTTTTGAGATTAATAGTAACGGGTCATAAATCAGTTAAAGGATGAATGCCTTTTTTAGTGTCGAGTTTTAGGGTCTCAAAATGCAATGTGGCTGTAAAAAAATCATAACGAGCTATATATTAAATTAGGATTGCGCATACTAATCAGTTAATTAATAAAATTATATATAGAATGTCAAGAACCACATAACAAAAACTTAAAAATATTAAAAATTATGCAAATTAGTGAAGAAATTGGAATTGTTGGTAAATTAATTAAATAATCCAAATTTATATAATGCCAGAGCTGCTTCAAATAAATATTTTGCGTAACTAAGACCTAATGTATAGCGCTTATTTGAATCCAAATAATACGAACTCTAGCGGGATTATAGTTTTAAGAAAAACCAGAAACAAAAACGACAAAGAAAAAAATCATATACTTTTTATAATGTTTTTGTATAAAAATCTAGCTGGAAATGGTAAAAGCAAATTATATAACAACTTTAAAATAATTTTTGGCTAGGATTAAAAAAAATTGGTCCATAATTTTTTACATTTTTATAAAAAAATTATTGATCACTTATAATATGTTAATTTGACAAAATTTATCTATTTTACGAATGCGTTATATTGTAGAAATATATTAAATTTTTCCTGTCTTTATATTCTTTTTGTGACACTAACTTTTTACGGAAATTTACAAAAAAACTAATACTTTCTTATTTAAAATATGATAAATGTATTTATATAAACAAATGTCTTCTTAGACATAAAAAAAGAAATAACAAATTATTTTTTGTAAATAAATTGGGCGCAAGAAAAGAAGAGATTGGACGGACAGAAGAAACCATCAAAATTAATTTAAAATTCATTAATTTATGCAAATTTATTTTATTCTCCTGGTAGAAGAAGGGTGTTTTAAACACATGCTTATGATTATTAACTTTGTCATTTGGTAAAATTAATATTATTATTATTATTATTATTAATATTAGTATTAATCTCCTTTCTTGACAGTTGGTTATTAGAGTACACGTGGCACTAAGGACCAGATGTAAAATGCCAAAAAAAAATTTATATAATTCGTTCAAAACTAACTTATTACATTCATTTTTTTTATTCTTAATATTTCGTGGCCAGGCGAAAAATTAATTATTTATGCTATAATATATCATACAATTTTTTTCCATAATTTAATAATTTTTTACCACTGTTATTCGAAAAATGACTTATGAATGCAGTAGCAAAATCTACAAAAAAAAATTAATATGATATTAAGGATGGACCATATTAAATATGATTTAATTGGTTGGTTAGCTTAATGTGCATTATCGATAACATACAGCTACAAAATTTAACTGAATGTTTTAATATTATTAAATGTTTATCTATTAATTTTTAACCTCAATTTTACAATAACACAGTCCTAACATCCCCACAGTGCTAATCGCGGGTTAAACAGTTTGTTTCGCATTTTATCATTAAAAATTGTAAAGTAGTTAAATACTTGTTAGCGCCTGGTGTGGCGCACTGCCTTAAAACATATTAACGGAACTCGCTTTTATTAAGTCAACCATAATTTTTTGTAAAAGTTTTTTTTTATAAAATTGGGTCATATACTTTGGAGACACAGCCAAATTTATACCAAAAAAAAAGCTAAAAATAGTTTTAAACTCAAATAAGGAATGGTTTACTTGCTTAAAATGGGAATTATTGACCCCGGGTAATAATTATTCAAGGAAATACATAATTTTTTTCTTTGAGTGGGCATGTCAAAAAAAATTTCCATTCAACTCTCAAAAAAATAAAGCGACGCTGAAAATTAAAGTGCAGATATAAATGGACTTTAAATTGGGGCGCATTCATGAAGCTATTATCAATTGTTTGATCAAAAAAAATTGTACGCGTTTAAAGTTGAATTATCTTTTTTTTTTAGATATTCTAAAACTTGTGTTTTTTGTATTTTATTTTATATTATTTTTTGTCAGTTATTATTATATTACTTATTATGAACTTACAAAAATGCATTTTTCAAATTTATTTATTATATTTTATAAAAACAACTTATTTAAAACTTTCTACTATTATCGGTATATTTTTAATAAAATAATTTATCCAAAAACCAATGTAAACAATATGACTTTATAAAAAAAACGAAACATTATTTTTGTTAAAAATTAAATTAATTATTATATATTTAAATTAAACTAAAATTTACTTTTTTGTCATTATATCTTACGAAAAATATCAAGCCTGAGTGCAACCTAAAAAAAATTTATATGTAATTTATTATCATTTGTTTTCTTTATTCTGAAATAAATTTGCTCGAAAATTTCAATTTAATTCATAAGATATTTGTCAAATATAATTTGCATTTATTTATGGAAATAATTTTAAAATCGATTAATTATTGCTGTTATAATATTAAATTAAACTTTTATTACCTGTTTTATCTGATATAAAAAATCGAAAATAAAAATTTGGATTAAATGTTTAAGTTAGTGGTTTTTTCCAATATAAAATAATTCCCAGGTTGATACTTAAAATATGATTAATGTTGGTAATAATTTTTTATTGAAAATGACTTAAATAAAGAAATTGTCAATTTTGAAAGAGGCTTAGTAAACGGGAAAAGAATTATTTTATAAAATGATATAAAAATTTGTGCCAAAGGAACATCAATATTAGTCCTAATGGCCATTAATAAATTGATGTCTCATCCCCAAAAAATGGCTTTTTGAGAAAATATGAAAAAAGTAAAAATTCTTGGTGAGTATATATGTAAAAGTGGAAAGTATAAAAAAATTTGTTTATAATTTCACAAAAAAAAATGAAAATCAAGATAAGAAGGGAGATTGAGAGAAAGAGGGAAGGAAAGAATTATGCAAAAAAATTGCGAATTGGTCGTTGTCACGAGCTGAGTGGATGGGAAGTTTTTGATAGAGCAAAATCTAGTTTTACGAATTATTATTAACAGCCAAAAATAAAATCAGATCTGGCTCAAACATTTTGGTAAAAATTAGGTGATTTTTTTAGTATTAATACATGTATAAATAGTAGTAGTAGGAGTAATAAAATAGGAAGAATAATTGAGTGGCCTGTGCAAATATATGCATATATTTTTATTTATATATATTTCACCAATGCACAAAATAAAAAGTTATTATCATTTTCACTGTCCCCAAAGAAACAAGTGGAAGAGACTGGGCTTATTATCTTCAAAACTCCTCACAATTTCCCCTAGCCACTTGTTATCAATTTTTTACCTCATTCACACTTAATTATATTCGATATGATAATGTAAAAGGCAGATTTGTAAAACTCGGATCAACAACTTGATAATATAATCAATTTGTTTAAAAACAACTAAAAAATTGTCATTCTCAGCACAGATAAACTAAAATTACATGAGTATCAAAATATATAAACCCCATTTGATTTTCGGGTAGTTCAAGTCTCAATCAAACAAGATTAATTTGGAAAAAAATTTAATCATCATTGTCAAATTATAATATAAAGAAAAGCGGTAATTATAAGGGTTTAAAAATGACATAAATATCTGTTTGAAATAGATTAAAAATACATATTTTAGAATAAGTAAAAGTTGATGAGATAAATTACATGCTATATTGATTACATATCGACAAAAAATTTCACAAAATAATAAATTATAATAATTATATAGAACTTTAAGTCCCCCTTCTTGCGATATCATTATTGTGAAACTTTAACCCGCGAATGGTGGTGAGAAAATTTTAAACCTCTTTAACTCAAGAGTTTTAATCTATAATCTTTATTTTTTTTATTATTTGAGAAATACGTGCTCTTTAATTATAATTATAAGTTATTATTAATTAATATTGCAAATGTGACACAAAGTATACAAAAATCTAAATAAAGTTTTTATTTTTCATGTTACATTAAATAAATCAAGTCAATAAATTAAATATGTTGACATTATTGATCAAATCGTGTTTTAACGTCTAGTAGAACATATTTAAAAAGTTTCATGAATAAAAATGTTTTGATATAAAAAATATTTTTGGCTATTATTTACCATAAAAATTAGATATTTCAAAAACAAAAATTATAATATATCATTTATACAATACAAACATTTTGTATAATAATGAAAATTATTTAAAAAAATAACTTGAATATAAGATTGATAATTTAAATTTAAATTTAAGTAGAGCATGGTTTTCAACATTGATATTGAGAGGGTGGGTCCATATGGACCCCAATTAAATTTCTAAATGCTAAACAAATTTTGTTACTGGACTTGGACCAAATTTTAATTACTAGTTTTGTTTAGGTATATATAAGAAAAAAGTCACAAAAATTTAGCCCACAATATACAATATTATTAAAGATCCGTATGGACCCCACATTGCTAATCGCGGGTTAAAAATGCAATATAAAGTAGGCCTATATGACATCAAACCCTAATATTTCCCAGAAATATTTTTTACGTCTACTTTATTCATGTCCACCCCATTTTAAAAAAAAATCCTGGGCACACCTCCATTTTAGTACAAACCCATTTACCGTTTATCAAACTAGTTAAATTTACGTTATTGTGTTATAGTTTTGAATGTTATAATAAAATGCGTTATTCGGGGTTATCAAGTTGTAAATATACTAAAATATGTTTGCTTCCTGTAAATTAGTAATTAACTCAAAAAGTTTGACTATTTAAAAAACAAAATAATTTTGCAAAATGTTACCCATTAATATTTAAGATACTATATTAAGGGATCAATCAGAGGTTTACAAAAATACGCGACTTTCTTATTTGTATTATTGGTACAAATCTAAAAAAATAATTAGTTTGAAGCATGTCATAGCTGATATTATAAAAGAAAAAAGTTAAAAAAATTACAAAAATAAATTTGAAATCATGATGTTCTTTTTATTTCCTTTCTATTCTTTTAATGATACGTCTACCACGTAAAATAAAGATTATATTTCATTGATGTTTAAACAAATATGGGAAAATTTAAAATTCTATGTTGCATTTGAAACCTAATTAATTTTTAGTCTAGTAATTAAATTAGATATATAACACAGCTCAACAATTTTTTGAGAGTTAGGACTTAACTACAGAGATCAAACCTGCCATTTTGGAAATATCAAATCCATTTACCGTTTTTCCTAACCAAACTTAGTTAGTAAGTTATAATTAAAAATTTTATAAAAAAAGGTCAAAAATCTAAAAAAGATTCAAAACATTGAAATTTTATTTTTGCATATTCACAAGTTAAACTGTAAATTCAAACTTCAAATAATATTTATCAAAAACTGATAATATAACGTGCCGTATTTAAGTTTGGACGCGTTTTGTATTATCTAAATGCCGATGTAAGAGCTTGATATATAAATAAAATTTATTTTCCCTTATTTGTGATTAAAAATATAAGTTACAAGGGATTTTTATATGCAAAAAAAATATTTTAATTTTTCTTTAAAGAGTATATTTAGATCTGTGAATTTGGTCAATAGGTCATTTTTCGAGATAGACGGATCTAAGTAGCTAAAGACGGAAGAAACTAAGAAAAACGAAAAAAATATATGTGATTAGACCATCATGAGGATGCATTTTTTTATTTCATAAAATTCACGTTTATGACATTAATATTTGTTGACCTGTGTAATATTAAATAACTTTTAGTATTTCAAACTTTAGCCTTTTTCTTTTTAAAACTTTAAATTTATATGGAAATGTGATTTTATATCTAAAATAACAATTCCATTGCAAATATCTTTAAAATAATTTACATAATAACAATTTTTAGATTATTTGTTGGCACTATTAACTTATAAAAATATATCATAGTTGACATTTTTTAAGGTAAGACAAAATCTTAAAAGCACGCATTTATAAATAAGATTTTTGAGCTGTATTTTATAAACCTATAATGGGCCGAATGAGCAAAAATTTTTAACATTTAATTTTACTGCACTATTTTTGGGTAATTAAATTATTTAAAAACGAAAAGCTTCATTATATTTATATTGAATAATTACTATTGTAAAAATTAATGCTAAGGGCCGTCGCTCAAAGTTCAATAAATTATCCGAAATTTTTTAAAAAATCTTTACGTCCAAAAAAGCATTTTTAATGCTATTAATTAAGAAGATACAACTTTTTGAAAAATAGAATATATCAGAAAATTTACTGTTTTGAAAATTGTTTGAAATTCCAAACGAACTTTAAACGCGCCTAAAACAAAATTTAAATATAGCATTAAGCTTAGAAAAAAAGCAAAAAAAATATAGTAAATTTTCAACTATAAAAATTTAATTAAAATAGAAAAAACAAAATCAATCACATATACTTATTGAACACAGGCTTAAAGTCTTAAAAATTCAAAATTGTAATTCATGACATCATTCATTTTTTAAATATTTATCAACTTATTTAAAAAAAATCAAGTGTACACCGGCTACAAAAAAATATAAATTGTATCATCATAAAAATATAAAATATTTATTGGTGGTGTGTGTATAAAACAAATTTTATTTTCATAAAATGGTACCCCATTTGTTATTCAAATTCCCTAAAGGAATAGTATAAAATTTTTCATTTTTATATTTATGCTATTAGTTTTTTTTAGATTTTACTTTTATATAACACAACACTGGTATTAGACAGACGACAACCACACGGTTTTTCTCAAATTTAGAAAGCAAAACAAAAAGTGTCTCCCCATCTTTAATACATGTCGTTTCATTAGTAGGGGAAAATGTTTAAAAATGGGGCAAAAATAGGCAGCCTTTTAAATAAGTAATAAGCTCGCTGTATTTTTTCGTTAAATAGTTAATTGTACCCATTACATTTTTATTAGTTATAAGCAAGGTGTGGGAGCACACAAAATAATTCAAAAAATTTTAAACGATTTTTAAAAAGTTAGTCAATCCATGGATCTTTTATTTTATAATTGTGTACTAAACTATGTATATTAACGATCAAAGGCCTATAAAAGAATTTAAACGTAATTTTTTTTGATCTTAGCTTTATTTTTAAATATCTAAAATGAATCAAAATTAACATCTTTTTGTGTAAAAAAAATATCCAATAAGAAAATTTCAAAATATAAATTTTTTGCAATTCACTATAAATATTCATTTATAAGAATGAAATAGAAAAATGATAAAAGTTTATTTAAAAAAGAATCAAAAAAATATGGTAAAAAAAACAAAAACTTAGCTAACCAGCGCAAATACAAAATCTTTTATTCATAAAAAATTGAACCAGTGTGCCAACTTTTCATTTCAGGTTTATAATTTTGTATTATAAGCTTAAATTTAAATTTAGGTTAAAAGCGGACATTACTTAGACGAAAATGCTCTGCTACGATTTGCAATTTTAAAATTACCATATTTGTTAAAATAAATTTTTTTTTTAAATTTGGCACTTTTCCTGAATAAATTTAAAAATTTTGAAGAGTACTACTATAGAAAATAAATTTTTATATAAAATAATCGAGTTATCACAAAAAGTGGCTCAAGTTTTATTTTAACGACTATTAAAAATATTGCAAGTAAGATTAACGACGTTGTAAAAATCGTTTTATTTCAAAAAAACTTATTTTTAAATTTTTCAAAAACCTAAATAAACTCCGAACGCGCCCTAAAACGGAGTATTATACATTTCAACATCAGACCAAGTTGAACAAAAATTGATATCCATTTGAGAAATCGCTATTGAAAAAAAATTTTAGATTCAAGAAAATATATTCATATAGCTACCAAATTATTTTAATTTTTTTTTCAATTTTATTACATTGTTTTAACACAATTTTAAGTCTTATAAGAGGTATTTACAAATATAAGGACTTACATAGTGTAGGAAAGATCGGGGCGAGATGGTACACGGGGCGAAACGGCTTTTTTAATAAATTTTTGTAAAAATTGTCAAACTTCATTTCTTTTCGCATAGAATATATATCTATATGCAACCTAAATTTAGTCAATATTTTATGCAATATACTCTACATTATAGTCTAATATCGTAAAAATAATGCTGATTTTTTTTTAATTATTATAATAATAAATACAAAAGTACATGGTTATCATTCAAAAGGGCTTTCAGAAGAAAGAAAGATTCTGAGTTTTTCACCTCTTCTTCATGCAAAATATAAACTTTTAGTGTTAAGTATTATTGTAAACAAAGGATCACCTCCAATTGAAGGACCATTTCACCCCGTGCGTGGGGCGAGGGTCTAAAAAAATTTATTTTTTAATTTTAAATAATTCCTTTCGCGTTTAATTTTTTAAGTTGTTGCATGTATATCAATTAGATAAATATAATAGCTAACAAATGGCACATTATTTGGATAAATTAGAATTTTAAAAATAAAGTTATTGCCAAAATAAAAAACGAGAACATTTTGCCCCGGTCTCCCCTATAGGGGCTGTAATATGATTTATCTTACACCAAAAAGATAAATTTCAATGTTAATTAAGTCAATACCCGAAAAAACAATTTAGGTGGTGAAACAATACTGTACATTTTTGAACCGCCAAAAGTCAATACGCCGAAAAAATGGTTGGGTTTGTGAATTCTCATATATATGTCCCTTATAAGGGCGCCATACCTATTTAGGGTTTTGACTCTTCCCAAGAAAAACAAATTTTATTGCCGACGGGTTAAAAAGTTTACACACGCCGGTATGAGCTATTCTCCAGGCAGGCCATCATCAGCACTCGTGTGCTATTCACCGAATAAAAAGCCACCTATGCTGGATTCAAACCCAACCTCCTGGGTGTGAGACAGGGATATTTGTCAATGAGCTATTTGAGCCAATTTAGAGCGCAAATAAAATTAAACTTTGGCGCAAAATAACTGGCCTGGGAAGAAATTTGGGCCGGTCTAAATATAGGATTGATTACCTTAGGCAAAACGTTTAAATTTTTTCGATATGGCTTCCATAAGCTAAAGCTTTTAATTCGATAACGTAATCATATGTTGTATTGTCACCGATATCTAGAAAAAATAAGTTATTTAGTCTCCCTATAAAAGAAGAACAAAATTGTCGCGTCCAATTCTAAATCAAAAGATAAAAAAGATGAAATTTTTATAAATTTTCTTTATATTAGATTTAAATTATATAAGCCAATTATGGTAGAAAAATAGTATTTTTTAGTATTACAAAACTTAGATCAATTTAACACAAGCATGTTGAAGCCAATAATAAAATTAAAATTTAAATAAAGAATGTATTTAACCATTTATATTTTAAACTCCGAGATGACTAAATATGATATCCGACCCATATTTCCTCTTTTAATAAAGCCTAATTTCTCTAATATTTAACCGGAACAAAGTAACTCTTATTATCGCTCGATTAAAGAAACTAGACTATTAGACCTAGTGAAAAAATATTAAAATCAACAGGTCAAAATATTTTTTACTAAATATCTGAAGAAAAAAAAATTTCCAATACCAGTAAAAACTCTATGAAAAACAATTATTTAGAAAGATTTTATCTCGACACAAACTAAAATTAACCCATCGTTTAATAATAACAAAATCCATAAAATTTATATAAAACTTGTTAAAAAAAATTATTTTGCTAAAAAAAAGTTTATATGGTAGTCAATATTATTAGCTTGGTAATTTCAATTATATGAGTTATGTTTTTAAATGAAGGGGGGATTAAGAGGTTGATTAAAAAAATAGACCACGAAAAATAAAGGGCCGGGTTCGGTCTACAAGGCAACACGATTAATGCCTGAAGGCACCCAACCATGTTTATTTAGGGTGGCCAAAATATTGTAAAAATTCAGTTTTGACGCTCAGAAGCAGGCTTAAGGGGTTCATTAGCGGACTGAGCCTGTGAATATGACGCATTATATGATGGTGTTCAAAATTGAAATAAATTTCGCAAAAAAAAAATTAAAAAAAAATATAAATTTATATTTATACGTTCTCGCACAATGTAAATACAAATATTATTATATATATAAAATATTTATTTTATCAACATAAGTATGGCACCCAACTATGTTTTATCTTTAACAAAAAAACCTGATTTTAATCATTTCATTTGACAAAACATTTGGAAGGTTTAAGCGCATCCATTGTGACTTAAATAAAAAAATAATTTCTATTTGAGGTAACCAGACCCAGTTTAATTTTTTTTCGGGAAAACAGGGCATGTATATGGCATATCAACGGTCCTGAAGCAAATTCTTTAACGTCTCACATAAATTTCTTTTAAAAATTTAATTGAAACCCCCAATTTATATACTATTGTCTATGCTTTTTTGGGTGGAATGATTGTATAAATCTACAAAACTCATTTTCCGTTATCTCAAACAGTTTCTTTTGCACAAAAATATCTAAAAAATTAACTGGAAAACGAAAACCATCTTACAATTTTTCTAAAAATTAAATTAAATTACAAAGAAAATTGTAAGTTTTTCAGGCCCGCTACACAATTCAAATTAACGCAATCCGCTTATGCAACAATTTTTCATCGATATTAATAAGAACAAACAAAAGGCGGCGTGTTTGAATATAATTCAATTTATTAAACTACAAAAGATTGCATAAAAAATCGTCATATTTTTGTACAAAAAACTTGGGAATAATATCCGATTAACAATTCAAAATTCTAACACAATTTAAGCAATTTTAAATAATGATTTTCTATTTTCAATATAGTAATCAAAAATGAATCAAATATAGCGTTCTTATAAGTTACACGGGAATGGTAACAGATTAATATAATTAACACAAAAACAAAAGACCCAATTTATAAAATTACACGATTAATATATTAAATTGAATTAGATACTAAATTATCAAAAAGGCCATTACGTTAAGAGAAATACAATTGGATCTAGCCTTAAATCGGTAAAAATTTCTTTTTTTATAATTTTATAATTATAGCTAAACCAATACACCCAAATAAATGAAAAATTTATAATCTAAACTATAAAATGTAGAAATCACAGGCTCTTTCGTATATAAAGAGGCTTACTAAATATTAATTAGATAAATATACTTTAATGTTTAATATACAAAAATTAACGTCAAACGTTAATTAACCAAACTTAAAAAATAAAAATTTGAAACGCCTATATTTATTTTGAGCTAAAAAGAGGATTTAAATGGAGATAAAAAAAATTAAAAATCAAAATTCTTTATTTTATTACCTTAGTTTAGGTCGAAGATTCCACCAAGCAAAATTTTAGAATTTATGGGATGTTTTAGGTGGGAATATAACATCACAAAAATTATATGTTAAAAAGAAGGGAAACACATTAAAATTTATTTGAATCATATTTTAATTCGATTGATTCAAATAAAAAAATGTAGTGGAAAACATATCAGAATTTTTAGAAGTTTTGAAAAGATATAAATAATAAAATTTGTGTATTTTGTTATGCAAAAACATGTATATATCATAGTGCAATAGCTTAGCCAAAAAAGAAAAAGAAACATTTTACATAAAATGGGATATTTGGTTAAAATAAAAATTATCATAAATGCGAGAAGAGGAGAAAAATATTGAAATGCACATAAAATGAATAAACGGCTTTCAAAAAAAATTAATGTGGCACAAAATTTAGTTTAAAAAAATGAAAATTTAAGCAAGAGAAATAAAACAAATTTAAATGTGACATTTTGACAGAGATATATTGTACAGTGGGTCCATTTTTTGATTGAATTACAAAAAAAATCCACTTAGATTAAATTAAATTTAAATTACAAAAATAACAAAAAGCGAAAATGAAAAAAAAGAGCTTAAATAAATGGGAATTTGAATTTCGTATAGCTTTTATGGCTCCAACCCCTTTCCGACATAACTCAAAGTTATTTAATTTATTTTAAAAGTTTAACTTTCGAATAAATAAATAGGCGGAAAAATGTGACCCCAATGTGAAGAAGCTTTGAGGCATAGTCTAAGATTTTTAGAGATAGATAAAAAAGCGCGCGTGCCCTTAAATAAATTTATTCAAAAATTTGATTCTTTCTTAAACATTTAAAAGGAATTCTCCTACCAATCGCTAAAATTTAAACAAATTTTGAAAAAATTTTAAAACATTATTTATATAAATTAAAAAAAAATTTATCAGCAGTTTCAAGACCGGTCAGCATTTTAATTATATCAACAATACTAAAAATGGTCAAACTTGACCTGACTTGTACATAAAAACTTATAAAAATCACAGATGAGACTTAAAACTAATATATTTAATATTTATTTCAGTAGTTAATACAATTGTAAAATATATAACACAGTTTTTTGTACTGCATTGGGAAACAATATTACTTTATTTATAAAAAGCAAAAAACTCTTTGAATCTGACCTTAGGCAGTGTCCTATCTTAAATTGTTTTCAAAAGTGAACTTTTAAAAATTGATTTATTTGCTGTACCAATCAGATTCGCCCGCTTTCAATATTACGTAATAATAGATTTATAGTTGCTGATGTTAATATTCCTGGAAGTGCAAAGTACCAAAAAAATACAAAACCTGTAAATTATTTTTGTTGTTTATGGATTTATGCTAAAACGTATTAAATAAACGAATAAAACAAAATAAATTAACAATATTCCTAAAATTATTATAACAATCTAACAATGCTTGTTAATGAGCTCACCTGTTTTAAATTTATAAAACATTACATTCATATTTACAAGCGAGCTTCTTTTAGAGTTCATTTATAAGCGGACGAATATTGGTACATTAAATATAAAAAAATTTTGAAATTTATGAATTTTTGAGAAAAAAACGATAAAATAAATCCAAAATAATAACACCTTATGCGAATTAATTGAACAAAATTTTATTTATCTCGAAAATATGGTTATATCGACACAACTCTTATATATTTGATTAAATAAAAAAGGTAAATGCAAAAAATATTTTTTTTTCCAAGCCATCCTTGAAACAATTTTCTCGCATTAGCCATTAAGATTCTGTAAGAGGTAAAGATTAATACCTTAAGAACGATCTTGGTAAGGTATTCATTTAACAAGTTTAAGATGGCCATAATTTAATTTTTGTTTAATAAGTCTAGGTTTTAATATTGAAGTGTATAATGATCGTATCTTAGTCAAAGAGCGTCAAAAGTTACAAAAATTTTAAATATTTTTTTATATTTTACCTTTTAAACAAATTTAACAGATTTTTTGAAATTAAACATTAAAATAACAATCAACCATGTGCAAATAAATTAGTGGAACACATTAAGTCTAAACCGCTGCAAGTCAGAGCAAAAAGTTGAAGAGAACGTAGGCACCCAAAATTAAGAGCCCAAAAATTCAAAACTCCCCAGCCCTCCAAAAGTAGTATTTGGTTAGGTGAATATTTGAAGGGGGCATAACGCGCATATGGGGGGTGATTTGTTTAGGACATACATATAATTTTAACTTATAAAATCGATACATAAATGATCCATATGGATGAGAAAGAGTGAGTTAGACGGACATCAAGATAGCCTCTGCTGGCGACATTCACAATTTCATTTTTTTTATCCAATTTTTTAACATATTTTTTTTTCAAAAACCAAAATAAGATAAATATGTAATAATAATATAAATAATTCGTAATGAAGATATGCGGGGGCTACTTCATAGGCTAAAACTAAAAATTACCCAAAAAATCTATAATATAAAAACAAAAAAAAATTCAGGGCTCGGCGAAAAATTTCCGTCCAATGCAGCGTGCGCTTCAATGAGCATTTTCATTTTTAAAAAAAATGAATTTTCATTTTTGGACATTGGGCTCTTTCATGCATACTTAAGGGAGGGGGGAGACATAAATAGGGAAAGGGGCGAAATTTAGATAAGACGGGGACAGAAAAAATATTTGGGCATTTTTATTCATGTCGCTGGCTTGTAATGATGTTGCATTAAAAGGGAAGGACTTAGTCTAAAACAAATTTTAGGGGGAAAAAAATAAAATTTTTCTAAATTAACAGCGCTTATTAGTAGTGTTTTTTGGGGGAAACGTACTACCATTTCGTACGCAAATAAAAAAGGACAAAAATTTGCATAAATTTAGATGTTAAGCTTCCTTGGCGCGAAAGATATGAGAGCGGAACAACCTAACATAAACTAGGACGGGAAATGTTATAAGGGGCTGGGCGGGTGCTGTCTAAATGTGACCATCAATTTCATTATCACTATAAGATGATAATATTATTGATATACAAGTTTGCATTAATCAAAATAATTTAATAAAAGTAGTTTAGGGTTGAGTTATTGGATACAGACCAAGGAAAATGTAAAACATTAAAAGTCTCGTAATATTACACCTTACGTTTTACCAGCGAAATTTTTATCCCTTGACCATGACAGGCACGATTCTAGACCCCTTTTGAAAAAAGCAGTGCCCCCCCCCCCCCCCCAAAAAAAAAAACACATAGTAATTTTATGTTTGCCCCCCGCCCCAATTGAATTTGCCCCCCCCCCCCCCGCCCTAATTAAATTTGCCCCTACAAAAATGCGTATAAATTTTATTTATTCTTCCACATAATATAATTAAATTTGCTCCACCAAAAATATCTAAAAAATATTTTATTAAAAATCTTTACTTTTTTTTAAAATTGTTTTCATTCATCAACACTTTTCATCCGCTAGAGAGATCTAATTAATACAGGAATTATTTCTGTTGTTTTTAGATATATAAAAAAATTTGATTTTACAGAAAACTTTATATTTGTGAAAGCGAATAAATCTGATGCCTAAGAAATTTCCTCGGTTGTCCACAATCTTTTGTTAGAGTATAATCTAGAACCAAAGAACCTGATCGCACAATGCTACGATGGGGCGAACGTAATGCCAGGGGAAAAAGGTATTCAAGTGTTTCTAAGCAAAATAGCTGGACACCATGTCCCGTATATTCACTGCTTTAACCACCGATTGCATCTTGTTGTAAAAGATTGTTTTGAAAATTTAAGTGAAGGGAAAGATTTTTCTGATTTTTTTTCTTCACTTCATAAATTTTTCCATCATGATGCAATAATGCGGGACCATACCCCGGCTATTGCCATCGGTGATGTGGTCACTACGAAGCCATTGTTTTTTTAAATTACATAAAAATATTAAATAGTCTTTTGAAAAATTAAAAATAAAAAATTTAAATATCTTTAGGTCACAGGGCCGAAACGTCGGGGTTTTTTGACCATTTATAATCATCAATTATTTTTTTATTTATCATTTGAAAAATTAATTTATTTATCAAAAATAATTAGTGATCAATTTCAATGCAAAACGATTTATATTTCTAAAACTTGATTTAATACACCATTGTATGTTGGAAATTAAACAATTAAAATATACAAATACATTTACAGATTTATTTATTTATTTAAAAACTGTTTTTTTATATATAATGACTTTTTAAATGACATAAATTTGTCTATGGTTTAAAGAAAAATAAACCTAAAGGTTTTTCTGATTTTTATTTATTTTCTACTCATAAGTTTGAGAATAATTTGAATATTAATGATGAATTAAAAAGTATTTATTTGATATTATTGATTTATTTATTGATTCTTTTGATAATAGATTTTTTACCGATAATATTCTTAGAATCTTTAGATTCCCTTTATAAATTTATTTATCCTTTTTTAGATATAAATAAATTAGAGCCTCTTTTAAAAATAAGTAATATTGATAATTCATTATCTAAAGAAATTGACGTAGCCAAATTTTTAATAAGAAAACTTAATAATTACAAAGAATGTGTTACTAATGATTTTTTTTATATGATTACAAAGATGCGTTTCCTAATATATTTAACTTTTCTATAAGTTTGTTATTTTACTCTTGAACGTTAAGTTGTGAGGCCACATTTTTTTCTTAAAGAAGGATAATAACTTCTATTAGGCTGGCAAGTAGTGAGCTTAAAGGTGATTTGGATTTTTTAGGACACGAAAAATCATAAACTGGGGCGTTAAATTTTGATGAATTTTATAATTTAATCAAAACAACCTCTAGCATAAAATTGTTAGATTAATACAATACACTGCTCATAATCAGCTAATTATTGCTTACTATTTTAAGACATGGTTGATTTTATGCGCATTTAACTTTAATGTTGATGTTTTATATAATTTTTTACCCTAATATTAATTACTAGTTATATTTAACCAGTGTTTTTTAATATATATTCTTACAAATTTGCATACTTATAAAAAATTTTTTCATAATAATCAATCATATTTTACTATTCATTTTCTAAAATCCAAAGTTTTATATAATTCATTTTTATCATTCATATTTATCATATTTTTATTTTTCATGCGCATTGATACCAAATGATAAAATTATACCTACAATTAATTTCCAAATCTCATATCTTTTTAAGCAATTGATATTAGTGAAAACAATTAATTTTAATTTACATATCCAATATAAACGCAATCATTTTTTTATTTTATGTATATAATAAATTACTATTAATTTGTTAAAAATAAAACTTTGAACATGGATTCAATTGTTGTTCATGTATATTTTTTACCGTGACCGAATGTCACGGCATGAAAAAGCTAGAATCGGGCCTGAACCATGGTAAAAAATACTAAAAAAAGACGTATCGGTCTAAAAACGAAACCAAAAAAAAATTTGAAACTAAATAAGTTTTGAATAAAATATTATCTAAAATATTGATAATTTTTTAGTTAGGTAAAATACATAATTACACTGGACAACAAAATTTAGACGACCCTAAGCATCATTTATGGCAACTATAGTTTTTGGTCAAGTTTGTGGCGCTGATCACGAATATGAAATTAGAATTTTAGCCAATGCCTCAAATTTTTAGTTATTCGGTGTCAAAGTTGAGATTTTTCAATTTTTGGGGTATTTTGGGCTTCTATATCATAAAACCTATGGGTAGTAACAAAAGTGTAACATATTTAGATAACGGAAACATTCATTATTAACGTAAGTGGTTTGAATTTTTTTAAAATATTTAATTTTTTTTTTATTTTTTCATTTTTATAAAATAGTTTTCGTCATAAAATCCGTTTTTTGATCCTAAATAACTTGAGAGTAAATTGCTAATAGTTTTAGGTAATAACTTTTTTTTAGATATATATTTTATAAGGAATCTGAATATGCCAATAAATTTTTTGTAAAATTAATAAATAAAAAAAATTTGCGAATTTTTTTCTGAACTTTGGACGCGGTTAAAAAAAAAAATAGAGGCATTGGGGAAAAAACTAAGCCCGGGATCGTTATCGCAAGAAAATTCTCTATAAAACCCTTGAAAAATCGTTTATGTTGATTTTTTTTGTTGTCCAGTGTTATTAAGAAGCTTGAAGATATTAAAAAACCAGAAGAGGATAATTAAAAAAATTTATGAGCATAAAAAATTTTATATTATTAAAAATGTTTCAAAACTTCTGAGGGCATAAATTTTTAAACTATATGCATAAAAATAACATTTAATATTAAGTAATTTAAATTATAAATTAACTCGAAAATTAACATAATATATTTTCATAGGCAACTAACCAACAATAAACACAATTGTACCGTAATAACAACGACGAGAAGAACTAGAGACATTAAAGTGTCTATCATAAATTTAATTTTACATTTTATATTTTATATGCAATCATTTTTAAATCTATAAATAGGCTCAATAGTTTTTGAGCTGAAATTTTAGTTTATTCATATACAAATATTTTTGATACTTACAAGTTTTTCAGTTTTTGAATCTCGCGACTCACTTTTAGGATTAAATAGATTTTTAATGTTTATGGCAAATAACGAAAGTTATTAATGAAGTAATGGTTGGTAAATAAAACATATAGTAGGCAAATGGCTTTTTTGATTACATTTCTTTCCAATTTAGATTAACACAAACCAATTCCGATGTAAATTATAATACATTAATTTAAATTTGAGTCACCATCTATCCCAAATGAATACACAATATATAGGGCTTAGACTTAAGAAAAATAATTTATTAACACCGGGTTAAAAAATTTAAAAAACTAGACTTGCCCGTATTTATGTGACTTAAAATTTTGGTTTGCATTTTCTATTTAGGCGTATTAGCTTGGGGCCAATTAATTAGTATCAATCGTTTTGTGTGCAAAATAGATCGCTAATAACCTAAATATTCCAATTGAATAACATTGTTAGATAAACCCTATTACATAAGCCGATGTGTCCTCTAAACTGACGAAAATGATAATTTGCAACAAACAAATGTTCTGTTATTTGGTCTGACAAATGAACTCAAACATTCAAAAATTGAGTAAATGTTTGGCCTTACAATAGAACAAAATAAGCATCACATTGGGTCATATATGTTTTTTTTGTAAGGGCATGCAAAGTAAGTTTTTATTTTCGTAAAATTTTGAAAATTTTATTTTATCAAAATTTTTTAAAAAATTTTTTATTTTAGAAAAAGCATTTTATGTGCATATACAAAATTTGGCAAAATTTTTTTATAAATTTGTGTTTTATTACAAAAAATTTTTTTTCAAAATTTTGAAAATTTCATTAAAATAAAAACTCACTTTGCACGTGCCCTAAATACGTAATGATCATATTTAAGGAAATACTCTGATTAAGTCCTCTATTTTATGGTCTCCCTAACGAGTATAAAAGGGTAATTTGGGCTAACATCTCATATTATTTTCATTGCGCTCAATTAACTATTTTAACCACAAGCACAATTAGCAATGATAATAATTGATTTTTAACATAATCAAAACACACATTTTCACCAAAATTTTGACATATTTGAAATTATACAACATGGCCGAGAGCTCGATTAAAAACTCATGTTTTAAATTTTCGAAATTTGGATTAGTCATTGTAATTTACGTATGTTTAGTAGTTAATAGGTCGAATAGAATGTGTGAAATCGCCTTAAGGTAAAATTATTCAGAAAAAAATATTTATTAAAAGTTTTACAGACATTAATAACCATACGTCGCAGTCCTATCAGGAAAGTCAATTACACAAAATCGAACCCGGAAGACCTCTTGCGTATAAGACAAGGATAATGCAATTAAGCTAAATAGGCGAACTTTATAGATACAATTTAAAAGAAATTTGATTTTTTCACCTTATAAAAACCTAGTCCAAAAAAATCCTTGGAGTCATATAAGATCTATCAGTTGGTTAGATCTATGAAAAAATTAGATCAAACTTGCAAAAATTGGCTTTGTTTCATTTTACCCCGGCCCCCAACAAGCAGGCCTGGAAGAAAATTGAGATTGTATAATAAAATTTAATAAAAAACTCATCACGCTATATGTTAAGTCATTCACTTAATGAAAATATTAATTAAAGGGGGTATAAAAATTTCAAACTGCAAAACATTTTTAATTTTAATAGCAAAGTAGGTACGAAAAAACAACATTAAGCAGAGACCTCAAAATTAATGGGAAATTAATTGACATCGCTAAAATGAATTATAAAGTCGAACAGTAAAAATAAAACTTTAATGAATGAAACGGGAGTTTCATTAAATTGGAAAAAGGATTTATCTGACTGTAAACAGGGGTGGGGTTTAAATATCCAGATATAATTATTTCGGGTCGAGTGGAGGAAGGGAGGTGGGGAAGAATCATTTTTTTAATTGATTTTAAATTAATTTTTAATGGGCGCGAAATTTTTTTAAAAATTCCATTTAATATACTATATATCATTTTTTTCTATAATTTAGTTCAATCAATATCATTTTTATACGGGGGATAGGTCACCTAGGTTTGGTTATTTTTAACGCTATTATTTTTTTTATGTAAACAAATTAAAAATATTTTTATGCTAGTAAATGGGGTTACCAAACAATTGTTTCAAAAAAAAATTTTTGTCATTTTACAGATCGTTGTGCAAAGTCTAATGGGTACAAAAAATTTATTGGAATCTTTCCATATATATACCCATTAAACATTAATTAATTTCAATTTATTAAAATAATAATATACACAAACCTCCCACGCGTAATCAATTTTTCACTAAATGGTTATTGTCATTTTTTAGATCACTACTCAACTCAAAGTGTGGCGTTCCAAATGTATACATTATATAAATGGTGTAAAATAAAATTAATTTATTGATTAATTAAGTTTTTAAAATGGATGATAAGGTTTATTGCTGTAATAACAATAGATGTTTAAAGTAGAATATGCTAAAAAGCGGCTACCCGTCAAGGATTTCCCTTTTTTAATTCTACGGCGGCCCTGCAGAGTTAAATGAGACCCGGTACCCTAGGTTTTTAGGCCCAGACTTTAAAAAAAATGAAAAGTTTTAGAATTCGTTGGCGGTTACCCATCTAAATACTAACCAAGCTATATAACGTGAGTGTTGAACACAACCAAGTAAGCTCTCATCGTTCGACCTTAATTAAATTTAAATTTATGATCAACCAATCGATGAAATTTTTTTACAAATAAAAGTAACATAAGTTTTTGCAATTGTAATTTTTCATCAGTAAGATAAAATTTGGGTAAAACATGTATTTAAAGTTGAACTGTTTTCTATTTTGCGGCCAAGCTAGTTTTACCATATAATTTTCTGCATCATAAAATCAAATTGCATATGTTTTAAGATATTTTTAATGGAATCAAAATTGGTGTCTCAGCCGCACGTCAAACATACGTTTTTGGGTAACGTAACAAGCTGGTAATATTGATATTTATGGAGAAAGTCGGACCCGAAGTAAAAAATCATTTGGAATTTTGACAACATGATTTTGTTCGAGCAACAAATATCCATAAAAGACAAGATGTATATTAAAATAAAATATGTAAGCCGTTTCGCTATTTCACGGACGAAATGCACGTGTGCTTTAACAAATATTTTGACTTTTTAGGTGTTAATCAACAACAAATTTGAAAAGTCACAAATTTTGCCCTTTTTTATATTACAGGGCTAAAGTATAAGCTGTTGCAGAACTGCCGGCTGAGCATTCCCTACAATGGCTATCGGGGTTAACAACAAAAAGTTAATGATAGAATATTTATCATTACAAAATCAACAATCTGTGATGAAAATCAACAATCTGTGATTCAATTCTCGGATTTATATAATTAGTAAATAATACAATTTAAATTTCTAGTCACAGCAAAGATTACTGAGTAAACACTATGCCCGTGCGTAAGCCCTTTCATATTAAATAAGGTAGAGAAAAATTGTTATATGTATCCGGTAAATAACATAAGCTAAATTTGAAAAAAAATATATACATTTGCTAAAAGTTTTTGAAAAGATTATTTTAACAACAAATATAATATATTTAAGGGATTGCTAGCCAGCGATGATTATATCTATGTTTATTCAAATGGAAAATGTGAGTTAGTAACGTGGATAAGGGCTGAAATTTTAGAGTTAGCCAACACCGATTATGCAAAAGTGTTTTAAAAAAACATTGCGCTAGACTTTAAACAACAGGCTAAAATGTTCTTTTAATAATATTATCCGGTTATTCATTGAAAAATTATTTTTTTTGCTAAAAGATATAACCAAATTTTTAGGCAAGTTATATATAGCCATCATGAACAGGTATTTTAAATCATATCACTTTTAAACACAATTGATTTTGGTTAATAGTTTTTGTGGGTGGTGTCTAGAAAATTAACGGCTTAAATTGATATTTATATATATCAAGGCCGGGTGATAACTTACAAGATAGGCAAAGGTTTAAGCACAAGACTATTTAATTTTATTTTTTCAGGTTTTCAAACAAAATTCTCAACGTGATTTGGTGGACATACCTAAAATATAAGCGATGTACACTCGGTACGAGAAATACAGACCAATATAATCTCGGCCCTAACATCATTTTAGGCCTATCAATAAGATAAATTAATATGGGAAAGTTAAATGTATAGAATTTTTAAAAGAATTATATGAATTAATAAACTTCGCTTTTGAATTTGCCTTTTATTATTATTTGTTCATGCTTTATGCTATAAATGGCAACTGATAATGCAATATTTTTGGTTAGCTAATATAAAGTTCCAAAAATTTCAAATAACTACTCCCATATTTACATGTCTTCATTATATTAATATCTCGTACCAAAATTTGCCCAATCATGCATACACCATACGGATTAGTAAATAAATTAAAGTGTGCGACCTATATGAAATACCTAATTAAGTTATCATGGCTTAACACATTGTAAGATTGGCTGTCCTTTCTATATATTTAGATCTTGGAAAATTTAACCGGCTGAAAAACGTTTTAGTAATAATTATGAGTTACAGAGATAAAAATTTTTTAAACAATTTGGGTTACAGATATCTCAACCTGTGTAATTAAGTCGATGATAATTGTTTGCTGCCTTCTCTGAATTAAACTTAAATTGAGTATATGCGTAAAATTATTTTAGCAAAACCAAATGGGTTAGAATCATTGCGCCCTTGAAGCTATTTAAACAGGAGGCGCCTTATAAGGAGAAAAGAAATTAAAAATCAATGAATATTTTGTTAAACATTTAAACAATGAAGAATGATAACATATTTTAAACATTAGAAATTTTGTTTTTTAAGGGAAAATTGAAATTACTTGACTGAATGCTTAATTTTATCAAAAAGCAAATTTAACCCATTTTACGAGTATTGCTGATCAAACCTAAGATATGAAAGTTAATGTCTACAAAACAATGAAACAATGTAATAAATCGGAAGACCTCTAGCTTAGCTTAAATCATATTTTTCCTGTTGGGCCGTAAACTAAAGGCCTTTAAATGCCAATTGACTGGTATTTTTATTTAAATTAAGATAAATCGAGGCTCATTTAACTATAAGATATACAGTTGTAGTACTACTTTAATAACGAGTATGTAACTCTCAATGTTTAACAAATTGATAGTCCTCAATTACAAAGTTGTTTGAGTAGGAATAACTCTTTGAAGGGTATATGGAAAATTAGCTCTAATATAGAGGAAAAGTTATATTCATTATTCAGTAGGTCGCCAGTCAACCCCCCCCCCATTTCAAGCTGTTAGCTGTATCTAAACTGCATCACTAATTATCGGTAAATTTTATCAAGATTTATATTGTCAATAACGACTAAAATGGATCAATTTATAACACGAAAATGAATATTTCAAACAATGTATAACTTGCAATATATCCTGGTCGGGCCGAAAATAAAAACATTTTGGGCCAAGCCCCTTAGTCAAAAAATATGTCGGGCTGGCCGTATTCACGGCCTGGATTAAACTCTAATTTGCAAATTGGGTAATGGCCGGAAGAGAAGTACCATTCTTTCAAATCTTCAAAGATAATAACCGATGAAAACTACACTACATTTCCACTCTGTCTCACAAATGACTAGTTTCCATTTGCAATTGTAGTTAAATTATTACAAATATACGTACAATAGTAAAAAGTAAACGTATAATTTAATTTGAAGAAGAAAATAAAATAATTTGACAAATACCAGATTTTCAAAAAGTTTAGGTCTAATTTTACCCATCTTATTACAACTTTCTAGTTTTTTAAAATGAAATTATTTCATATAGAAAAAAAAACATTTCTGCCATTATTATAATTTCGTTATTTTAATGCTTTCCTCCCTTGTTAAACATAGAGACACACGCCACAAAATTCTAATTTTGTCATTTTCCACAAAAGTTTGAATACCGTAAAGTGTCAAAATGTAATTTAAATTCCAAAGCGTAAAATTAATTCTGAGGTTTGTGGGACTTCGAATACAGACGTGCAAGGAATTTCGCGGATTTCACTTAAAAATTAGTAGGTGGTTATTTTTAACTTAATCATTATATTACCGATTGATAAAATTACTTTTTTATGTGTGTTTCTGAAGCCAGACGGATTGCAAGGTATTCATTTAAAAGGGTAAAGACACTTTTCGAATAAGTAGCAATATTTACTTTAGGCTTTACGTAAATTAGAAATTTGAGTCGGGACACGATAACTAACTCGGACAAGTATCAATTTTATTGATAAGAAATTTAGTTGCAAATATTTTTTTAGCTTGGACGGACTGAAACAAAGAAAGTTTGGGCCGGGTCTAGAGTTAAATATATGTCGGGCTAGATACTGACTTAAAAATTAATGTGGATTTGCCGCCCGTACGCATTGTCAAGTTTGCTAATATGAAGGCCGGTCCTGCTATCAAGTCCAATATAATAAAAATAAAATTAACTTGTCAAGGTGGTTTTTTTAATTTATATGACGCTCTAAAAAACATAAATCACAATAAATTTTTTATATTTAAATATAGGGGCGCAAGGTTCAAAATGTCCGAATAGAAAAAAATACACATAAAACATAATTAGTTTTTTGGTCGGTTTTTTGTTTTTATGGTTCAAGAACACACAATGGTGTTGGACAGTTGTGCTGTGTGAGGTTCATTCAGGATCATACATGACATGTATATATAAATAATGAGAATATTGGTTTGAGAATGGTGAGAGCCCAAAAATTCCTATAATTTGCATGTGAACTATCCGTTTTTTAGTCAATCCTATAATTTGGCATTAGTGAATTTTCTAGTTCGCCTGTTCTTCCAACGTACCAAAAAGACAAATTCAAGGGGAGAAAAGACAAAAAAAAATGAGGGAGAAATGAAATTTATGCAAAATAGGGGAGCTAAGAGAAGAATGAACTTGAGATTCTGCTAGCTGGGCCTTGCAGGTTCTAGAGAAAAAAAAACGACCAGTGAAGAGCTATAGGAAAATCCAATATTAACATTGAATTTGAGTCATTCGTTTATTTGTACTTCTCAAAAATTGTAAAAAAATGACTTGGTTTGGGCCTTTAGATGTCTCGTTACTAAATTAATAAGATTGTAAATCATACGACTTGTGAGATTTGACGTGTAAATTCTTTTCATTATAAACGGTATGTACTCTCGCCTCCTTGGACATTACCAATGATTAAAAAATTCCCTTCTCTTAATTTTCCTACTAATTTTCGCATGATATAATAAATATTGATAATGTTTAAGAACAAAAATGTTAAATTTTAAATGGCCATGTAATAATCGGCCATTTTTTAAGGTAAAAGAATTAGTTGAAAAGCCTTTACAATTGCCATAAACTGTGTTTTTTATTTGAGCTTGAGATTAAATTTTAAGGAAATACCCTTCGGGTTTTTCAAAGTAAAAAAATTTTTTAAAAATTGGTGATGGATTTTGATTGACAGGTTGCAATTTGAAAAATTTACACAAAAAAAATGTTCGAACAAATTTACGCGTGTCCATAACTTTATTTTATTCAGCGAACAAGCAGAGCCGATAAGATTGAAAAAGGCAAACCAAAAAAATAATTTTGCCGTAATCCATGGATGTTTTTTGGTTTGGATAGTTATCAAAAATTATTAATTACTGTTCCCAAACAATTATTACGAAAGTGTAAAATATAAATGAATATTACTCGTCTTTTATTAATTTAGTAGATTATTAAAATGCTTTAAGGACAAAAAAATACATCTTTTGCAATTCAAATGTGCTAAAATTTGAATTTTTTAACTATTTATATTTAGATAATATTCATTTAAAAATAGCCTAATATAACATTATTATTTTTATAATCATTTAACAAAATCCTTGTTTGAAACTTAATATCAAGCCTGTTAAATTGAGAAAATAAAATAAATATGTCAATATTTCACAATGCCTCGGCAAATAATATGTTCGGCACTTTGATGCTTAAGCACGCTAGTAATGCTGAAGATGTAAGACTCATCATTAAATTTATTGAAAGGGTAATTACAATGGTGTATAAAAACAAGTTATTTTACCTATTGTATTAAGACAATCCGTTGCATTTAGTTATGAAATCGAGGTAAAAAGAAATTATTTAAGGGATCGTTTTATAACAGGGGTCAACAAATATTAATGTCAGAAACGTGAATTTTATAAATAAAAGAATATTTCCCAATGATGGCCTAATCTCATATATATTTTTGTTAACATTGAAATTTTTCTTAGTTTCTTCCATCTTTGGCTCCTTAGATTCGCCAATAACAATATATGGCCTTTTTTGATCAAATTTCTGAATATACCCTAAAAAAATTAAAATTTTTTTTTGCATATAAAAATCCCTTGTAACTTATATTTTTAATGGACGCGATATTTTGTATTATCTAAATGCCGATGTAAGAGCTTGACATATTGAAAAAAAATTATTTTCCATTATTCTTAAATACGATACGATATATTATCGGGTTTTAATATAATGAAAATAATATTTAAAGTTTGATTTTAACAGTTTAACTATTGTGAATATGCAAATATAAAATTTCAATTTATTTTTGTTATTGAACCTTTTATGGTTTTTTGACCCTTTTTCTAAAATTTTCAATGTTTATAACTGACTAACTAAGTTGATTAGGAAAAACGGTAAACGGATTTAATATTTCCCTACGATGGCAGGTTTGATGTCTGTAGTTAACTAATAACTCTCAGAAAATTGTTGACCTGTGTAATTGTAGGTATTTTTGATAAAAAATACTGACTGTTACCGGTTTAGGTAAATTTTGCAACTGTATTACAAAAGTAACAACCTAATTTGAAAATTTCCAGAAGTATAATTATGTTAAAACGAATATCGTTTATTTAAATTTCTGGCAAATGGAACAGAATACTGGATAAATCAATACCCTGCTAATAGAGATTTGCATTTATTGATATTAATACTCCTTAAAAATTCACTATTATTTACTTAGTGTCAATTATAAGCGTTTTTTGATTATTCATTCTTTGGTTGATGATTATTATACATACATTAAAACACTATATAAGTTTCTAGCACTGAAGCATTTAACAGCTAAGGACAATACGCTAAAAATCAGCCCTATTTTTAATTCATAATATGTTGTCAATATTAAAATTTTATAAATCAGAAAAACCATAATAATTAATAAACGCAACATATATCGACGAATTTAAACTCTCGGTCGAGATAACGAATACGATGCATATAGATATGTTGTAATTGTCCATTTTCTCATGTCCAAAATAATCTCCTTAATTGGTTAATTGTTGAGCAAACTTATACAAATGTACCTGTAATTTAAAAGAATTTTTGGATTATGGCCCTATATGCTTGTTTATGAATAGAATGTTCTATTCTATTTTTTTTGACTAAGTTCTATAAATATATAATTATTATTATTGTATTTTAAATTTCTTTAGTTAAATAAATTATTATTATCTTTATTACCATTTTTTATAATTTCACCATTTTTGGTCCTTCTGAGGCCGGATATATTCTCTTTATACATCGGATTTGTGCTCCTCTTACAAGGGACCAAATCAAATGCGTGCGGCACTCTCTCGATTCGGAAATTTCGTGACGGTATGTCAAAACGACGCAAACGATACTAATCTGAAAAACCTAAAGCTACGTCGAGCAAGAATCGAATATTTGTTCACCGAATTCGAAGAATTACAAGCCAAATTAGAATCGGAAGGTAAGGAGAATGATGATAAGGTAATAGAGGAGGTCGAGAATCAATACTTTGAGTTAATGGTTCAGACCGATGAATTATTACAACCGCAATCTGAGGTAGCATCTTATTCCGAACAGCGAATACGTCTTCCTAAGATTCAACTTCCAACATTCTCTGGATCGTATGATGACTGGTATAACTTCTACGATAAGTTCAACTCATTAATTCATTCACAGAATATTACAGGTATTGAAAAGTTGAATTACCTCAAAGCGTCTGTCAAGGGAAGCGCAGCGGAAGTTTTCCAATCGCTCAAAATCTCGGAAGCAAACTACCAAAAAGCGTGGAATGCTCTCAAAGAGAGATACGACAACAAACGACTTATATTGCAAAAACACCTAGATGCAATACTCGAGCTTCCAGTGATGCATGAGGAAAACTATCAACTATTACAACAATTCGTAGACGGGCTGAACAAACATACAATAGCGCTAGAAGCCATGAAGCGACCAGTAGAACACTGGGACGACATTTTGGTACATACGGTCTCCAAGAAACTAGATTCAGTCACGTTCAAGGCGTGGGAAACATCGTTAGCGAAAGATGAAATTCCCACCCAAAGGCAATTTGTTGAATTTCTCAAACGCCGTTGCCAAATTCTTAAAGCCACTTATATTGCAGAGATAGAACGCAAGAATACAGTCCACAGCTCAACATCAGAACCAACATCTATGCAGGACATTCAAAACATAAACAGATGCATTTCACGGAATTTATTACCGGGGGATCGCGAACAAGCCGTCATTGATGAACGGCCAAGCGCAAAGGTTGCGATCGTTGCCGACTTGAAGCAGATGTGTCGGCGAATTTTGCACCAATCGGATTGTTGGAGAGAGAATCCATCAGAAAAAGTAGTTTCTGTCGATTTGAAGACAATCACGTACGGTACTTCTTCAACGCCCGATTTAGCGATTAAAACTCTGAAACAGCTCAAGGAAGTCAATGGCATCTCTATTGTGTCGGCCGGTGAGGTATCTGAATCTCCCGAGAACATACAGCAAGATTCAATCTCATTAAGCGACAATCTCGTCACCACTAAAACCTTGGGATTGACTTGGGATCCTCAGAACGATACATTCGGATTTAGTATCAGTTCAAACACAATCTATCCAGCTATCAAACGTAAGTTATTATCGACCATTGCCCGAGTTTTCGACTCGCTTGGATTGTTAGGACCCATCACGGTCCACACTAAAATGATGCCGAAATTATGGATCTTAAAATGGGATTGGGGTGATCCCATACACAATATCACTGCTAAGGATTGGTTGCAACTTACGAGTCACCTGTTACATCTTAATATGATCAAAATTCCGCCACTCACAACCAATCATCTTAGCCCAAAATGCATGATAATTTACGGATTTTTGGATGCTATTGAGAAGGCATACGGAGCTGCAATGTATATGGTCAGTTTCGAAGGGTCTAGTCCCAAAGTTCAAATTTGTTCATCTCGTGTGGCACTTTTAAGGGTCGTTCCCATTCCCAGACCAGAATTGCGCGGGGCATTATTTTTGACAAGATTGCTCTCAACAACTATACGATCACTCCCAATTTTGATTGTATTATATGTTGGTCTGATCCCACAATCGTTTTAGCCTGGAGCCTCAACACATTTTTGCTTCAATTATATTCTAAACATAAAACGCTAACCATGTTTTTATCTGTAGATATTGTTTTCTATTCAACTTTTAATCGTTTACTAAAAGCGCTTACTGTTTACGCTTCATTCACGTAGAATTGACTATTGTTCGAATTAGTGTTTTTCAACCGTTCGCCTCTTTTTGCGTTGATCACTGTGGTCCTCTTGCAATAAAGGAAGCCACACGAAGAAAATACTGCCAAATCTGACGGATATCGCAATTTGTCACCTGAAGTGGTAGCATATCGAAATGATGCATAACAACTTTTGGTCCCGATGGTCGCGCGAATATTTAACGCTTCTACAACGTCGAAACAAATGGAAAGGGGCATCTACCAATATAAAACTAGGTCAACTTGTACTAGTTGCCAAAGACAACTTACCCTCTTCGATGTGGAAAACCGGTCGAATTATTAACTTACACCCAGGCAAGGATTCGATAATTCGCGTTGCCACAATAACTTGCGCTAACGGTACCTACAAGAGGCCCGTGATCAAATTATGTCCCTTCCCAATTACAGCTGAACGTGATTTATTGGAAGATTAGTTCTTCCAATCCCGGGGAGTATGTTTATGAATAGAATGTTCTATTCTATTTTTTTTGACTAAGTTCTATAAATATATAATTATTATTATTGTATTTTAAATTTCTTTCGTTAAATAAATATTAATTATTATTTACATTAAATTAATTATTACCATTTTTTTATAATTTCCTCTCCAATGCTGCCTTAAAATGTCCAAACTCAAGTTTGAAATTTTTACAAGGCTAAACTTAATTATTAAATAAAATGAATATTAGAAATAAGTAATTTTAAAGGTTTATAATTAATCTCACGTCGTTTTATTCAAAAAAAAATTTATAAGGGCGCGTTCAGACTCATTTCAAAATTTTGAAAAATTTTAAAAATTTCAAATTTTTGAAAATTTATTGTTTTTTTCAAAATTTTTTAAAAACTTTTTTTTCAGAAAAACTATTTAAATGCTAATAACCATATTTGGCGACTTTTTGTAAAAAAGCGTTCAATGTCAAAAGGTAAAAATTTTAAAGTTAAAAAAAAACGAACTGAATCTGAACGCGCCCTAATGAAATGAATGTAATTGAAAACTTTCGCGGCTCTTATTCTTTAACTAGCTAGAAACTCTTTTTTAAAAAAGAGAATGTTAATTACATTTCG